>JABWTJ010000343.1:0-508808 GCA_016801875.1 Solanum sitiens
TGTCGGAACGTGACACTCCGATCCCCTAATTTCTATGTGTCGGTTCGTGACACCCGACCCACTAATACTATGTGTCGGAACGTGACACTCCGATCCCCTAATTCTATGTGTCGGAACGTGACACTCCGATCCCCTAATTCTATGTGTCGGTTCGTGACACCCGACCCACTAATACTATGTGTCGGAACGTGACACTCCGATCCCCTAATTCTAACAATTCATCAAGCCTTCTTTATACCAAGGCATCACCAATCTCATTACTTTAGTTCATCAAGCCTTCTTTTATACCAAGGCATCATCAATAACAAGGTGAATTAGGGTTTCTTCAAGATTTTGGATCAAGCTATTAAGTCTTATTTTATCACAACACATAATACCATTCATGAAGCATAAGATTAAGCATATAGAAGGGTTTACAATACTACCAATACATATCATTCACTATTAAGAGTTTACTACAAATAGTATCAAAAACCATAACCTACCTTCACCAAGGATCCTTGATCAAACAAGCAATCTCTCAAGCTTCTTGGTTCCTCTTGGTTGTCTCTCTCTATAGATCGTTCCTCTCTTCTCCTTGTTCTCTCTATTTAGCATCTAATTAGGTATAAAAGATGAGGAAACCACCCACTAAATAACTCAAGGTCATCTCCTTTACACCCCCAAGGATTTGAGTTATTAACATTGACCCACTAAAATTTTATAATTATAGCAAGAATAGTCCAAAACTCCCCTTTAAAACTTACCCAGAAATTTGACCCAGACTGGGATTACGCAACCTGTGACGGTCCGTCGTGCCTACGACGGTCCGTCCTGCACTTCCGTCACGACGGACAGAGAATTGCTTCAGTACCCAATTCTCAAGAGTTGAAGTGTTCTGAAACGGAACCTCACAACGGTCCGTCATGTCTGTGACGGTCCGTCCTGCAGGTCCGTCACAGACTTCAGAGAATTGCTCTCAGTACCCAATTCTCAAGAGTTGAAGTGTTTTGAAACGGAACCTCACAACGGTCCGTCATGTCTGTGACGGTCCGTCCTGCAGGTCCGTCACAGACTTCAGAGAATTGCTCTCAGTACCCAATTCTCAAGAGTTGAAGTGTTTTGAAACGGAACCTCACAACGGTCCGTCATGTATGTGACGGTCCGTCCTGCAGGTCCGTCACAGAGTTCAGAGAGTCGATTTCAGCACTCAAATATAAGAATTCCAAGTGTTTGGAACGAGACACCCTCGACGGTCCGTCGTGCCCATGACGGTCCGTCGTTGGATACGTCGTCTCAGACAGTTTTCCAGAAATAAAATCTGCTGCTCAAAACGACTAAGCAGGTCGTTACATCCGCGTAGCGCAGTTGGGTGGCTTTTGGTTAAAACTGAAGTCTGCGCCACGGGCAGGTCATGGAATATACTTTCTCAAAAATTAATTTAGAAAATTATGTGGGAACAGCTCCGCGTCGCGACCTGTTCCCCGACGAAAACCTAAAAATTTGAATTCAAGTTTGACTTCTTTAAAGGGTCAACATAAGTGATGGGGTCTTTTGGGTATTTCATAGGAGGTCTATATATTGACATTAAATCAGTTTTTCCTAAAATTCACTCACTCAAATTAAATCTCCAAATAAAAACCCAATAGCTCTCACTTCTCTCTATTTTCTCTCTCTATTCAACCTCCATTGAAGGATGAAGTAAGCTTGAAGAATAAGACCAATTTCTCTAGGATTTCACTTCAATATCGTGGATTAATCTTCATTAAGGAATGGGTTCTTAACTATTCCGATTACTTTCCCCAATAGGTCCTTTAAAAGTTTATTTCTAAATCACCCATTTCCAAGGGTTTTCCAATTAAGTAATGGGTTCTTAACTATTCCGATTACTTTCCCCAATAGGTCCTTTAAAAGTTTATTTCTAAATCACCCATTTCCAAGGGTTTTCCAATTTTAATGGATTTTCTTCTAAACTTCAAATTCATGATAAATTGTGATTGCCTATGACTAATTAAGTGCATAGTGTTGGTTGATTGATGTCAATTGATGCAATTTCATGTAGATCATGTCCCATTCCCCAATATATTTGATGTTTCTTATAAAGCGATGGAAATTGAAGAATGTATTGATTGTTAGACTTGTTTTATCTAATCTAATTCATTCATGGACTGCGTAGGGTAATGTATTGTTGGGATTGGATTGATTTCTTGAAGAATTCATGATGAACCCTATTCCACTAACCCTAGGTTATGAATCGAAATAAATTTTGATAGTGATGATGCAATTGACCTAGCTATTGTGTAAATGACTATTTGTGTGATGGTATTGCACCCATTGTTGGGTTGAATTGGATGGTTGATGGTAAAACCATGGATGGTGGATTATGAAGGAGATTGGGTATGTCTTTATGATCCTAACCTTTACTTCAATTATGATTACTTGTGTTTAGTGATGAAGTTACATTGAAGTATACCTTATGATAAGATTGATAGGGTTGGAATGATGTTAAGGTTTGTGGTCTCATGATGGGTTTACTAAGTATGTGTGAGGTTATGGGTCTTCACATGTACAATGTACTAGTAGACTAACACTACAAAAAAAAGGTTCAGTTAAGACCAACATGTAGGGACGAGTCAATAATCTTGTCCCAAAAAGTATATCTATTGAGACGAGATTATATTTCTTTCCTAAAAGGTATATGTTATTGAGAAGGTAAAAATCAAATCACTAAAAAAAATAATGACTCGTCCCAATTGTATTTGAGATACTTAGCGGGAGCGCCAAAAATTGCCAAAAAATTTACTAAAACCTAAAAAATAGTAATTCTGAAAAGTAGGCGGCAAAAAGAACACTATTTTCCAAAATTCCAATAAAAACGTTTTTTTCTCAAAATCCATTGGTCACAACTTTTCCCTATACGTATTCTCAAGCCCAGAAGAGTTTCTTTTTCATCTCGATCATCTATGACCTAGGGCTATTCACCTCTGCCTCAAATTCTCTAAAGGTATTCTCAGCAACAACGTTTTGAACTGTTAATCTAAGGTATGATGTCTCTTCTTCTTCCTATTTACTGATGAATGTTCGCTCAAATCAACAAAAGTGTCTCTTTTTCATCTTGATTAACAGCGACCTAGAGTTATTTAGATCTGTCACAATTCCTCTGAACGTATTCTCAGCAGCAAAAAAATTATTTCCTTTTCACAAGCGCGAATTTAAGATATGCTGTCTTTTCATTTTCTTCTTTATGTTTACTGATCTTTTGCTCAACTCAACAGGAGCGTCTCTTTTTCGTCAACATCGACCTGCGATTATTAGGATCTGCCTCAAATCCTCTGTAAGTATTCGGAGCAGCAAATTCTTTGTTTCCTTCTATCAACTACGAGTTTTGAGTATGATGTTTTTTCTTCTTCTTAAGATTTACTAATCTGCCGCTCAACTTTGCCCTATTATCTTGTTTTATATTATTGAGTCGGATTCTATTTAAAGTTTAATTGTTTTTATGTGTATTCACGTTTGTAGTATATGTGTTCGAAGAATCACATTACCCATAATAGGAAGTATTTTTTAGAAAAATAAATACGAGGACACCCTTCCTCTTTTCTTCTCTGTTTCATGATTCTCTTGTTAAATGGACACTAAAGTCCCTTGTATTGAACGAATATATGATTCTTGATTGATTAGTTGTTGATCATACAACACAAATATTCTTTACAATAGAGTCTTAATAGACTTGTAATAAAAGACGTGATTATTTTCTATATGCTAAGTAATCACTTTGTTTCATTAATGTGTTATGGGTCGTGAATCAACAAATAGATTAACATCACTGATTCCATTGTATTTGAAGTCTTTAACCATTGAATTAAATATAGCGAGCACTAAACTTTATTTCAACGATTGATAAATAAATAGTTATTTTGGTCATTAACCTGATTATCTTAACCAACGAATCATGCTTGAGTCTTAACATGTTTGATCTAATGAATCATCTGATCATATAAAGCATACAAAATTTTTGTAAAACAAATTGTGTACTTTGTTTCTTATCCTAGGAGGTTTTCTTACACAAGCAACATAAGTTGTCTTCTTCGCAATGTCCTCCCATGTTCTTCTTCTTCCTTCTTCTCTTCTCTCCTTCTCTCCTTCATGGTTTCTATTCTTTAATGGACAAAAATATCCATGTATAAACGGGTATATGAGTCTTGATGGATTAGTTGTTGACTGTACAACATGAAGATTCTTTGTATTGGAGTCAGATCGAGTTAAGTAATTATCATCTTTTATTAATGTGCTACAGGTTGTTAATCTACACAACAGTTAACATCACTATTTACTTGACTTTGGATTCTTATAACAAGTAACTATTGATAGTGATCAACAAATAAGTCAATTTTTATTGCCATTTATGTCATGTTCAATCAACAAGCAAATGTTGGCTTAAAAAAATCACATCAAGTCATCAACTATTCAAATTGTCGAAGAAAATAATTATAAAATATTGACGAGAAAGAAAGCGCGAGTTAAAAGCTAATGATATCTCAAAGAAAACCTTCAAAATTCTAAGAAACAAATCTAAATATGTTGCTTTGCAAATGGTGTTCTTCTCTAATTTTTTTCAGTTTGCTCATTTTCGCTAGTCATGGTTGTTGTGTCAATATATTAGCAGGAAACAAACTTTAACAATTGCGTCATACATTAGCTATTTGACTCCTACACTAATGATCGTGAAAAGATGATGAACTGCAGGGTAATCTATTGTAATGTAGTTATTGACTTTCTTTAATAAATGATGAACACATTAGATTGATTGAATTAAAGATCAAAGCTACTCGACTAAATAAGTGTATGATAACTTCTAAACAATATAGAAAAGAAACATATCTGATCATACACACAAGCAGCTTATAGCCTCAAAAGAGGCAGGTCTAAAACAAAAAAACATAACAATTTAACCTTTCCAGCAACTGATATGTTGCTTCTTCCTTCAACCTCTATAACAAAAAAGTGCTTCAACCTTGGCTTCTCTCTGCTCCCTTGGGAAGAACCTTTCCAGAAAGGGAGTCTTGAGAACATCCCAAGTGATCAGAACATCTCCTCTAGATCGGCCATAAGCCCACATCAGGTACCAAACCTGTGCCACATCCTTGAGTTGATATGCAGTCAACTCAGCCTTTGCCTCCTCATCCACTCCCAATGAACATAAAATTTTGTGGACCTCGTCGACGAACTCCTGAGAATCCTCGCTGTCCTTGGACCCGTAGTACACTAGGGGATTCATCCTGGTAAAGTCCCTCAGCCTGCTAGCCATGGTACTAGCATGCGGGTTCTCTCTGGAGCACCCTCTCTTACGGCTTGAACTGTGATGGCTTGAGCCTGAGTCGTGATAGCATGTGCCATCTGTAGCAAAGCATTCCTTACTTCACCATCTGTCAACCCATCTGGGTTGACAGGCACTTGTTCAGCAGTAGCTGGGGCTTGAGGAGGAGCTTGATTCCCTTTCGCAGCTGCTTCCTCAACTCTCCTCGTGGCATTTCTCCTTGTGTTCATTTTCTACACGTATACACAAGAAGAGTGTTAGATCCGTAAAATGACATAAAATGTCACCACTCTACATGGAACAATAAAGAGTAGAAGTAGGGAGAATTTCCTATCATCGCATAGTCTCTAAGTCATGATTGTGGCGCGCTTCACAACCATAAGCTAGAAACTACGTAACGTGGTTGTGTTGAGCTTCAGATCCTAGGAAATTTAACCTCATGATCTGATACCAAGTTTGTAACGACCCGGAATTGGCCTACAACATTATTTTGATAATGTTGTAGGCCAATTTATTGGCATAAGCCAAACTTTCACTACACTTGAACTTTTAACCTTTGATTAACTTATAAGAACAATTCAAGTAACTTCATGCATATACCATAGCTAATCTCATCATTTTAGTAGGTCAACCTTCCCATCATTCTTTGAAAGCAATGTTGTAGCCAATTCTATTAAATAACAAATTTGTTTCCAAATTGTTGGCATAAGATAGACAATTCATTCAAACGTGATTTCATGGAGATATTTTAAGCCAATCTTAGTTCAGGACTATAGGCATAATGTTTTTAAGCATTTTGTACAGCATCATATTAACATTTGATAAATATAACATCTTCATAAAGTCACAGTAAGTATGCATTAAGACGTCACACATCACACTTAATGTTTTCGAACATATCTTAGTAATACATCGTTTTTTAATTCACGTAAGGAACCCTTAACATCAAACGAGTTCAATTCATAGTTCATTCGGCATTCATAATTCAAGAACATTACACATAAGATCAGCCAGCACCATATACCAATAACATGATCTCTAACCTATTCGACATGGAATCGAAAAGGATATTAGGGACAAGGAGTTCGACGAGAACACGGGAACAACCCTAGATTTAAAAATCTTTGAATCGTTGGAAAGAAAGTTCTCTTGGAGAAAGAAGTCCAGGAGAGAAACCCATACCTTATGTAGATTGAATCTATGACATTCCCTTGTTGCACAGAAACCTTGAAATCGCCTAAAAAGCCTTTTCTCGTTCTACCTTCTTTGCGTTTTTGCGTTCTGCCTTAGGTCGTGAATTCTAAGTGTTTTGATCGTTATTCCTAGGTTTAGGAACTGATGTTGAATTATTCAACTTGAGACTAATTAACTTAATTAATAAATTAATTAGTTAGTTACTAAAATACCCCTCCTAAGTTGACTTGACATAGGAGAACCATTGACTTAGCCAATTCCGAAAATTGGCTAAGTGTCACGGCTTGACCAAGGCTCTAAGTTACTCAATTAATCTGCTTAATTAATTAAATAAGGGACCTAGGGAAATTACCAAAACACCCCTAAGTCACTAGGACCACAACTAACAACTTTGGACCACACTAGGTTAGGTACTAGGTTGTCCCTAAGTTAGTTAAGTTAGTTAGGTGTCACCCGACTAGGTCTTAGGTTGTCGGGTCCATTGGCTGGTTGTTTTTAATTGATCCTAGGTTAGCTATCTAGTTGGTTAGGTTAGTTAGGATGTAGAGTTGGTTAGGAGAGTGGACCCCACACGGATGAACCCGTGCACACATGTCCCTAACCGCCTAATCGAAAGTGGTTGGCTGTCGCGTGGTCCCCCTCTCGGCCGGTTAGCCCATGTGCTTGCACATGGGTTTTCTGCACTTTCCTAACTAATTTATCGTGATGGCTTATTTGGGAATTCTCACCTATTTCCCCAAGGACCCTCACCATGTCCTTGGGCATTGCTTAATTTACATGATCATTTTAGATTGTCATGTGGAATGGTATCCAGGCTTGACACTTGGATGCCTCATACCTTTTTGTGAGTTGGATGAAATATATTTTATTAGCTTAGGGTCTTCATTGCAGGTACATTTCATAAACATCAATCTTGGATTGGGGTATGACAACCCAAAAAGTATATATCATATTCGTATATAGAAAATTGGTTAATATCTCTTAGCCAATTTTTCTATACTATGCCCAATATTTCTCAATATTGGGCATTGGGATGCTTATTTACCCCTAAAAGGCTTTCTTAAGGACATAGTGGGATCGTCATTAGACATTTGATTTTCCGGAATGTTACAGATACACTTAACAGTGAGCTATATCCTTAACTTTACAGTGAACCATTTTAGACATTAAAGTAAGTTTAAAAGGTTTACGTTAAACTAAACACTCCAACAATGGTAAACTTCCAAAGTATTGCAAATGAGGAAATGAGTCCATTGCCGTAGGAGTTTCCCTACCTAAGGATAATCCCAAGATTCTCTAAGGTAAGACATGAAGGAAACATCTAAACACTTCCTTCAACGCACATCCAAGCGATTCTCAAGACTACACCGGTCGGCTTACTCGCCTCGGGAGAATGAATCACCACTCAAAGACAATACCTTAGAAGAAAACCCAACAAAACACCAAAGGCTTCCATTTCGGAATGCCTACTTAGTGCAATGAGTAGGATGGCGTCCCATACCACTACCTACCCTAAGTAGTACATTCTTTAGAAGGTTTGGCACCAAGTCTTCCCTTTCGGAAGGTCCTACTTAGTGCAATGGATAGGTAACGTCCCATACCACTACCTACCCTAAGTAGCACGTTCTTTTAAAAGACATAGTTCAATCAAATCACATAGGTAACACATTAATTAGACAACTTAGCAATTTCAATACTTTTGTGGGGGTTTAGCTTAACCGACAAAGACCATGAGAGCTAGGCATGGAATCTTGATATTAACCCCTATCGGACGAGGGATCCTCACTTTCCTAGAGTAAGGTCATACTTCTTAGCTTTTACTTGGCTTTTCCAATAGCTATACCTATGCGGGCACATAGTTACAGAATAGAGAGATTGCTACTAAGTGACACATTCTCTACTAACGAGGAGTACTCATCTAAAAAGGTATAAGGGAATACGACATCTCAACTCACAAAGCGTATTCCACCTCTTCTTCCTATCCTCTCGGTGCTAGGCATAACTTTCCACGGATTCTCACTTTATAGACTATAGGTAAAGAATAGCTAGTGAATGCCACATCTCAACTCACGAAGTGCATTCATCCTCCGACCTTTCTAGGAAAGCTCATTAGGAATAGTGAGGTTGCTACTAGACACTTCATCTCAACACACGAAGAGTGTCCACCCCAAGACTCCCCTTCTTACTAAACATAACTTCATTCATTCACTTAAAGTGTGTGTGTATACATGTGAGCACACCTTGCATATAGACCTCATTTCATATACATTACTTCTAATCATGCTTTAGACTTCCATTTATCAACTCACACACTTACATTCTTCACTTAGTCAATTCTCCAATTATACCAAAATCTAGGTCAAACATACAATTTAAGCTTCACAATCATAGACCCATTTACAATTTCTATTCATTCTACCATTTACACCTTCAAGATCACATTCTCAATATATACTAAACATCACCAATTAATCAAATAAGTACCGCCACTAAGAAGGTGGACCATACCACTCAAGATGAATTCATCATAAGCATAATACGATATAAGCAACTCTTCAATTTACTAAGCCATAACAACTTACAAACATTTTTATCATAATTTCATCATAATAGGTCCCTTAGGGATGTAGCTAAACCGACATTACAACACAATAAAACCAAAGTTCATTTTATACATAAACATGCTCATTTGACCCATTTCATAAACCACAACTTGAAAAGAAACTTTAACATGATTTCATTAGGGTTTTAGCATTAGAATCATAAACTAACATAAATAATATCATTAATTTGTCAATAGAAACATTTTCATGCAGGACCCATATTGGGTTGAAGATAATAGAAGTTAAGGTTGAAAACCCCATTTTGAAATTCATTGGATGAAAGGGTATTCAAGAATGGATACCATACCTCATTAAGCAAGTAAAATCCAAGATTTTTTTTGATGAAGATACGCTTCCAACCAGCCCTCTTTCCTTCCTTGACCTTTAGCTTTCTATGGAGTCTTGACAGAGAGAGGGGTTTTGGGATTTTTGGAAGAGGAGTCTAAAATGAGGTCTTAGGGTTTAGAACACTTTAGTATACCTAATAAACCCTAAAACTAATGTACTAGGGTCATAAAAGACTTGGGGTGAATTTACCAAACACTACAAGCCAAGGCAGCCACTTAACAGTTTTTGGACCCTTCACAGACGAGACCTAACCAACGGACCGTCTGTGCATCAATGGACCGTTGGTGGGGTCTCGTGCGTTGAAACTTAGCTCCAAATGGAGCCTGTCCATCTTTACTTGCTGGTCCAATTGACTCCCTAGTTCGATGGACCGTTGATGGACCAACGAACCGTCTTTAAGGTCGTCGTTTGGTCACTGCTTTTTGGCAGTTTTGCCCAAGTCTTGGGCCCTTCATCTAGGGCTCCTTGTGGGTCCTAGGTGGGGTCATGCCCGGACGTTAAACCCCTAAACTAAGTCGTCTAGGTATTAGGAACATCCCACCTTAGTTTCAAGGAAAACGAACACGTAAAACTCATCCAAACACAATAAGACACACTAGTACATTCTAGGGCACACCTTCCGAACATCATGGACGTTTTGGTCGATCGACCTCCAAACTCAACCAAACTTCACACACACCTTAGGAATACTAAACTAACTTAGTTTAACACAAAATTCACTCAATGAACACTTACGAAGCTCTAGTTCACCTTAGTTCATTTTAGGGCGTTACACCCTAAGTGGCATTTATACATTGTGTAAGGTCTTGTGCCCATATGATTTGATTCCATTTACATGGTTTAATATAAGACATCCCTTTTAAGACTATGTTATGTATGTTGTCTATATGTGGCATAAAAGTAGAAGACTATGTAATATTCTTATACGAGGAGTCTATGTATACTCGCTATAAATATATTATGTGTAGGCAAGAGGTCTAAGTAAACCACATGAAGTATATGTAGATGAATTTTTTTAAATTTTCTTCACTTTTTAACCTATGAATGTAATGATGAATTCTAAGAGGCTAGTCCTAGTCCTCTCTGAGGACGACGACGCTGGTTACATCTAGAGGGTACTTCCCAGATGTAACATTATCTCTTGAAAGTGCCTAAAGTGTCATTTGAGAACGAATTTTGTCCAAGTCGGGGAGAATGTAACACCATTTAAATGAACTAGGTGAAGCTATAGCCTTACACGCATGTTATGAGGTTATGAAGTCTTAAAATGGTCTATAATATTTTTTTGAGGTATTGTTTTTAGTATTGAAGTGTTGGGAGGTCAAACGTCCAAGAACGTCCAAGACTTTTGGGAGCTAGTCGATGTTGAACTAGTGTGTTGTAGTGTTTTGTTGTGGAGTTTTGGGGTATGGTATGAGGGTAAAATAGAGTATTGATGGCTCTTATTCATATCCAAACATGTAAAGGGTCAAAGCGTCCGAGAAAGACTCCCCAAGGACCGCCATAGGGGTCCTTTTGGAGGACCCAAACCTTGGACTACCAAGCTGCCCAAGGCAGCAGCTTTCGCACTTAGTGGAAACCCATCTGCGTAGACTTGTTTCATGGAGGGCAAAATTAAGCTCTATGATGTAGGCCACGTCGCGGAATACACTGTCTCGAAATTTATTTTCGAAAATCTTGCTGGAGAAGATCCGGGTTGCGGACTTGTTTCCTGACAATAACTCCAAAAATTTAAGTTAAGTTTGATTTAGTTAAAAGGTCCTATAAGTGCAGGGGTCTTTTGGGTATATTGGGGACTAGTTATAGTCTGTTATTGAGCCTTTTTAAACCCAAATTCACTGTTGAAATCAAAACCCTCAAGTCCAAAACTAAACCTCTCCATTTCTTCTCTCTAAAAACCTCCATTAATGAAGGTTTGAAGCTCCAAGGAAGAAGACAACTTTTTCATGTTCTCTGCATCAATTTAGTGGGATTTTTTTCACAATTAAGATATGATGTTTCATCCTTGAAACCTCTTTCTTCAAGGATCTAATTTCAATGGTTTTCAAAGATTATTAAAAAGATGAATTCTCCTATTTTGTTTCATCCTTGAATCCTCTTTCTAGCCATGGGTTCTTTCATAAAATGTTTTGAATCAACAATTTTTGATTGAATTGATATTAATTTAATAATTTTGGATAAAAAACTCCATGAACCCATGCAAATCATGATTTTCTTATTTTGACTATATTATGGGTGATTTGATCATGTCTCAATTGTATTAATTTTTTATGTAGATTGTATTGGTCTATTCATATATGTATGAATTATGTTAGAATTTTATATAGGTTGTCTTCATTTGATTATTTCCATATTGGTTTTTTTTGGATCATTGTATATTGTGATTATTGGTTTGAATTGGTGATTACAACTGTCACATCTGGGGAGCACCCCTAGACGTAACAGGCGTCGTCGTCCTCGAAGAGGAATAAGACTAGTATCTTAGCAATCCTTATTACATTTCATGGGTTAAAAGTGCGGATAATTAAAAACTGTTTGTTTATTCTACATTGAGGTTTACATAGACCTCTCGCTTACACATAATATATATTTATCGGGTATACATAGACCCTTTGTATAAGAACATTACATAGTCTTGTACTTTTATTGCACATACATAGTATAAGATAGTCTCACAAGAAGTCTATAACATTATCTCATATTAAACCATCTAGACAAGAGTATAACAATTTGGGCATAGCCCTTACATCAACAATCATAGTCACATGTAGGCTTTACAATTAGTAGCAAAATGGAAGAGAATGAACAAAGACTTTAAGACTAAACAACATCCAATAGGTAGAAAATGGCATCGTCCTCGGAAAGTGAGCACCTACCGAACTTGGAAGATAAGAATCCTTGTAGTCTTCAAATAGACTTCTACTAAGATCAACGGCCGGATCCTACATTTGTAGTAAACATAAAAGATGGTCTAGTACACACTTGTATTAAGTATGAGCATATGCGAATAAAACTATTGAAATCATGCTAAAAAGGAAATTTGTTCAAAAGCTAACGTACTTTGAAAAGCCTTATGCACAATTAAGAACTCATATAACCCAATAATCACATAATCCATAATTCAAACCTATGTACCACACAAGACCAACATCAACAAGTAATAGTCAAGTCAACATATACAAGAATTCATAAGATCATAATATAAGCAAGACTCTTACTCATAACCCACCATTTAGCCTTTAAGTGCAATGACCAAGCAAAGCCCCATAAGCTTACTCAATCAAGTAAACCAAACAAAGGATCTCAAGTAATGTCCAACTCAACATAACATAGCTAGCATCAATAGTAGTCATCATCATATTTAGCAATATAGAACAATAACATGTTCATCAATGAAACTATCATCAGAAAGGATCATCAGCATGTAAAGTCAACATAAGCATAATATTTACTTTATAAGATCATTATAACATAGGAACATCCTTCTAGGACTTCCCTCAAAACCAGCTAGTGCAATGCCTAGGTAGAGTCTCATACCCCCACCTAGACTAAGCCAACCTTTCAAGTCACCGTAGTGAGGGTTCACATTATTACTTCATTTTACTTTCGGGAACACATGCCTTAACAGACATAAACAAAAAGAGCTAAATGTGGAATCTGGTGTTGTAAAACCTTACACCGATGGAAGGAGGACTACCGGCAAAAGTATTACCTTACATGAACATAGCATCTAGGTGGATCCACTAGCTAGTATTTCTATGGTTGAAACATAGTTCAAGAACTAGGAGATATGAATTGAACCCTATACATGCCTATTGGCATTGGATCCGTCATCTCATGAGAATCCATTGAGTGAATGTCCCTTATAGGGGAGTCAACATCTCATCTGGAACTATAGGGTGAATTTTCCTCTAAGGGAAGCCAACAACTCTCATTATCAAGTTCACTCGGTGCTAAGCTAAGTACCTTTCGAAATGTCTTTCTTTATTAATCATCACTTAGTTTAGGTCATAGGGTCTAATCCCTTATATAGTTATTGTCATTTATCTAAATAGGTATTGCATGAGAATATCCTTTCATGGCAACCCTCATATGTGAGATTAGCATATCATCATCATCATTTCTTAATAATGCACATAGGCAAGTCACCACCATCCTTATATAGTTTTATCTTAAGCATAATCTCACAAAAACATAATCAAGACATTTCAATTCAACATCATACAAACACCTACATAGGCTATTCACAAGGTATACTTCAATTGAACTACATCCTCAATAAGCCATCATCATTGAAGTAAAGGTTAGGATTATGAAGACTTACCAATTCTCCAGCAAAAGCCATCATCATTGTCTTACCATCAACCAACCAATTACATCCAATAAGGGGTGTAGTAACATGAATCAATAGTAATTAATAGAAGAGCTAGGTACATTGCATCATCACTATCCCAATTATCATCAATTCATAACCCAGGGTTATGAGAATTAGGGTTCATCATGAATTCATCACGAATTAGATCCAATTCCAATAATACATTACCCTAGTCAATCCATACATGAATTAGAGTAGATAAAACAAGTCCAATAATCAAATCATTTTTCAATTAACATTAATTCATGAACAAGATCTAAGATTTGGGAAAATGGGGGAAGGGAGCATGATCAACATGATATTGCATCAATTAAAATCATTTAATCAACAATCTATACTCAATTAGTCATAGGAAATAAGAATTTATCATTAATTTGAAGTTTAGAAGAAAACCCATTAGAATTGGAAACCCCATGGTATTGGGTAATTTAGAAATCAACTTTGAAGGACCTCTTGGGGAAAGGAATCCCAAGAGTGAAGAACCCATACATTAATGAAGATAAATCCACAAAATTGAAGTAAAATCCTAGAGAATTGACCTTATACTTCAAACTTTGTTCCTTCTTTAATGGAGGAATTGGGGAGAGAGAAAGTAGAGAGAGGTGAGAGCTTTTGGTTTTTTTGGGGAATTGGGTTTGGAGTGAGTTAAAATGGCTTAAAACTGATCCTATTTAAATATATAGTCACCCCCTAAATTATCCAAAGCACCCTCACTTAAATTGGTCTTTTTGTGAAGTCAAAATGCCAAAAATATGATTTTACCAAATCTGAGAAGTGGGTCCGCGTCTTGAGGGTAATTCCCATTTTTATTTTTGAAAAAGTGATCTGAGGCAGTAGGGTACATGTAGGTTGCGCTTCGCGCAACAGCCCTTTGAATCTTGACTCACACAGGCTGCTTTGGCAGCCTGCCCACCCATGATGTGTCATCCTCAAAGACCCTTCGAGGGGTCCTTGGGGAGTCGTTATCGGACGTTTAGACCCTCTATACTACACTATACCTAAACAAAGTCTTTTTAAAAGGTTTAGACTCCATTTGACCCTCTCAACCCATCCCCAAACATAGCAACGTCAACTAGTTCAATTAAGCTAGTTTCCGGACGTCATGGACGTTCCTTGACGTCATGGCTCTAAAGCATCTCGGATGACTTATAAAAATTACTTTAGGTCTTAACCCTTAGACACTCATGTTAGGACCTACATTAGGTCTCAACTTTTTGAACTGTTTCATTATCCCCCCCTTAGGAACATTTATCCCCGAATGACACGAAACTTTTAAAAGGGAATGATTAACTCAAGAATAACAGCCCAATCAAACTGTATACTACAACATCATCATGACTTACAACTAAAATTAACACAACAATATGGCATTTACACTGACTCAAAACATCAGTTTTACAACATAATGGCTCAAAGTCACAACATGAGGAATTTCCTTCTCATAACGACAACATGAGCTCCACATATTATTAAAGAGTCAATTATGCCAAGATTCCTTTCTCAACATATCAACTTGCTCAATATCACATTATGAATACAACAACATACCAAGTACACAAATAAGTGCACAACATTTTTTCATCAGATTTCATTTTAGCATAAATCCCTTCTTTTTTACCATAAACATTCACATCTTTGCAAAACAAGTCAAAGTCAAATTAACTCATTATTTTCTTTATTAATAGTAATAACTAACCTTCATTAGTAAAGATATGAGGATAACGGGACTTCATGTCGGCCTCGGCCTCCCATGTTGCTCCCTCAACTAAGTGGTTTCTCCATAACACTTTTACGGAGGCCACCTCTTTGTTCCTCAACCTCTTCACTTGACGATCAAGGATTTCAATCAGAACCTCCTGATAGGAGAGATTCTCTTTCACACCAAGACCTTCAATAGAAAGAATGGACTCGAGATTACCGATACACTTCTTAAGCATAGAAATTTGGAAAACCGGATGAACCGAAGATAGTTCACCAGGGTGTTTTAACTCATATGCGACCTTAAAGACCCTTTGAAAGATTTCATATGAACCCACATAAGGAGGACTTAACTTCCCTTTATTTACAAATCTAACCACCCCTTTCATGGGCAAAATTTTCAAACTCACCTTATTACCCTCTTCAAATTCAAGGTCTCTTCTCTTATGATCGGCATAAGAGTTTTGCCAACTATTGGCTGTTTGCAACTGGTTCCTTATGATATGAACTTTCTCCAAAGTCTTATAGATCAAGTCGGGACCAAGAAGCGAAGATTCGCCAACCTCAAACCATCCAATAAGAGATCTACACCTTCTACCATACAATGCTTCAAAATGAGCCATAGATATGGATGAATGAAAACTATTGTTAAATGAGAACTGAACCAAAGGAAAATTCTCATCCCAATTTCCCTTAAAGTCAATGATACAAGCTCTAAGAATATCTTCATAAGTTTAAATAGTCCGCTCCGCTTGACCATCCGTTTGAGAATGAAAAGCGGTGCTCAACTTCACTAAAGTACCCAAACCTCTTTGAAAAGATCTCCAAAACGTAGATGTAAATTGAGCACCTCTATCTAATATAATGGACAAAGGAATCCCATGAAGACTCACTATCTTGTCAATATAGATCCTTGCATAGTCTTCCGCCGAATAAGTAGACTTAACGAGAATAAAGTGAGCGGATTTGGTCAATCTATCCATTACCACCCATATAGAGTCATATTGCTTTCGTGTCTGAGGCAACCCAACTATGAAATACATGTTAGCATCTTCCCTCATCGAATTAGGAATTTGGATTTCTAGTAGTAGAGAACTCGGCTTTTGGTGCTCGGACTTCACTTGTTGGCAATTTGGACACTTTGCAACAAACTCCGCACTATCCCTTTTATCCCATCCCACCAAAACACATCTCTAAGATCATGGTACATCTTTGTAGAACCCGGATGAATAGAACAACGGGCTCCATGATCTTCCTCAAGGATCCTATTCCTCAAATCATCCACATTGGGCACAGACAATCTCCCTTGGTACCTAAGAACGCATTCCCCCGCCCTTGGAAGAATGACTCATTCATTTTTCCAAGAACCGAATCTCTCAACTCGATCAACAATGGATCAAGATGTTTCTTAGACATCACCTCAACCACCAAACACGACTCGGAGTTATTATGTACCACCACACCACCATTTGGAGAACTTTCAATTCTAACCCCTAAACGAGCCAACCTATGAACATCTTTCACTAGGTTTCTCTTGGATTCTTCCACATGGGACACGCTTCCCATGGACAATGACTTAGAGCATCCGCTACCATATTAGCTTTGTCAGGATTATAGAGAACACTCATGTCATAGTCTTTCAACAACTCTAGTCATATCCGTTCCCAGAGATTCAGCTCCTTTTGAGTGAATACATATTGGAGACGTTTGTGATCCGTATACACATCAACATGAACCCCAGAGTATTAATGCCTCCATATTTTCAAGGCAAATACCACCGCCGCTAACTCAAGGTCATGAGTCAATAATTCTTCTCATGAACTTTGAGTTGCCTAGAAGCATAGGCTATAAATTTTCCATGTTGCATAAGAACACACCCCAACCCGAGTCGAGATGCATCACAATAAACCACAAAACCCTTAGTACCCTCCGGTAGGGTCAATACCAAAGCGGAGGTAAGCCTATCCTTCAACATTTGGAAGCTCTTTTCACATGCCTTCGACCACTCAAACTTCACATTCTTTTGAGTCAAGGTTGTCAAAGGGGAAAAATGGATTCAAACCCGTCGACAAACCTTCTATAATAACCGGCTATGCCTAAGAAACTCCTAATATTCGTAGGAGCCAAAGGTCTAGGCCAATTTTTAACCGCTTCGGTCTTTCTTGGATCAACCTCTACACCCTCACTAGAGACGATATGCCCAAGAAACGCTACCGACCTCAACCAAAACTCATATTTTCTATACTTGGCAAACAATTGGTTTTCCTTAAGAACTTGCAAACCACTCTCAAATGGTCTACATGCTCACCCTCATTTTCCAAATATACCAAGATGTCGTCAATAAACACAATGACGAATGAATCTAGGTTACTTCGAAACGCCGCCGGAGCATTAGTGAGACCAAATGACATTACTAAGAACTCATAGTGACCATATCTAGCCGTCTTGGGAATATCTTCACCTCTCAACCCTAAATTGGTGATATCGCGATCTCAAGTCAATCTTGGAAAAGTAACTCGCACCTTTGAGTTGATCAAATAAATCATCAATCCGAGAGAGAGGATACTTGTTCTTGATTGTGACTTTGTTGAGTTGACGGTAATCGATGCACATTCTAAGGTACCCATCCTTCTTTGCACAAACAATACCGGAGCACCCCATGGGGAAATACTATGCCAAGTGAAACCTTATTCTAGTATATCTTTGAGTTGAGCCTTTAACTCTTTAAATTCGGTCGGATTCATCTGATAAGGAGGAATTGAAATTGGATTTGTATCCGGTAGAAAGTCGATACCAAAATTAATTTCCCATTCGGGAGGGATTCCGGGAAGATCATTAGGGAAGACCTCCGGAAATTCCCTCACTACGGGGACCGACTCAATAAGATGAATCTCAGAGTCTAAATCTTTGACTCTTACTATATGGTATAAACACCCTTTAGAGATCATCTTACAAGCTTTCAAACAAGAAATGATACGACCTCAAGGAATAGAATTTCCCGCCTTCCATTCTACAATGGGCTCATTTGGAAACTTAAACTTCACCACCCTTGTTCTACAATCTGTGGAAGCGAAACAAGCATGCAACCAATCCATTCCAAAAATAAAATCAAAATAAACCATATCAAGTGCTACTAGTTCAACATAAGTAACTCTATTGGGCAACATTATAGGACAATTTCTATATACCCTCTTAGCAACAACCGACTCGCCCACCGGGGTAGTCACGATAAAAGGTTCATTCAAGATATCGGGATAAATATCAAACTTCTTAGCTACTAGAAGGGTAACCAAGGACAAATTTACACCAGTATCAAGTAAATCATATACATCAATAGAAAAAACTGTCAAACATACCGGTCACCACATCGGGAGAAGTCTCTTTTTTACCCCTAGAGCGGAGAGCATAGAAGCGATTCTTCTTCGGAGCATCATCATTTGAAATACTTGCTTGTTCACTCCCCTTGTCTTGCCCTTCAAATTAGGGAAATCTCTCACCTTGTGACCTTTTTGACAACCAAAGAAATTACCCAATCCAACTAAGCATTCGCCCACATGACCCTTACCACACTTGGTACAAGTATGCTTCTCACTAGGTGAGTTTCCACCCTTTCCCTTTTGGGACTTAGGTTTAGGAACCTTATAATCATGATCCTTAGGGAACATAGGCAACTTGATTGGCGAACCTCTTCTTGAACTTAGGCTTGTATTGAATGCCAAGTCTACCCTTTGAAGAACCACCATCAAAAGATCCTGCCCTATTGGCATCTCTACTCTTTGTATTAACCCTTGTCTCTTCTAATTGTTGAGCATGAACCATGAGATGATAAATGTTCATATTATCATGTAGCAGAGCCGAACGACATTCTTCTTTCAAGTCATCCAACACTCCCTTCACAAAGCGGCTCATTTCATCCCTAGTGTCGAAAACCAAAGAACACTACAAGAACATGTACATACAATGACATTAATTTAGTGACATTTGCTACAAATGTCGGATATAATATGACATTTATTACAAAATGTCATTGATTATAGTAACATTTAGAAGAAAATCGCTTAAATAGTGACATTTAACATAATTGTCGAATATATTATGACATTTACTCCAAAATGTCATTGATTTTAGTATCATTTAGGAAAAATGTCACTAAAATAGTGACATTTGTTGCCAAATGTTATTGAATTTATCACTTTTAGCAAAACTGTTGCAAAAATAGCGACATTTAATACAAATATCGAATAGCTGATGACATTTATTGTTAAATGTCGTTGATTCGATCGACATATAGTGAAAATGTTACTAAAATAGTGAAATGTTTCTACAAATATCGAATCTATTATATCATATGTTGAAAAATGTCATTGATGTTTATGACAGATGATTAAAATTAATTTTGAAATAATATGTTTGTTAAGCATAAGTATCAACACTAGTTGATCCTATTGATGATATAATTGATTGTCTTGCAAGATTGATTTATGTTCATCTAGTGTTTATATTATGCTTTAATTTAGGAATAATGTATTTGTTAAGCATAATTACCAACACTAGTTGATCCTATTGATGAAAAAATTGATTTTCTTGCAAGATCAATTTGTGTCCATCTAGTGTTGATATAATGCTTTAATTTATGAACAATGTGTTTGTTAAGCATAAGTACCAACACTAGTTGAAAAATAACTTGTGGTTGCATGGTTGGTAAAAGAATCCATCCATCCACGTTTCATTTTAAATCCGGCTAGGACACAAGACATTATATATCATCAGTATATCAAACAATAAGCTCACTTAATATAGACTAGAGATGAAACACAGGGAACATAGCATTTCTACTAGACCATATGGAAATTTCACTCTCTAAATTTTGTTTGATTTAAGTTAGTAACTTGCATAATAACTTCTTCATTAAAGTCTATTACCATCTGATATTAAATGACTCAAATTTTCCATAAATTTTGAAATTAGAGAAGTCAAGATTGTAGAAAAGAAAGTTCCTTCTTTAGAAATCTCTGATAAATAAATTGATGTTACTTATAAATAAAAAGAAGACAAAGACAAAAGCTATAAGAGGCTACCCATTTATGCGTAGACACCAATTCTTTACTACATTAGTCATATTACACTCACAACAGATCCAAGATTACTCAATATGAATTACTTGAAATGTACGTCAGTAAAATGTCGCTTGGGTTAAAAGGAGAAAGGGTTGGAAGACGTGAGGTGAAAGAGTTATTTCTCTTGTTTAAGTAAGGGGGATAGGAGAAGACTATGTGTTATTTACTTACCTTCCACTATACCAAATAAATGAATTAAATTCTCGGTGCTCCACGTAGTGGAAATAATCAATGAACTTCATTCTCCTTTAACCCTATGTTGTTCCCTTCTAGGAGCCATGTCTATTATAAGTCTCAAGGCACAAATAGAATAGTGAATCTGTTGTTACCTCTACCCTGGTTAATAACTTCTTGTTATTAATAGGTAAAATCATGTTCTTCAGCGATTTGACTATGTATGAATTTTATTCTGTCTGTCACATCGGGGAGCACCCCCTAGAAGTAACATGGCATACTTTACCTCTCGAAGTTCTTATACAAGCCCATAGTTATCATTCATTGCATTGTCATAGGTAAATTAGCGATATATTTAGAACTTTTCAAAGCACATCATATGCTAGAAACATCACTTCATATATATATAAAACAGAAGTCATATTACATATTTAGACCTTAAGTCTCATTTCCATCCTAGACTCAACATTATAAGAGTACTTTAGGGGCACATCTCTTACAACATAATACATAACTATACAAATTATAAAACATTACAGTAAGCTAAACATTCGGACATTCTTGGACTTAAGGATTCCTTTTCTTGATCTTGGGAATCACATATCAAGCTCCTCATTCACAGAGACATCCTTTAAGCATCCATAACCTACACTTTCTGTAAAAAGTAGAGAAGAATGGTGTTAGTACAAGAATGCACTATGTATTGCAACCATACAAAAACATGCATTTAAAAGGGACATTTTACTTGAAATTCATACATGATGCCTTTTTGTGAAATATTTATAAAACCTTGATACAATAGCATTTATATCATTCACATACTTCATATAGACATATTCAAAGTACAAACATCATATAAAATCACATATAGAATTTAAGCCACACTTGAGGTCACTTTAGAGTGAGTTCTTTTCACTTCACAATGAACTATTTTCCTTTACAGTGAACTCCTTTTATTTCCAACTTCTTGACATTCCCAAGTAATCCTTCTAGTTATACTTGGTGCAATACATGAAGAATGTCTGATAACACTATTCATGCACAAGCTTCACCTTAAGACCACAAGGAAACCATGCATACAACCTTTTAACTCAACTCATGCATTTATAGGACCATTTCCTAAACAAAACACACACTTTAGATTAGAACTCCATATATACTTATTATCAAATCATGTAGACACTAACATATTGTCATGTAAGAGAACCATAAGCATATGCACATGCATTAGAACACCTTCCTAGGACTCCCTTACATAGCTACTTGTGCAATGTCTTGGTGGTTTCATTACTTCCACCTATCATAAGTATCTTATCATAAGTTATCCTAGTTAGGGTCCTTTACTTTAGTTTTAATATTCAGGGAAGCTAAGCCTTAACCGACACTAAGACCATGGGTGCAAAACATGGAATTTAGTTTTGTAGAGCCTTACACCAACGGAAGGTGTTCTTACCTAGCCAAGGTAGAACATTAACACATGTTAGCATACTAAGTGAATTCACTTGCTAGATCCTATGTGGCAAGCATAGTTATGGAACTTGGATGTACAATGTGAAAACCCTCTTTATGCCAAATGGGGCATTATGGTTATTAACTTATGGAAACCCTATTTATACCAATTGAGGCATTGTGGTTATCCACCTAATGAGATTTATGGTAGACCTTCCTTCCCACATGGGAAGGACACCACTCATATTCAAGTTCACTTGGTGCTAAGCTAAGTTCCCATTATTAAAAGCCTTTATTAACATTGCTTTATACAATTTGGCTTTAGGAGATTGACTCCCTATATGCTTAGCTCATAGGTCATAGATGAGAGTTAATCAACCTAAATAATGTGAGAAATCCTTTCACATGGACATAACATATATCATTAGTACTATCTACTTTAGGGTACCCTTGAGAACACAATTCAAGTTATCCTCTATTGACTAGATCATTATACATGTTTTTGTGTATACATATATGTGAACAAATCCTTTGACATGACACTTTAAAGCCATGCATGTTCATACTTCATTTCATTCATGCACAAGTGTACTAGTATAACTATATGAGCCATGCTTTCATATAAACACAATTAGACTCTAGGTATAACCATACTTCATCATACCACATACTTCACATTATACCATATAAGACATGTTCATATCATACTCATGCATTCATATCCAATTACATAATAGACCAAACCTAGGAACTATCCTATCAAGGTACACATGTGCAATGCATAGACAAGGCCCACACTAGTACACCTATCAAGTCATCCTAGTTAAGGAAACACATAACATACTTTCTTAGACATAAGCTTAACATGCATAGTAGTAGACACTAGTGAATATGAGAACAACCTTTCATTAGACACTATGATCCTATACTACTTGTAAGCATGCATGTAGTGTGGGTGTGGGTGCATTGGTCAACATGATAACACAAAGGCTATAAACAACACATTGAGGCATCCATCCTCTTAGGACCACAATACACAACCAAGCATACTACACCATTTTAGGACTACGGCAACACCACTAAAGTATAGCCTAAACTAGCAAAAAGTGTGGCCTTTGATAAAAGGCTATACTTTTGGACTTTCAGCAACACTTTTTAGGGGGTGGCCTAAAGAAGCGTAACATTTGACATTAGGCAACACTTTTCAAATGTTTACATCCTTGGATACACTTATAAAGCGTAGCCAAAGAGGTATAAGGGCACGCTTTGTTATGGGACATTCACAACACCTATTTTTTATTAGACTACACTTAAAATCATTGCCTTTGCAGTTTATTGGTCACACTTACAAAGTGTTACCTTTTATCGTTCATCTACAACAACACTTATAAAGTGTTTCCTTTTATAGGTCATCTAGAGCAACACTTATAAAGTGTAACTTCATATCTCATCTAGAGCAACACTTATAAAGTGTAACTTTATGTCTCATCTAGAGCAACACAAAGTGTAACTTTATTTCTCATCTAGAGCAACACTTAGAAAGTGTACCTTTAAATCTCATCTAGAGCAACACTTATAAAGTGTAACTTTATATCTCATCTAGAGCAACACTTATAAATTGTAAATATATATACACAAAATTAACTAATAATTAATTCGAAGCTATATATTTCAAATAAACTTCAAGAAACATGTCTTGTACAACCAAAACATAGAAAGTGATTGCTTAAAGATCTTTAATATCAATAAATTCCAAAAAAACAAATATGTCATTCAAACGTATATGACAATAGTATAAAAAATCTTCATCATCCACTACAGTAGATCGAGTTTACTTCTTGCCAAAACTAAAATTCAATTGCCGGCATTTTCCTGCACATTCAAAATAAAATTATATGTGGCACAACTGAACGATATATAGTTAGTTAATGGAACTACATAGCTAAACAAAAATTTTATTATCACAGTAATGACTACTTCGCAGTTAGATTCAGCAGCAAAGAAGATAGTGGTGAAGTACCTTAGGCATATGCAGAATATGCAGTACCTTAGGCATATGCAGAATATGCTAGGCATATGCAGGATATGCAGTACCACTGTGGGTCAAGTTGCCAAACCTTCCACTCAACTGTTGGGGTATGGACTCAATTAGCAGAATATGCAGTACCTTAGGCATTCCAGTGTATGCAGATGAATGTACAAGCAAACAGGAGAGAATCTCGTATGTCAGGGTTCTTAACTATAGAGATGGATGTCACAGTCCCTCTTCCACAAATAGTCAAAGTTCAAGATCCTACTGGAAGAGTTTTTGACCAAGAGCTATGGTATGATTGGGTTCCAGAGTACTGCAATACATGTTTACAAGTTGGACATGATTGTAGTAGAAAACAATCCAAACCTAAAGCAACAACACACGAGAATGAGATGGTCCAAAACAAGAGAATAATAATTATCTGAATATATTTAATAATCACATAATAAAATAAACAAGACTCAACTTAGATCATTTTTTAAAAACAAAATCATGTAGAAAAGTGAAAATCAATAACATGAAGAAATAAGTATTGATAATAGATAAATTCAAGTGAGCTAGATAACAAAGTTTAGCAAAGAGGGTACATAAACTTCATTAAAAAGCAAGTTCATTCAGCAAGTTCATCTTCTTCATCTAAGATAAATTCAAGTGAGCTAGATAACAAAGTTTAGCTAAGAGGGTACACTTCTAATGAGTGGGCTGAGCAGCTTGCTTCCCTGCAGGAACATAGACTGGAGCAGTAGGAACTGTAGCTGCTGGTTGAAGCAGCTAGTCTTGTAATTCTTTATGTTCTGTCTTTAATTCATCCTGCAACAACATGATGCCAGAACTAGCATAAATACATAGGCATTTTACGTGATAAAATATTTCTTAATATAGACAATATACAAGCTCTTAAAATTAGGTTTAGTCTAAAAATATACAAATAGATTACAATAAATAAAGAAAAACACTACTCTAATATAAACATTTTAACAATCTTAAAAATAACAACGTTACTAGTACCTAATATAACATATAGAAACAAATCTCTCCACTGAGTGGATCTGATGTCATGTTGGTATGCTTAGAAAGATAGATCTTGAAACACTTCTATTTGTTCTTGTCAGGACCTTGCCGGTGACGCTTCTATAGACTTCAGGAGTTTTGGAGTTTTGGTAGCAATTAAAAGAACATATAGATCAGAATATTCTTTTATAAAACACGAAAGTATCAAGATATGGTTCAATACGTTATTAAGTTCAAATCAAAGACACCAAAAACAAATGGACCTTTCAGAGTCAGCTTCTAGCATCTTGTAGCACAATATGTTTAATTTTATCATCTCTAACGAACCCCTCCAGTTGCAAGTAAACGTTGAAGCTATAGTGAAACTCTAAGTTTAATTTTTAGCACAATACGTTTGGTCACACAGGGAAACTTCATTTTCTAGCCGTACAATACTTTAGCTTTGAACTCTGAACATAGAAATATTTGTGCGACATAAATAGTATATCAGTTGAATCTTAATGAAAGAACTAAGGATTTTTTCAATTTTAATGCAATACATAATTCAGAATATTACCTTGAGTAGTGATTACTATTGTGTCTCAAAGGAAAATTTCAAAATATCGCATGTCATGAAGTTTATTTGCAACAGATGCCTCTTTTGAAGGTGAAATCAGTCCATCAACTGGGCACCCAATAGCACAGGATACATATCTGCCGAGAAATACTATGAAGCTAATGCAAAGTAGATTACTCGCTTCATAATAATTACCAGAAGACAGTGGTTCAAAGTTACAATGATAACAGAAAACAAAGAGCACACAAAATGCATGTCCAATTTGCAGAACCTTCTTCAGTATTGAAGGAAAAATTGAACTAACTTAGCCTTGTGCTCAAGTATCAGATAGCTCATTACCCGCAAATTCGTATTGCTAGAGTTTGGAAGCAGATGGAATAGCTCGATATCAAACAAGGCTATTCACAATGCTGCAATTAGAGTTTGACTTTGAGAAAGACTTTGAAGCTGATGCAAAGACTACTACTTCTTTCTCCCTGGCTGCAACAGCTGCTCCAAAGCCCTAACAGAAATTCAAACACCTAACAGAAATTCAAACAGATTGTGCACACCTTTTTGTAGTTGCTGAATATAGATGGAAACGAGAAAAAGAAGAACCTAAATTTACGGTGAAACGATGTGCATTTAGCAAATAATTAGACAAGCTTCAAAGGAAAGTACACCAGCCTCTATATTTTCATTTCTTGTTTAATTTTTTCTTTATTGATTAGTGAAAAGTACAATTTAAACTTACGCATGTTCATCTGTGCTCCCTTTATTTCCATAAACACTGATCCCTTGATTCACATGAGAATGGAAAAAATAGTATAATATTATAACATTATAATCTCATAGATGTAATATCTAATGTCAAAGTCCGAAAGAGTTAGATATAGCACTTTAAAATCTGTGTTATTTCGACTGTTGATATTTGACAATATTGAGTAACATTACAATATTAGATCCACCACAAAGATTCTGTATTATCTTAATCTTACGCTTGATCAGCAGTAAGCGACAATAACAGATAAGTACCATATCTAAACAAAGGTGCAAAGATATGCTATAATAAATAAATAACATGATTCAGAGTTCCAAAAATGGCAAATGCACATATAACTTGTAGATATATTATAGTCCATCACTCATAAGTAATCAAGAGTTACTAAGTAAGTTAACAGAACAGAAAAGTTAAGAGATACACATGAAAAAACTCATTTGGCTAAAGAATGAAAGATAAAGAAAGTCAAAGCCTGGAGATATCTGATTGAACTTGAAGAGTATCAATAATACATTATGTAGATCAGAAATAAAGAAATATGAAATCACAAACCCTTTTGAAAATTTTAATATTCTTAGAAACTACTTATGATCATAGACATAGTGACTTCCCAATTTGAAGAACATCAACAAGGCTTCTATACAAATTAACAAGTCTAGCGGGAAAAAACAAAAAAATGTATATGCATGTAGTAATATGACATCAAGGATATTGTAACATTACTACATAATGTGGTAAATTAAGCTCCAGAAGGTGCATGTAGCACACATTGAGGATAAAATGAGTGGTCGCTGGAGATTGTTTGGACATATCGTCAACCTCAAGAGGCACCTTCTCTAGGTGTGAAATCATGGTTAGAGGAGACCTAAAATAACATTGAAAGAAGTTCTTTTGAAATATTTATAAGGTCTTGGAATTCCTATTGTCAACCCAAACATGTTTGGGAGTGATGTGTAGTTGTGTTTTGTGGCATATTAATGTCCAATTAGAATATCATTGACTGATGTAGTTGTTAGTTCTTGTTTTGTTCATCTTAGAATTGAGGTTTTACGAGTTTCTATTAAAGCAACAATAAAGGAGAAGAAGAGGGTCCAAAACTGAAATCTACTCTAGAAATCTCAGTGATCCTTGCCTTCGATATATCATGCAAGGCAATGTTTGAGCAAGTAAATTCAACATTTCAGAAAGGCATTGCTGACCACACAGTTTCTGCACAACAATAATTTGAGTGTGTGCATTCACCATTGGCAATTGATCTGAGAGATGCCACCAATTCAGCATCGACAATGACACAGACATTGAGCAGAGAGTTTGCTGATAAGATAGTTGCTTGCTCTTGCAGTTTCTGGAGCAAATTCCCAATCAACAAATCCACTCAACCACATAAATAATGGATCATTGCTACATGAAAAGATCGAGACACTTCCAGATCTAACCAAAGAGATATCTAGACAATTAGGGGAGCACAAGTATAAGGAAGCATTCACTACAGCATTACAAATGAATCATGTGTCAATTGTGTCATGGTTATGCTCTCAGGTTGATTTGGACGGGATTTTATCCTTGAATCCCCTCCCTGTTTTCCAAGGAGTGCTCTTTTCACTTCATAACAGCCAAGTATCCATGGTTACGAGCTATTCCTTACCATTGGTCAGGGATGTTTGATTTACTTCAGCAGTATAAACCAAATCTTTACTATCACATAGTAAAGTTGTCTACACCAGGGGAAGGTTGGGTAAAGTGTAATACGGATGGCGCTAGCAAAGGCAACCCAGGAGAGAGATCTTATGGATTTTGTATAATAGAAAGCCAAGGAGATCTAGTATATGAAGAAAAACAAAGCATAGGCAACACGACAAACATGGAAGCTGAAATCACATCAATTTGGAAAGCACTAAGTTACTACAAGAGGTGTGGGATCACAACGGTCATTTTAGAGACTGACTCGCTAAGTCTCAAGAACATGATTCAACGAGAGTGGAGGGTACCTTGGAGTTTAATTGATAAGATAGAGGAGATGCATAAAATTATGGCGACAATTCAAATACAGATAGTGCATATATTTAGAGAAGCTAATCAATTAGCTGATTGTATCACAAACATAGCTAGTAACCAAGAAAACAGGCAGCAGTATCACAGATTTCAAGATATACCTAGTATAGCAAGAAAGATCTTAAACATGGACAAGTAACAGTACCAGCAATCAGAATAAGAACAAGGAAAATCTTAAGCATCTGCAAAAATTAACATAAAAAGCAAAGGAAGTACCACAGAGTCACATATTTACAGTCACCTATTACAGAATCATTTGTGGCCAAGCAGGGAAAAAGTATTTCTTTACAAACCAACAACCCCCACCTGAAGAAAGACCGATATATTATGTCTGACCAAAGAAAAGAGATCGTCTTAACGTGTAGATTGTGATATATTACTCATGACGTAACACAACAAATCAAAACTTGATGGTTCTCTTCAATGTACGGATTGTGATATTCAACTATGTGCACTACTATTATTATAGCAACAACAAAAAAAAACTAATGTAACCCCATGAGTGAAGTTAGGGGATACAATAACATACACAACATAATCACACAAGTGGAGTAAGTCGAGGGTAGAGTTAATATGCATCGGAAACTATAAGGGAAACAACATTACCTTTCTTCAGGCAGTGAACTGGAACGAGACGAGCAGGGAAATGATCTTGACCAAGAAATTTGAACACTAACGACGGATGAGAATTCCGGGTAGAATCTCAGAATCGAACAAAGCTTTGGAAAACTGATCTGCGAAACGAATTAGAAAATGTCATACTCTTATCGACACTTGACTCTCCCTGCCTTGAATGTTTATATATATATACACTATTTTTTTCAGCTGCTCTAAAGGTTTTTGCTCAAATAAATCCCAAATTTTTTCCAACCCCCAACATTGAAAAAAGAGGCTTATATAGGGAGGCTAAAATACGAGCTACACTCCCAAAAATGAACTGATGAAGCTAAAATACAATTCATACTCCCAAAAATCGTATAAAAATAGAAGAATATTAAAACCCTAAAGCTAAAATTTAGACTTTCAGAATGAAATTTCTTACCTGATAAAACCTACTCCAACAAAATCTGTTTGAAATCGTGTTATTAAGTGAGAACTTGAGAGAAAAGTCTAGCTTCAGTTCATCATATTCTAACAACCCAAAAGTATTCATTCCTTCTAAACAAAAAACAAAAAAACAAACACTTTAGCTCACAAGAAGACCTGTTTGAGTACTAACGCTTGACAAAATAGGTATCGGAAAAGAGAATCGTACTTACTCTTGAAGAAATCGTTATTGGAGAAAATGACTTGAGCTCTTCAGCTTTTCAGCTCAGTTCTTGATCGACTTCTACTATTCAGCCTATTTTTCTCACAATCTGTATCAGAACAGAGAAGTAGTTCTTCAGCTCTCTTCACGTTGGTTCTTCAGCTCCTTTACAAATCGGAAAAGTGAAAGAGGAAAGTTGAAGGAGGAAAGTCAAGTAAAAGAGGAAAGAGTCAAAAAGTTAAATGTTTTATGATTTATTAATGTTTTTTTTTGCCAATAAAAAAAGGAGAGAGTTGAAAATAATTGGAGGGAGAGTGAAAAAATTAAATGTTTTAATGAAAAATTTTAAGGCAACACTTATAAGGTGTTGTTTTTTCAATTATAAAAATAGGACATTTTAGAAGTGTGGTCATATATGTAAGTAGGTGTTGTCAATAATATCATATTGTAACAACACTTATAAAGTGTAGCTTATACCAATAAAGATTACACTTTAAAAGTGTTGCCAAAATTATTGTAGCTAAAAGTTAAAAATTTCTGCTACCCTTTAAAAGTGTTCCCAAAACTACTTTAGGCAACACTTTATAAGTGTAGTCCAGAATTAGTGTTGTTGTAGGCCTAAAATGGTGTAGTGATAGACCACACAACACATAAAAGTGTAGGAGACAATCCAACTTCATATTACACTTAAGACTCCTAACTTTTGCTATTCATTCATTCACATAGGAGTACATAAGCATGGTTCATCATTTCTTAATACTTTATTAATGGAAACACCTACACATAACCCTAGAATAATCATTCACATGCTCATAACAATAGCAACATAACCTAGATTCATAACTAAAGTAGAAGACTAAGCAAAAGTTACAAATAAAGTGATCATCATAAACATACACTCATATATTCATCAATTTGCCTTCAAGGACATAGGCAACACATATATAATGAAAAAAAAGTAAACACCGCCACCATAAGTGGACGACACCACACAATGACATACAAGACTTCATCAACTACAATAATATAGAAAAGTAGAGAGGAAAAGCCTTTCTTACAAAATTCATCAACCTTTGATCATCATTGATTGATACACCTTTTTCATCATCAATACATTATAGGGCAGTAGCTAAATTTGCATTTAATTGTGAAAGAAACCATGTACAACTCGATACAAGATCATACTACAACCTAATACAATACATCACATATATACTAGAACATCATAAATAATTCATGCTTCATCCATCCTAGAATATAGATCACAACATATACATTACTCTATCAAGTCTATAAGCTAGAAGAACCTAAATCAATCTTTACCAATTCAATTGTTATCTATTAATATTGGATTAATTATACTTAATTATCATCACATTACACATATAGGCAGTAGCTATGAATATTCACCATAATCGAGTCACATAACAACCATCCTAACGTCAAGATCACAAGTTACTACATGATAGATTAGAAGAACGTAGATTAGTTCATACCAAGCCTTATTTACTTTGATCGTACAAGATTTATATCCAGTATTAAACCATGATATTAACCTAAGGCAGTATCTACAAGCATATTAACATAATCGAATTCCACTTTTATACATTTAAAGATCAATGTTACAGTGATCACATAGAGGCATAGGCTAGTCATGTTGAATTCCTCATACATTGATCCGCATGGATCATTCATCAACCCTTCACCATCAACATACATAATAAACAGTAGACATAAGAAATTCAACATAAAAGAATCACGATTCAACCAATAACAAGCCACGATCACAATGACCATGCAAGAGCTAAATCGAGTTTGGACAGGGACATAGGTTCATCATGCAATTGGATTGAAAATCACGTCCAAACCAGTATATAATAATCAATACATTAATATGATGCTTTTGAAATCCATTTAAGAAAGAACCCATGGCTAGATTGTAGAAGAAGAGATTTGATCATGAAACTTCTTTGAAAACTTTGAAGAGGATTCTCTAGATGAAAGATTAACTAGAGATGAAGGATCAACATACCTTTATTAGATGAAGAACCCAATATAAATTGATGAAGAACCTATGAGAATCCAATCTACAAGCTGACCTTGAACTTCACCTTCAATGGAGGTTTCTAGAGAAAATATTTTTTGAGGGAAAGTCTAATTTGTGTGAATTGGTTTGAAAATGGGTTGATCACGTTTTTTATAACTTATATACACCCAAAAATCACCAAATAAATCATGTAGGGTCAGGTTAGCACATGGGGTGAATTTCCCATTCACCCCTTTAATGAAACAGTGCGCAGGCAGCCTGTTACAGCCTGGACCAACGGCCACCGTCGATGCCCAGTAGGTCCATCGACACACCGTCTGTGGCATCTGTCGATTGGCTCCTGGGATGTTTTTTTGGTTGAGACTTGTCCAGGATAATTTTCCATCGACGACACCTCCATTCACGGTCCGTCTGTCAACAAACGGGGCGTCGTTTCATTCAGTCGATTGACACTGCCAAGGAAGTTACTCAACAGCCTTTGGGCCCTTCAGAAGTCGTACTCGTACGTTTCCAACGTGAATATACACCTTAACATGTTGAATACCTTGCATGAATGTTTCCCCTAAAAAAAACACGTAAAAGACATCCAAACATGCAAGGCCACTCGAGACACACATGAACGTCTCAAGGGCTAACTATCAAACGTCTTAGACGTTCTTGGACTTTTGACATCCAAACTTCATGAAACTCCATATACTGCCTATGAACATCATTATAACTCATTAGGACTTCATAAGCTCATGACACACTCAAAAACACATAAATGAATCTAAGGCCCCTTTGGCGACTAGTCGTCGAACGTCTTGGTCATCCTTTGATGTTTGATTTCCAAATAACCTCAAACTTTACACACTGCCTCAATACCATATTATAAACCATTTTAGGACCTTAGAACCTTAGGACAAAAATATTAGGCTCTAGACACTCTAACTCATTTTTGGATTCTTACACTATCTTTATGAGAAATTACTGGTTTTGACATCTTCATTCTACTTCTTAAGTGAACTGCCATTAAGGATGAAAATACGGTAAAATTTTGTTAGCTATACAATGCATACAAATACTTAGGAAATAAGTCTCAAAATCACAGAGGCTGAGAATTCATATTTCTCTTAGTCCTCTTGCTAGTTCCATGTTCTAGCTTTCCTTTGTTCTGCTCGTCGGACTTCTCGTAGTCGTATTCCGGTTGTGAAGTCATCATCAGCTCATTTCCGTCCCAGTTCCTTGCACTGTAAAATTTAAAACCCTCGTTCTCATTTCTTGTTCACCTCTTTGGATGATGTTTTTTCTGTTCTATTTGCTATCTAAAGGTCTTTTTCTTGAGGTCGGTTTTCGTTATTAGCTCTTCACATATCCTCAATATGACATTTGCATATGACTAGAAAATGGTTGTATGAATCTTAAAGTGTATTTTCGAGTTGATTTCATATTTATAACTTGATATCCTGCTAGTTTTTCTTCCGCTTCCATAGTTTATCTAATTTGGTCTCAAACTTCTCTGCGTGTCTTAGTTTATTCTTATTTGTTGGGATTCTGCGATAGTGTTTTATGTTAGATGTCAGATTCTTCATTCGTGCACCTCAAGTTGGATAAGTGGATCAAGACGTCAAGGTCATATATTTTATCTTTTGTCTCTAGTGATTTCACTTTAAATCTTATACTTTAGAGGATCGATTTTGTCCAGTTATCTTCTTTTCCGCTATCTATTTTATGTTTACTATGTCTTTTATGTTCTCTTTAACAGTTGATTTTCATAGGTTTGTTAAATTTTTTTCCAAACAATTGCAATATGATGTATCGAGTTCTTTCCCTATTGTGGTTTCTTCATTAACTCGGTCTTTGAATCCCCTTGTTCGCTTCTATTTTTTTTCTTTCAATTTGATCATGAGTTGAGGAAACATGTGAAAGTCAATTTGTTGCGGCTTCTGATTTTTTTAATACCTTGGAGATAGCAGGTCCTTTTGTGAGAAAATGGGTATGTTCATTTGGTTTATGAAGAAATGCAATAATCTTAATCTTATTTGAGACTCATTGTATTCATCATGTTAGTTCTTTTGCTACCTGTCGTAAAAGAATCAATGATTGTATTTGTGAGCAAATCGATTTGTTCCTCTCTGTTAAAGTGGTGGTGTAAATCGAATGCAGGTAATGGTCAAAACATGTGTTTATTATGCTAAAAATGATCTCATATCTTTGTTGTTCATTAGTATATATGACACACCTTCATGCTAACTAATTTCCTTTGAAATCGGTGGCTAACCTTATCTTTGAGGTTCCAGTTCAAATAAAATAAGAGCTTAAAACTCTGAGGTTCCAGTTCCAGGGTTGTTGTACCATGATCCAACCTTCTCCTGGAACACAGGAAGGAAGACAAAAGAGATGGAAACAGAGTATAATAGATCCAACAAAACCCGAAAAATGGATGTCATTAAAAGGCTGAAGAAAAAGAATAATACTAACATTGTCTTCATCTTCAGTTATGTTGTCATAATTTGTTTTCTCCTCTTCTTGATCAAGATCTGCATAGGGGTTTACATAAACTTCTACAGTTATTATCTTGGATTCATCCTGCATAGACAGTAACATCAGAAGGTTAAAAAAGTATCTACATAAAGAAATGAAAATACTAGATGTGCAGCGAAAATAGCATCTGTCCAAGGGACAGAAATGAAGATAAATGGAAGACTGAATGAAAATAGGCAGATAGATGAACAAATAAATGATATCCGAAATGTAACCTCACAGATTAAACCTCAGTACTCCATTATATAAAAGATAAATGTAAGGTAGAAAATGGTGGCTAACCTTTATCCATAACTTCTTGATTCTTTGGCGAGACAATCTTGTCGAGCATATTTAGTTGGTTACTTGTTGTAGAAATCATTTTAGAGATGGCTTCCTGTGTGTCTAGTTTTGTGCTTCTCCGTAGGGCATACTTGGATAGGATTGATATGCCTTAATGCTTTCTAGTATTGGATAGTGCCATGTAACTAGGATATATAACTTTTTCCAATTTTGTAGAAACACAGGACAAATTTTTAGAAGTGTAGCAGGTTTATTATATTATTGAACTATAACAATGTGGAGTATTGGAAATTTAGTTGTTTACTGCAGGTTGTTGAAATCTCTTTAAAGGTTGCTTTATGTGTGTCCAGTTTTTTGCTTCTCTGCAGAGCCTGCTTTGATATAGGATTGATCAGAGTTCAGACAATGAGCTTGCTAGTATTACAGAGTGTAACTTAATTAGGATAAGCAACTCTTCGTTAAATATTTGTCGAAACACTGGACAAATGCTTCAAAAGAGACTAGAGATAGAGGCTGGTGGAATTTTGTTGCCTTCTAAGTGTAATGTAATCATTATTTTAATAGTAAAATGCAAGTTTATTTTATCATGTGTTTGGTTAGAGGTATTAGTTAGTCTCGAGAAGCAACCAAGTTCACTTCGACTACTACTCAGAGATATGAGATTGATTTTTCGATTATTTAGGAGAATATTTTCAATTGGTCTAATGATCATTGTAGTCTTGATCCGTATATTAGTTATCAATTTAGTTGCATCACTTCCCTTGCAGTGATAGATCTATATGTAAGTTCATACATGAATAACATTTCATTAGGATCATATTAGTATCTATAGTTATAACCATTAAAAGATGTGTCATGAGATGGTGCATTAGGAAAGACTCGGCCATTCCATGGTCCAGCTCTGTAGAGTTCAATGGAACAATTCATAATGAATTTTTGTAGGAATCCACCAGTATCGAATGTCCAGGTACACTCACCTCTGGAAGGATCATTTGTGCTCATCCATGACGAAACGGAACGATGAAAACTATTTTTCAGATTAATCCAAACCTTCATTCTAGGTAAAGTTGTGTCACCTAGATTGTCAAAACTTTGCCATGGGTAGTTCCAAGGCTTATCCTTGGCTGCATCTCCAACAACAAGATTGACTGAATCAAGGAGTTGTGCTACCGGATTTCGCACATGCCTAATGTAATCGGAGGACAAAAATACTCTGCCAGAACCATTTAGAAGAGTATGAATTCCTTGTATTGTAAAATTTAGCGCACTGGATGTGTCATTGAGTGGATTTTCTGTATTACACGTAACTTGAGACTAAATGAGTAATACGAAGATTTTAGTACTACAACAACTACTTAGTCTCAATCCCATGCAAATTGTAGTAGGTGGACGGCAAGCTAAAATTAGTCATTTTATGATTAATACTCGGAATACTCATATAAAGATGTTAGTTCACAAAAATGTACCTGAGAGAAGCTGATTGTAACCGTTGTGACCAGCATGAAGTCTTGCCAACACACCGATCAACAGGGCATTGTTGTAAGTGGCAGGCAAAGTTTGATCATAGTTATCGCTTTGATCAGCGAAGTTGTCATAGGCATAAGGTCCACCAATAAGAGCACCAAGTAAGGAGATTAGGATTCTTGCCTTTCTACTATACTGGTAACCTAGCCTGCCCGGCAGCTAACAAAACTAGGATTAACCTTAAATGAGAAAATGGAGGAAGCTCCGTGGTGTACTTGTCTTGGGTTATTTTTTCCATATCCCACCATGTAACTTTATGCTCTTGGGTTTTTACAAGGAATGTAGTCCACCTAGAACAACATCAAACATGATGATTAGTTCACCAAGGACACATTGATATTTCCATGCTTCAATTTATGATGAATCATCATAATACAATCTTGTAGCACTCTATCAATGTTAAAATCTTTACCAGAGACTTAGAGAATAAGAGGAGCTCATTCGGAGAAACAGAACCAGAAGAAAACTTGAGGTATTTTCCAGTAGAGGCCAAATAGTCAGAATAAGTAGTGGCAAGGAATGCAACACTAGTAACAAAATACATATTGTTCTATCTTTGCCGATAGATGAGACCTCCAAGAGTTTTATGGGTATTTTTGTCACCCTTTGCAAGAGATCAACAAATAAAGTTCTTTGCTTTCTGCTGGTACTTCTCAAATACAGGTGCATTATGACCAGTTTTACTAGACATCAAGAATCGCCAACACATAATACCAATTATTTTATCATTGCGACTTCTATAAGATAATTGTTCATTTCCAGTATGTTTTAATGTCGTTTCTATGTATTTATGGAGTTTTACTGTTCGTAAAATTTATTGAGTTCCATTGAGTCATCTTCCTTCAACAACATTTCTAGAGTACGTGTGAAACTAGTCTCTTACTTTTGACATCTTATAACTTATTTCTCAAATCATCTATCCAAACCATTGTCTCTTGTGTCCTATGTTGACATATGATTTGCAGGAACTCCATTCTCTAACATAAAACCATTTTCTACACTTTTAGATTTTCTCTGAAGACTAATGCCTCCTCAGTATTATAACTATAAGTATGATCCTAATGCTCTATGTCTTGTTGTATTTCTATAGATAATAACGTATCGAATTGAGCTTCCTCTGTACTTGTTGGACCACCAAACATATCCCCCTCTTTTCCATTGGCATCAACATCACCTTCAAAACCATCGCAAACTCACAACTTGTGATTTCAGCAACACCACCTCTTCGTCTTGAAATCTAGCTCATCCAGTTCACTTCAGTTTCCAGTCTTGTATTTGTCTTCTGTGCCCCAACCATTGTAGCATACAATTCCATATCTTCTTTCTAACACTACATTCATAGAATAAATGCGAGAATATTTCTACGTATTTGCTACAAAAGACACCATCAGGGAGGATAGTGAGACTGTCGAAATTTCTACAACCTCTAAACTATCTCTCAATTGTTGCTAGTCGTTTCGGCTTAATAAACCATAGATTGATTTATATCTAGGATGCATCTTCGGATGTAAAGCAAAATGTTTCAAGGCTACTTTGGGATGAACATGCATTAAATTTAAATACATCTTCCGGATTGAAAATCTATCCCCAAGTTGGGCTTTAACAAGTTGTTGTTGAATTGTCGGCTTCCTAGTCTGTTTATTAACTGATCTCCAGATTCAAGTACCTTCCTCACAACCCTGGAAGCTATCTTTGTCTATTTGTATCTTTGTCCCAACACCAGATGGTTTTCTTTGTTGATGCAATCATATATCTTCCTTTTTTTATTTTTCTTCTGGAAAAATTGGCATACTTATGTATTCAATGAAATGTTAAGTTTTGTGTTTCGTAAAGTATCAAAATAATCAATTTAATGTTTTTTCTCAGGCTACATGATCAAGAAGACTGGAGCTACTGTAGTTGGCACAAATTAAAAGAAGTGGGTATGTTTGAAAAAAACTATAAGATCTTTCTTTTCTTTCGAAAGGAGGAAAATTTCATGTATATTATTACTGTTTTTGCATCAATTCCTTAATATGTTTGTTATTAAAAAAATCCAATTAGTCATTTTTGATATCTCAATTTTGTTCTAGTTAATGAGAATCTAATTTCTATTATTATATAATTAGAAATTTTCTTATGTGCATTTCTTGTGCAGAATTTTCAAGGAAATTGATGTCAAGTATCGACTTCAACATGTTTGACTTTTTGATTGATAATTTCATAAAGATTTATTGCAAATTTACTGGAGATTTTAATTCCATTTGAATTAGGAGTTAATTAGTTTTATCTCGAGATTATTATATTTAGCTAGATCTCAATTTTTGTTGAGATCAAAAAGATAATTTATTTTGACATTATATACTTTTACAGAAAACTTATTATATTGCTATTGTTTTCTTTGATTATAATACTAGAAAATATTTGCTTTATATAATATTGTTTGCTTATCATGAAGAAGATAGACTTTAATTTACGGATTATTTGTATATATTTGTATCTTGAGATAAACAATATATAGATTTTTCTGGGATGTTTAATAAACTTGGTAGTGACATTAGAACATTAATATGACATTTTGCAAAATATAAAATAATGTCACCAATTTTTATGACATTCTATAATAACATTTGTTGTCGGACATTCAGTGTCACATTTATAAATGTCATAAGTAAGTTTCTTGAAATTTGTTTTACAAACATTTAATCTAAATGTCAGAAAGTGTAAGTTACATTACATAAATGTCGAAAAAACAAATTTCATATATCTCACATCGACATTAACTTAAATATCAAAAAGTAAATGTCATATATTTTATATAGACATTTACGTAAATGTAAAAAATAACTGTCATATATCTCATACCAATATTTACCTAATTATAGAAAATAAATGTCATATATATCTCATGCCGAAATTTATCTAAATGTCGAAAATAAATATCATATATATCATACTGGCATTCCCCAAAATATCAAAAATAAATGTCATATATTGCATATCGACATTAACATAAATGTCAAAAAGTAAATGTCGTTATAATCTTACCAACATTTACATATATGTTGTAAAGTAAATATTGCAAATTCTTTTCAACATTTACCTAAATGTCACAAAATAAATGTCACAAATTCTTCCTGACAATTACTTTAATGTCCGAAAAATTCTCTAAACTAAAATTTACGACATTTGGTCCAAATGTACAATAAATGTTGGTAAATAAATTTATGACATTTAAACATCATAATACGACATTTATAAAATATTGTTATATATCCACTTTCTTGTAGTGGAAGGACTATACCTTGACAATTTAGTTAATTTCAAAGAGTAGTCAAGTACACTCATACCTCCTTGACAAAGGTTGATGAATGCTTCTATTTTGGCTTCCCTCTTCTCTCTAGGAAAGAACCGATCCAGAAAAACCTTCTTGAAAATCTCCCATGTCACTGTACGACCCTTAGAGGACTGTTGTCTCTCCATTTGACGTACCAAGTTTGTGCCACATCTTTGAGTTGGTAAGTGGCTAACTCGGCTTTGTCACTAGTAGTCAACCCCATAGCATAGAGAATTTTGTAAGTTTCATCAATAAACTCTTCGGGTTCATCCTCCACTTTGGACCCATAGAAAGGATGGGGATTCATCCTAGAGAAATCACTCAAATGGGAAGCCATGGTGGTAATTTGTTGGTTTTCTCGGGGTATGACCTCCCAATTAGCTTGGGTCTTCATAGCTTGTGCTTGAGTAATGACAACTTGCGCTTGGGTCGTAACGACTTGGGATATTTGGAGAAAACATACCCCTATATCCCCATCCGCCATGGGAGGATGAGAAACCGGAACTTCATCACCCATAACAACTTCTTCAAGTGGAGGCACTTGGTTGTCATGTGCTCCCGGATTAGCAACTCCTTCTTCGGCCCATATTGCGGCTGCTCGTCGGGTATTCCTACCTATAACCACCATACAAGGTTTAGGTGAAAGCACACATAAAGTAGACTCTAGATTTACGACATAGTATTACAATAAGATGAGAGTTTCCTAAGCATCACATAGTTCTTCATTCATAAGTGTGGCGCGCTTCACAATTATGAATAAGAATCTTCGTAGACGTGGTTTAATGGACATCAATCCTAAAGGTATTAAACCTCATGCTCTGATATCAAGTTTGTCACATCCGAGGAGCACGCCCTGACGTAACCGGTGTCGTCGTCCTTGAAGAGGACTAAGTCCAGCCTCTTAGCAATCTTCATTACATATCATGGGTTAAAAGTGCTTAAAATTAAAAACTTTTCATTTATTCTACATTGAGGTTTAGTTAGACCTCTCACTTACACATAATATATATTTATTGAGTATACATAGACCCTTCATATAAGAAGATTACATAGTCTTCTACTTTTATTGCACATACATAGTATAAGATTGTCTCATAAGAAGTCTATAACATTGTCTCATATTAAACCATCTAGACAAGAGTATAACAATTTGGGCATATGCCTTACATCAACAATCATAGCCACATATATGCTTTACAATTATAGTACCAAAATGAAAGAGAATGAACAAAGTGTCTTTAAGTCTAAACAACATTCAATAGGTAGAAAAATGCATCGTCCTCGGAAAGTGAGGACCTACCGAACTTGGAAGATAAGAATCTAAGTAATCTTGAAATGGCCTTTTACAAACCTCAAGGTCTGATCCTACATTTGTAGTAAATAAAAGAGATGAGCTAGTACACACTTGTACTAAGTATGAGTATACACACATAAAACAATTGAAATCATGCTAAAGAGGACATTTGTTCAAAACCATGCTAAAGTACTTTGAAAAGCCTTTTGCACAATTCAGAACCCATATAAGACAATAATCACATAATCCATAAGTCAAACCCATGTACGACACAAGACCAACATAACCATGTAATAGTCAAGTCAACATATACAAGAGTTCATAACATCATAATATAAGCAAGACCCTTACTCATAACCCACCATTTAGCCTACAAGTGCAATGACCAAGCAAAGGCCCATAACCTTACTCAATCAAAAAAACGAAACAAAGGATCACAAGCAATGCCCAACACACATAATATAATATCAATAATAGTCATCATCGTATTTAGCAATATAGACCAATAGCATATTCATCGATGAAACTAACATCATAAAGGATCATCAACGTGTAAAGTCAACATAAGCATAATATTTACTTTATAAGATCATTATAACATAAGAACATCCTTCTATGACTAGTGCAATGGCTAGGTAGAGTCTCATACCCCTACCTAGACTAAGCCAACCTCTGAAGTCACCCTAGTTAGGGTTCACGTCATTACTTCATTTTACTTTCAGGAACATATGTCTTAACCGACATAGACCACAAGAGCTAAGTGTGGAATCTTATGTTGTAAAACCTTACACCGATGGAAGGAGGATTACCGGCCAAAGTAGTACCAAACATGAATATAGCATCTAGGTTGATCCACTAGCTATTATTCCTATCGTGGCAACATAGTTCAAGAACTACGAGATATGAATTGAACCCTCTACATACCTATTGTAATTGGAGCGCTCATCTCATGAGAATACATTGGGTGAGTGTCACTCATAGGAGAGTCAACACCTCATGTGGAACTATAGGGTGAATCTTCGGGAAGCTAACACCTCTCGTTATCAAGTTCACTCGGTTCTAAGCTAAGTCCCTTCTGAAATGTATTTCTTTATTAATCATTACTTAGTTTAGGTCATAGGATCTAATCCCTTATATAGTCATTGTCATTTAGCTCAATAGGTATTGCATGACAATCTCCTTTCATGGCAACCCTCATATGTGAGATTAGCATATTGACATCATCATTTCATAATAAGGCACATAGGCAAGTCATAACCCACCTTATATCATTTCATCTTAAGAACAATATGGAACAATTGTGTACTTGACCTTTCGGAGGTCTTGTACAAGCCTTAGCTATCATTCATTACATAAGACATGAAAGTAGTGTGGAATTTAAAACTTTTCAGGAATAAATTAATAAAAGGAACATATTTCATAAAACCTACGGAACAATCTCATATTCACAAGAGAACTTAAAGACATGACATAAATAATCTTAGGGACACGACCCTTTACATTCAAAAGAAATACACATTAAGTCATAAAGATAGAAACTAATAAAATTCGACTATGCCCTCAGATATCTGAGGACATACTTTGTCTGGAGAGAGTAGATCCCCAAGCTTCGCCTTCTAGTCATCAAAAGCCTACAACCTATACTTATTAAGTATATAAAAGTATGGGGTTAGTACAAAATAATGTACTAAGTATGACATATGCAAAAACATGTAAAAAGGAACATTTTAGTAAAATAAATTTTCATGCCAAAATGATAAAACATTCATGAATATAGAAGTAAAACAACATAAGAATCATCATTTAACACTTACAGAAGGATTTTCATAATTTTTTTAACAAAGGAACCATTTTACAGTATGTCCTATAAAAGTTACAGTGAACTCTTTTCAATATTACAGTGAATTCATTTTACCTCAAAATAGTGAACTCCCAAAGTCAAACCAAGAAAAAATGAACTCATTTCCATAGAAGTTTCCCTAGATAAAGTTATCCTAAGACTCATCAAGGTAAGACATAAAGGAAACACCCATACACTTCCTTCAATACACCTAGGTGATACCCAAGACTACCCCGTCTAGACTTACTCGCCTCGGGAGAACAAATCCCCACTCAATGACCAAACTTTAGAAGAACACTCAAACAACACACCAAGTCTTCCCTTTGGGAATGCCTACTTAGTGCAATGAGTAGATGGCGTCCTATTCCACCACCTACCCTAAGTAGTACACACTTTTAGAAGAGTAGCTCATTCAATTCATATAAGACTCACCAAGACTTCACATTCGGAATGCCTAAATAGTGCAATGGATAGATAGCGTCCCATTCCACTACCTACCCTAAGTAGTACACTCTTTTAAAAGACTTAGTACTTTCATTAGTTTTTTGGTGGTTAGGTTAACCGACATAGACCATGAGATCTACACATCGAATTCCGATATTAACCCCAATCGGATGAAGGATCCTCACTTGCCTAGAGTAAGGTCATTCTCTTAGATTTTAAATGGCTTTCCCAATAGCTACACCTATGCGGGCGCATAGTTAAGCAATAAGGAGATTACTACTAAGTAACTCATTCTCTACTAACGAGGAGTACTCATCTTAAGAGGTACATTGGAATACAACATCTCAACTCACGAAGTGTAACCACCCATTCTTAATATCCTCTCGGTGCTAAGCATAATTCCCCACGGATTCTTAACATTATATACTATAGGTTAAGGATAACTAGTGAACACCACATCTCAACTCACGAAGGGTATTCATACTCCAACCTTTATTAGAAAGCTCTTAGGATGTAGTGAGGTTGCTACTAAACACTTCATCTCAACTTACGAAGTGTGTTCACCCCAAAACTTCCCCTTTTTACTTAACTTAGCTTCATTAATTTATTCAAGTGTGAGTGTGTACATGTGAATACACCTTGCACATAAGCATCATTTCATTTACATTAACTTCTATACATGCTTATACCTTCATTCATCACACTTCACACTTCAACATGCTCAATATATACACTTACTTTATTTAGGCATAATCTAAAGCAAAACAAGTAATTCAAGCTTCATAATACACATTAAAAAACCCATCTTCATTATCACTTCATTTCACACATTAGGCCTTCAAGGTCATACTCACAATACATACCAAATATATCCAAATACATCAAGTAAACACCGTCAACAAGAAGGTGGACCATAACACTCAAGAGCAATTCATAATAAGAAATATACAATATAAGCAACTCACCATTTTAACAAAGCCATGACCACCTATAACCAATTCCTCAATATGTCATCATAATAAGGACCTTCGGGCAGTATCTAAATTATAATAACAACATAAGGAAACCAAAGCTCATACCCTACACAAACATGTTCATTTAACCCATTTTTTAAGCTAAAAGTTAGAATTATGCATAAACATGTGTTCATTAGGGTTTTGACATTAAAATCATCAATTAAACTAGAAAAAACATATTTGAGTCATTAAAGCACATTTACATGAAGACCCATGCTTAAAATAAAAAATAGAAGAAAGTAGAGTTTGGAAACCATTTTAGAAATAACGTAATAACTTAGAGAGAGAGTTTTAATATTTTGAAGTGAGGGGTCTTGTCTAGGTCTTGGAATTAAAACTAATATAATATAACTTAAAAACCCTAAAAAAATCAACCTAGGGTCATAAAAGACTTGAGGTGAATTTACCAAACACCCCAAGCCAAAGCTGCAAAACGTGACAGCTTTTGAGCGGTCCTCACATACGGATCCAACCAATGTACCGTTTGTCCATCGACGGCCCGTTAATGGAGGGTCGTTGGTTTGGAGTTAGATACATTGAATAGGAGGATAGCCTTCCTTGCAGGTCTAACCGACACACATGGTCAACAGACCGTTTATTTACAAACGGACCGTCCCTTGGGTCGTCGTTTGGTCACAGCCAGCTTCTTGCCAAGAGATGGGATCCTCTTCTAGGGCCCCTAGTGGGTCCTAGGTGGCGTCGTACCCAAACGTTAAACCCTTAAACATAGTCCTCTAGGTATTAGGAACATCCCACATTAATTTCGATAAAAACAAACACGTAAAACTCTCTCAAACACATAAAGACACATGAACACTTTCTAAGACACACCTTCCGAACGGCATGAACGTTCTTGGATGTTTGACCTTCAAACTTAAACCAAACATTACACACTGCCTAAGGACACTAATATAACTCATTGTATTACAAAATTAACTCACGAAACAATCACGAAGCTCTAGTTCACCTTAGTTCATTTCACACACCATTGGAATTCCTTTCCACAAAGGATTCTACCACAATTTAATTAAAAAAGATGAGTTTCATGTGGGTTTCTTTCTATTACGAATTTAATCTTCCAAATTGTAATGTCTATGGTTTATTTTAATTATTATGTTTAGATTATGATGTATTATGATTCAACTATGTTAGTTCTTAATGAAATAAACTAGTATGTGGAATAGATCATGAAATTGACCCATGTCCCAAACCCTAGGTTATGAAGTACTGATGAATTAATTTGTAGTGATTCAATTGGCTTCATTATTGTATTAATTACTATTGTATGATGATATTACACCCATTTTTGGATTGAATTGGATGGTTTATGGTAAAACCTTGGATGATAGCTTGTGAAGGAGATTGGGGTAAGTCTTTTGATGTTAAACCTTTACTTCAATTATGATTACTTGTGTTTGGTCATGAAGTTTGTGACACTTCGAAAGTTCAAGACCTTAGATAGAGCCTCACATGATGATCTAAGGTCAGTAACACTGTCATAAGCCCTAAAATAATGTTAGCAAACATTTTAGGAAGTTTTAGAGTCAAGACTTCAAGAAACATCCATGACGTCCAGAAGCTAGTCAAATTTAACTAGTGTGATGTCCTTAGGTTTCGGGAAAGTTTGGAGATGTTGTATGAGGTCTAAAACTTTTAAAATGACTTTGGATAGGTAAAACCATATATATAGAGTAAAAGCATCCAGGTCCAACCCCCCAAGGGTCTCCTTAGAGGCCCACGAATGGACCCCAAAATTGGCTTGCCAAGCTGCCAAAGCAGCAGCCAAGTTGTGCATGGCAGAAACAAGTCCGCGTAGCGCAGTTGGGTGGATTTTCGTTAAAACTGAAGTCTGCGTCACGGGCAGGTCATGGAATCTACTTTCTCAAAAATTAATTTAGAAAATCATGTGGGAACAGTTCCGCGTTGCGACCTGTTCCCCGACGAAAACCTAAAAATTTGAATTCAAGTTTGACTTCTTTAAAGGGTCAACATAAGTGAGGGGTCTTTTGGGTATTTCATAGGAGGTCTATATATTGACATTAAATCAGTTTTTCCTAAAATTCACTCACTCAAATTAAATCTCCAAATAAAAACCCAATAGCTCTCACTTCTCTCTATTTTCTCTCTCTATTCAACCTCCATTGAAGGATGAAGTAAGCTTGAAGAAGAAGACCAATTTCTCTAGGATTTCACTTCAATATCGTGGATTAATCTTCATTAAGGAATGGGTTCTTAACTATTCCAATTACTTTCCCCAATAGGTCCTTTAAAAGTTTATTTCTAAATCACCCATTTCCAAGGGTTTTCCAATTTTAATGGATTTTGTTCTAAACTTCAAATTCATGATAAATTGTGATTGCCTATGACTAATTAAGTGCATAGTGTTGGTTGATTGATGTCAATTGATGCAATTTCATGTAGATCATGTCCCATTCCCCAATATATTTGATGTTTCTTATAAAGCGATGGAAATTGAAGAATGTATTGATTGTTAGACTTGTTTTATCTAATCTAATTTATTCATGGACTGCCTAGGGTAATGTATTGTTGGGATTGGATTGATTTCTTGAAGAATTCATGATGAACCCTATTCCACTAACCCTAGGTTATGAATCAAAATAAATTTTGATACTGATGATGCAATTGACCTAGCTATTGTGTAAATGACTATTTGTGTGATGGTATTGCACCCATTGTTAGGTTGAATTGGATGGTTGATGGTAAAACCATGGATGGTGGATTATGAAGGAGATTGGGTATGTCTTTATGATCCTAACCATTACTTCAATTATGATTATTTGTGTTTAGTGATGAAGTTACATTGAAGTATACCTTATGATAAGATTGATAGGGTTGGAATGATGTTAAGGTTTGTGGTCTCATGATGGGTATACTAAGTACGTGTGAGGTTATGGGTATTCACATGTACAATGTACTAGTAGACTAACACTACAAAAAAAAGGTTCAGTTAAGACCAACATGTAGGGACGAGTCAATAATCTTGTCCCAAAAAGTATATATATTGAGACAAGATTATATTTCTTTCCTAAAAGGTATATGTTATTGAGAAGGTAAAAAATCAAATCACTAAAAAAACTAATGACTCGTCCCAATTGTATTTGAGATACTTAGCGGGAGCGCCAAAAATTGCCAAAAAATTTACTAAAACCTAAAACATAGTAATTCTGAAAAGTAGGCGGCAAAAAGAACACTATTTTCCAAAATTCCAATAAAAACGTTTTTTTATCAAAATCCATTGGTCACAACTTTTCCCTATACGTATTCTCAAGCCCAGAAGTGTTTCTTTTTCATCTCGATCATCTATGACCTAGGGCTATTCACCTCTACCTCAAATTCTCTAAAGGTATTCTCATCAACAACGTTTTGAACTGTTAATCTAAGGTATGATGTCTCTTCTTCTTCCTGTTTACTGATGAATGTTCGCTCAAATCAACAAAAGTGTCTCTTTTTCGTCTTGATTAACAGCGACCTAGAGTTATTTAGATCTGCCACAATTCCTCTGTACATATTCTCAGCAGCAAAAAAATTATTTCCTTTTCACAAGCGCGAATTTAAGATATGTTGTCTTTTCATTTTCTTCTTTATGTTTACTGATCTTTTGCTCAACTCAACAGGAGCGTCTCTTTTTCGTCAACATCGACCTGCGATTATTAGGATCTGCCTCAAATCCTCTGTAAGTATTCGGAGCAGCAACTTCTTTGTTTCCTTCTATCAACTACGAATTTTGAGTATGATGTTTCTTCTTCTTCTTAAGATTTACTAATCTGCCGCTCAACTTTGCCCTATTATCTTGTTTTATATTATTGAGTCGGATTCTATTTAAAGTTTAATTGTTTTTATGTGTATTCACGTTTGTAGTATATGTGTTCGAAGAATCACATTACCCATAATAGGAAGTATTTTTTAGAAAAAATAAATACGAGGACACCCTTCCTCTTTTCTTCTCTGTTTCATGATTATCTTGTTAAATGGACACTAAAGTCCCTTGTATTGAACGAATATATGATTCTTGATTGATTAGTTGTTGATCATACAACACAAATATTCTTTACAATAGTCTTAATAGACTTGTAATAAAAGACGTGATTATTTTCAATATGCTAAGTAATCACTTTCTTTCATTAATGTGTTACGGGTCGTGAATCAACAAATATATTAACATCATTGATTCCATTGTATTTGAAGTCTTTAACCATTGAATTAAATATAGCGAGCACTAAACTTTATTTCAACGATTGATAAATAAATAGTTATTTTGGTCATTAACCTGATTATCTTAACCAACAAATCATGCTTGAGTCTTAACATGTTTGATCTAATGAATCATCTGATCATATAAAGCATACAAAATTTTTGTAAAACAAATTGTGTACTTTGTCTCTTATCCTAGGAGGTTTTCTTACACAAGCAACATAAGTTGTCTTCTTCGCAATGTCCTCCCATGTTCTTCTTCTTCCTTCTTCTCTTCTCTCCTTCTCTCCTTCATGGTTTCTATTCTTTAATGGACAAAAATATCCATGTATAAATGGGTATATGAGTCTTGATGGATTAGTTGTTGACTGTACAACATGAAGATTCTTTGTATTGGAGTCTGATCGAGTTAAGTAATTATCATCTTTTATTAATGTGCTACAGGTTGTTAATCTACACAACAATTAACATCACTATTTACTTGACTTTGGATTCTTATAACAAGTAACTAAAGATAGTGATCAACAAATAAGTCAATTTGAATTGCCATTTATGTCATGTTCAGTCAACAAGCAAATGTTGGCTTAAAAAAATCACATCAAGTCATCAACTATTCAAATTGTCGAAGAAAATAATTATAAAAGATTGACGAGAAAGAAAGCGTGAGTTAAAAGCTAATGATATCTCAAAGAAAACCTTCAAAATTCTGAGAAAGAAATCTAAATATGTTGCTTTGCAAATGGTGTTCTTCTCTAATTTTCTTCAGTTTGCTCATTTTCGCTAGTCATGGTTGTTGTGTCAATATATTAGCAGGAAACAATCTTTAACAATTGCGTCATACATTAGCTATTTGACTCCTACACTAATGATCGTGAAAAGATGATGAACTGCAGGGTAATCTATTGTAATGTAGTTATTGACTTTCTTTAATAAATGATGAACACATTATAATTGATTGAATTAAAGATCAAAGCTACTCGACTAAATAAGTGTATGATAACTTCTAAACAATATAGAAAAGAAACATATCTGATCATATACACAAGCAGCTTATAGCCTCAAAAGAGGCAGGTCTAAAACAAAAAAACATAACAATTTAACCTTTCCAGCAACTGATATGTTGCTTCTTCCTTCAACCTCTCTAACAAAAAAGTGCTTCAACACCAGTAGAGTGGAACACAGGGGAAGTATTGAAAACCGTTTGAACTCAAAACTTGACTTTCGTCTTCCCTAATAACGTTTTTTCCCTATATTGTTGCTCTGCTCAAAACGGAATCTCACCCCAACTTTGATCGAAATAGAATTTCAGGTTTGTTCCTCTTCTGATCAAGTTTTTGTTCCTTCTATATGTACTGATGTCGTTTTTTCAATGTTTTATTGAAGCCACTCTTTTGTTGTTCTAGCTTAATCTTGACGTTCCTCTGCCCTAATCATATTTTTATTCTTGTATCGTTGCTTCTCTGCTCAAAACAGATTCCACCCCTACTTTGCACGAAACAAAAATACAGGTTGGTTCCTCTTCTAATCGAGTTGTTCTATTTCTTCTATATGTTGTATTGGTCTCGTATTTTCATTGTTTCATTCAAGTTTCTATTTTTGTTCTTCCTATTTTTAAATAATAAATAAGCTAGTGCTTTTAAAATTTTTCTTAGAAATATAATGAATATAGTCATATAACCTTAGCTGAAGTAATTTGAGTTCCTCGTTTGTATATGAAGCTTGTGTTTGGCCTCCCACATTCTCTTGTAAGCTGAAGAACTAATGTTTTATGCCTAGTTGAGAAACACGTTCGATTCATCTGCGTCATAGTGCAAAACAGATCACTTTAATCCACAAATCTAACAAATCGGAAGCCTCGTTATATGCAATCATGTAATCTGTGAAATTAGCTGCCATGTTACCTGTAATTATGTAGTATATTCAGTGATATTATTTGAATATTTTTCACCCAAATCAAGTCTTTCCTAGTTGAGCCTAAAATTTTGCTTAATGTTATGCATCAAGGTACCACTTGTACTTGTGCAATTCTCATGAATTTTATATTGGAACTAGAGGAGCTGGTTGATTTCCTAGGTACTTTGTAAAGGTTAGATTTGAATCTCACTCCCCTGTAACATGATTTTTGTGGTACCATTGTATACTTGTACTTGCGCAATTCTTGTATTTTTATTTCATGAACAAATATTTCTCGCATATCCCCCAACATGAAAAACTTAATTTATGTTAAAACTCACAAGTACTTTTTACTAACTAAAACAGGGGATTGAAAAATCACAGTATACTAACTGTATACAAAGGAAATTACTTTTAGTCATCTATGAAAATGGAAAGTTGTTGTGTGCTTCAAAATAATAATAAAAAAAAGAAGTAAAATGTTGTTGGGATGTTTCTAGTCTATCAATATTTTTTTCTGTAACATCAATTTTCTCTGTTAGACATGCTTGTTTGGAGATTCCTGTATATTTAAAATTATGTGCAGTATTTGGGGAATACCAGGGGGTTGAACAAGAAGCTTTATAGTTATTAACAAGATGGCAATGTAGTAAGAGATGAGTTGTATCATCACTCAATCGAATCACCTGCTTGTGTTCTAATTCCGTTCAGATTGTTCCGACCACAAATACCATTGGACTCATATTATGAGGCAAAGAATATAATTAAAGAACTCGGCCTATCTTACAACAAAATTGATGCTTGTACTAATGATTACATGTTATATTGGAAAGAAGATAGTCAACTCGATTCTTGCAAAGTTTGTGGGGCGTCTAGATGGAAGATAGGTACACATAGCGGGGAAACAAGGCATAAAAAAGGAAAAAAGATAGCATCAAAGAGCTTACACTATTTTCCTTTAAAGCCTAGACTTCAGAGGTTGTTTATGTCTACAAAGACATGTACTCCTATGAAATGGCATAAGGATAAAAGAGTTGATGATGGAATAATGATACACCCAGATGATTCAATGGCATGGAAGTCATTTTATGAACTTCATCCTTCATTTTCGGCTGAGCCTCGTAATGTTCGACTTGGACTTGCTAGTGATGGATTTCAGCCATTCCGAAATTCAAAAAACTCACATAGCATTTGGCCAGTGGTGCTTATTCCTTATAATTTACCACATTGGTTGTGTATGAAACAAGAAAATTTTATTTTGTCAATGCTTATTCCTGATCCAAATGGCCCCAGAGATGGAATTGATACATATCTTCAGCCTTAAATAGAGGAATTGAAGGAACTGTGGGAAGTTGGTATTGAGACCTATGATGCGTCAGCTAGAAAGAATTTTAAGTTGCATGATTCTTTGTTGTGGACCATCAATGACTTTCCAGCATATGTAAATCTAGCTGGATGGAGTACAAAAGGAAAATTAGCACGTCCATGTTGCAATAAATACACTTCATAAACTCGATTGACTAATGGTAAGAAGGAGTGTTATATGGGTCATCGGCGTTACCTTCCTCGTAATCACAAATGGAGGAATGTTAAGTAGTCATTTGATCATACACAGGAGAGAAGAGCCCCACCACAAATGCGTTCAGGTATTGAGATACTTAATCAAGTGCAGGATCTTGAAGGTCTACAATTATCAAAGGATCCAAAGAAAAGGAAGAAGATATCACATGAAAATCGAAAGGATAATTGAAACAAAAAAAAGGTATCTTTTTTGAACTTCAATTTTGGAAGAGTCTGTAGTTGCGACATAATTTGAATGTTATGCATATTGAAAAAAATATATGTGATAATACTATGGGGATAATCATGAATGTAAAAGGAAAGACCAAGGACACAATTAATACTCAGTTAGATTTGCAAGAAATGAACATTAGGACAGAATTGCACCCTATCCAAAAGGGGGAGAAAATTGAAGTTCCAAATGCATGTTATACATTGTCTCCCGAAGATAAGCACAAGTTATGCATTTTCATAAATAATCTAAAGGTTCTTGATGGATTTTTATCTAATATTTCTCAATGTGTGAACCTGAAATATTACAAGATATCTGGGTTGAAAAGTCATGATTGTCATGTTCTTCTACTACATCTACTCTTGCACTTTGTGGTATGTTGTCCAAACAAGTTTGTGAACCTCTTATTGAGCTATCTTTATTTTTTTATATTCTTGGATCAAAGGAGTTGAGAATTCATAACTTGGAACATATAGAAGCTCAAATTCCTATTACACTTTGCAAGTTCGAAAAGATATTCCCTACTTCATTTTTTGATGTCATGGTTCACTTACCTGATCATTTAGCTACTAAAGCTAAGATTGCTGGACTGATTTATTATTGATAGATGTATCCTATTGAACGATGGTTATATTTTCTAAAATCATTCATTGGTAATAGGGCATGTCCTGAAGGTTGTATTGCAGAGGGCTACATTGAAAATGAATGTATGACCTTATGTTCAAGGTATCTACATAGAATTGACAAAAAATTTAATCGGCCTGAACGAAATTATGATGGGGGTTTAAAGAAATCTAATGGAGGTTTATCACTATTCTATCAACTCGGAAAAACATTGGGAGCTTAAACTCAATTTGAGCTTGAAGCAGATCATGAACTAGAACAAGCACACATATACATATTGAAGAATTGTGATGAAGTCTTACCATACCTAGAGTATGGAGAGTTATTTCATATATTCTCATTATTATTTCCATAGGATTATTTATTTTTGGAAATTTATGGTTAACTTCAATTTTTAAGGAGTTTGCACGAACTCATGAGAATGCTCCACTTGTCTGATGTAGAATGGAATCGACAATTTATTAATGGTTTACAGATAGGGTGAGTAATGTTGTGGACCACAAACTCGTAGCCATGTATTTGTATTTGGGGGTGGAGTGAAGGCAAAAGATTTGAAAGGTGGAACTTCTTCAAAGACTGAACTTTTGTCTGCGCTACGTTCAACTCGAGATGATAACAAATTCTTGAATGAAGAAAACAAATCCTTGAATGAGGAAAACAAATACTTGAATGATCGCTTTTCTACCTTAGAAGATAAGATGAAACAATTTTTTGATGCTCAACAATAGGATCTACCACCTACAATATCGCTTGTTTCATCTGAGTGACAATTGTTTTTCTTCTCACCAAGTATGTAAGAATACACCCGACTTTATTTTATTATAAGAAGTCTTTTAATTCATGAGATGATAGTTCTGCCTCAATAGTCCCTCTATAATGTCCTCATCCTCTGATAGCTCTTTGTTAAATGCTCTTTTTCAAGACTAGCGTCTTCTCCATTAGTCTCTGTGGTGGTAGCTCTAGATATTTACCATAAAATTAGGACATTCATTAGTAGAACTCTTGGTTGCGCATAATTCTCATACCCGACCTAGCCTGCATAGGACATATTTGGGTCCTTAGTAGGTTGGGCATAACGATAGGCGTCATATCCTTGTATATACCCATCATAACCACCACTCCACTGGTTTGGATAATTCTGTCATATTTTCCTGCATGTTAATACAGTTCGAGAGAAACATTGAATGCTGATATAAAGAAATGCACTACTGTCATATTAGTAGGGTTATCCTCATTTTGATTTCTAGTACTTTGATATGAAGCTGCAAATGAAAGAACAAAGGTAATGATTTTTAGCAGAGATATATGTTAATGCAAAGTTAACATAAAAGACCATAAGGTGGTCATGTTTTTTTATTAGTTGAAAAAGTAGCCAAAGGGAAAAAATAGGGGACCAATTCAAATTTCAATACCAAATGTTTAAAAGTTAACACAAAAGATGGAAACGAATCTCGAGCTCACAAAATGGCATATGAAGCCTTCAAGAATGACAGTTTACTGATTTGAATCACATCAAGTAGCTCACTGTGGCATCAATTGGCATACTCTGAGGCCAAGGGATGATTAAAAAAGGTGATAGAGTGTGGCAAAGAGGTTTTGGCTTAGGTTCAAAATGTAACAGTGTTGTTTGGCATGCTCTAAAAACTATTAATCTTAAGGATCTAGAGAAAACTCCATGAACTGATGAGATTCCAGACTTCCCAGTTCATGTTCTTGCAGAGATGCCTCTTTAATTTCTAGCTGAATGTTTTATTTATTCATCTAACTGTATGTCAAACGGGATAGTTAGCTCACTGGATTACTATTCTATCTTATAGGTTATCTTGTGGTTTATACAAAGGCTATTCAATCGAACTCTGCATTCCAGATTAAAGACACAAGATCTGACTGTGGAAAAAAAAGTAAAATCAGCATCCCTGTCTGCATTATTGTCTACATTGTTTGGGGGATTGGGCAGGATTCAGATTAGGATTGAAATATACAAGATATGTTTCTTGACAATGCAAAGTTACTGTCTGCATTGACCATGTTATAAGTTTTGGGATTATGTTTATTTCACACGAGATTTTTGCCCCATTTATTGTTCATTACAGTTGTTTTTACTATTTTTCATTCCCGCTCGTCTCTAAAGCTTTATTCTATTTGTTTTCATTATATGACGGATGTTATATATATATATATATATATATATATATATATATATATATTTACTTATTTATTTAATTATTTATTTAGTCGTAAATATTTAAAATAGATATTAGATTCTCGGTCAATGCATCTCAAAGTTTTTCTAATGGATTTTTACTTATTTTCTTGCAGCTTTTGCTGATTTTTCTGGATAACACTCGATGAAGATTGGAACTTCTAATTTTTGCCTAGCTTTTGTTCATTCTTCTATACAAAGATACAAGTTTAGAAGAAGATGAATGAGCTCACTTTCAAATTGCTACAAATTTAATGCAAAACTTGATGTCATAGTCTAACTCGGATGCTAGCTATATTTTTTTGTTAAGCAAAATTGAAACATATATCATGGATGTCAACATATTATCGTAATTAATTTTTTCTTTACATATATCTTATTGTCTCTGTCTCTTATCTATATATATCATGTTTTTGTAGCAAATATTTTAGTAGCAATTTGATATTTTTTGAATTGTATTAGTGCTCCATATAGGACAAGAATTATGCTGGTCTCTAAATGTCAATTATGACCAGGATTGTTGCTCATCTCTAATGTTATTCTAGGATAGGGGCTTTGATAGTTGCGAAAGCTATTTTAGGGCGAGATAGTTCTCGTCTCTAAATCAATTCTAAGGACAGGTCTTCTATGGTCGCTAGAGATTACTTGGACCAGATCCATATCATTTCTAAAAATTATTACGACTAGTTTTTTGTGGTCCCTATAGAGTTTTACCGACCTGAAAAAAATATTTCCCAAAATACATTGATCTATTTGAGACCAGAAATAACGTCCCTAAAAATATTTTTGCGACCAGATTGGATGCCCGTCCCAAAAGCTTTAACGACTGGTTTATTTGTCCCGTCGTTATTGTGCGATAGCGAAGGAAGCTATTAGGACGGGTGGCGACCAGATTTTTCAGGTTGCAAATGCTCATTTGGGACCAGATTTCAACTTTCAGGGACCATATGTCTCTTCCTTAGAGACTGTTTTTCTTGTAGTGTATGATTGGGGTCATGAATAAAGTCTTAAAATGATGAGTATGAAAAGAAGTAAATATATGTGTAAATTGAATATAGCTTACTGTAATAGTTCTATGGTATTGGCTTAAATGTGTCTTTGATATATTATGCTTGCATAATGATATGTGTTGGGTTGTGCAAATGATATGTATGTTTCCTTGTGGCCTTAAGGTGATGCATTGCACCAAGTATCACTAGAGGGTTACTTGGGAGGTTAATGAATAAAAGGGAAAATAGTTCACTGTTAAAGGGAAAACTAGTTCACTATAATGTGACTTGAAAATGTAATAAATACTATATGTGATCCTATGAAATGTTTGGCCTTTGAATATGTTTCTATGATGTATGTGAATGATGTAAATGCTATTAGATAACGGTTTTATGAAGATTTACTCAAAAGGCATGAAGTATGATTTCAAGAAAATATCCCTTTTAAATGCATGTTTTTGCATGGTTGCCATACTAAGTGCATTCTTGTACTAATCTCATTCTTCTCTAATTTTTACACAAAGTGTAGGTTATGGATGCTTAAAGGATGTCTTGAATGGTGAAGAGCTTGATAGATGATTTCCAAGCTCAATGAAAGGAATCCTTAAGTTCAAGGATCTCCTACTTATGTCTTTGCTGTAAAGTGTTGAAATATTTTATAGTTATGTAATGTGTCTTAAGGGCCGTGTCCCTAATGTACTCTAAAGTTTTTAAGTCTAAGATGGCAAAGAGACTTAAAGTATAAGTATGTAATAGGATATTTTATATATATGAAGTAAAGTTTCTAGCATATGATGTGCTATCAAAAGTTTTAAATTTTCCGCTAAATTTACTATGTAAATGCGATGAATGATAACTATGGGCTTGTATAAGACCTCCGAGAGGTCAAGTACGCCATGTTACTTCTAAGGGGTGCTCCTCGGATGTGACAGTTCCCTTGGATCAGGCACACAACATTACTATCAAGACATTGTGAACCCCCAAGGTCAAGCCTCTGTAGGAGTTTCCCTAACCAAGATTATCCTAAGACTCTCCAAAGTAAGACATGAAGGAAACACCCATAAACCCTTCAATACACACGTAAAAGACCTTAAGACTACCTATTATTGGCTTACACCACTCGGGATAACAAGTCCCCACTCAATAACAAGACATAGAAGAACACTCAAACCCATCAAATAAGACACACCAAGACTTCCTTTTCTGAATGCCTACATAGTGAAATGAATAGATGGCGTCCCATTCCACCACCTACCCTAAGTTGTACACTCTTTTAGAATACTTAGCTCATTCAATTCATACAAGACACACCAAGACTCCCCTTTTGGAATGCCTCCCTAGTGCAATGGATAGATAGCGTCCCATTCCACCACCTACCCTAAGTAGTACACTCTTTTAGGAGACTTAGTTCTTTCATTATTTTGTGGGGGAATAGCTTTAAACGACATAGACCATGAGATCTAGACATGGAATCTCGAATTCTACCCTTATCGGGGAAAGGTTCCCCACTTGCCTATGGTAGGGCCATTCTTTTAGCTTTTACATGGCTTTCCCAATAGCTACACCTATGCGGACGAATACTTAAGGGATAAGGAGATTGCTACTAAGTAAATCATTCTCTACTAACGAGGATTACTAAAAGAGTGTGCTACTTAGGGTAGGTAGTGGAATGGGACACTATCTATCCATTGCACTAGGTAAAGGGAAGTCTTGGTGAGTTTTATATAAATTTAATGAACTAAGTCTTCTAAAAGAAGGTACTAGTTAGGGTAGGTGGTTGTATGGGACGCTATCTATCCATTGCACTAATTAGACCTTCCGAAAGGGGATTCTTGGTGCCAAGCCTTCTAAAAGAGTGTACTACTTAGGGTAGGTGGTGGAATGGGACGCCATCTACTCATTGCACTAAGTAGGCATTCGGAAAGGGAAGTCTTGGTGTGTTGTTTGACTGTTCTTCTAATTTTTTGTTATTGAGTGGTGACTTGTTCTCCCGAGTGGAGTAAGCCTATTATGGGTAGTCTTAACGATCTCCTTGGTGTGTATTGAATGAGGAGTATGGTCGTTTCCTTAATGTCTTACCTTGGAGAGTCTTAGGATAACCTCGATTAGGGAAACTCCTATGGAAATGAGTTCACTTCATCAGGGCACTACCTTGGGAGTTAACGTTTTTGGAGTTAGTTTGGTTCACAATAATGTTATAATAGTTTACTGTAAAATTTGGAAGGCTTACTGTAAAGTGTCTCTTTTTGCAAAAATTATGGAAATTCTTCTCTAAGTGTTAAATGATGTTTCTTATGTTGTTTTGTTGCTAATTTCATGAATGTTTTACTTTTTTGACATGAAAGCTTATTTTACTAAAATGTCCCTTTTTACATGTTTTTGCATATGTCATACTTAGTACATTGTTTAGTAATAACCCCATACTTTTCAATACTCTATAAGTATAGGTTTTGGAAGCAAGGTCGAAGTCTAGAAGGAAAAGCTTGGGAAAGTTTCTCTCAAGAAAAAGTATGTCCTCATATATCCAAGGGCATAATTCCTATCTTCTTAGTTTGTTTATGTTAATACTTATTATGTATTTCTTTTTAATGTAAAAGGCCGTGTCCTTAAGATATTATGTCGTGTCATTAAGTTTTGCTTGTGACAATGAGATTTTCTTAGTATTTATGAAAGCTTTCCTTTTTATATTAAAAGTCATGAAAAGTTTTAAATTCCACATTACTTTTCATGTCTTATGTAACGAACAATAAATAAAGGCTTGTACAAGACCCCAAAGGGTCAAGTACGCTCTGTCATGACCCAAGGGTTCTCCCTAACTTCTAGGGGGTACTTGCGGGACGCGAAAGACTTGGTCAGAGCATAAGGGTATGCAAAATAGTTTAGGGTCTAAAAGTATCACAAGACACATCTAGTAGAGTCTTGGTGATTGGTGTGAGTCGCGACACATCCATGGACAAGAGGCTATAAGATGATAGAAGTTTAACTTTCTTCTCTATTCTAATGTAATGCCGTAGAGTTGAGTTCTATAAGTATCTTTTCTCAAACTTTTATCTTTGTGTTTATAGGACATGAATACGAGAAGATAAGCCACTAGAAGGGAGGAGGGAGGTGTAGCTAATTAGAGGATCCCTCCCCGTGTTGATCAAGTTCCTATAGTCGGCCTAGAGGGAGAGAATGAGGAGGTTACCCTTCAAGAACCTCAAGTGCCCCAAGTTCCTCCTATCCCTAAAGCTCCTTTTATTGAAGGAGATATGACTAATGCGGAGTTGAGCGCTTCCCTAATGAATTTGACCCAACTAATGACGGCTCAAGCTGATGTCGTCAATAATCACTTTGTTGCCCAAGCTAATCAAGGAGGTGGACCTCAACCTAATGATAGTACTCCCGCTTCTAGAATTCGGGATTTCATGAGGATGAACCCTCTTACTTTTCATTGCTCTAAGGTGAATGAAGATCCACAAGGTTTCATAGATGAGGTGTTCAAAGTTGTAGATGCTATGGGTGTGACCCCTAGGGAGAAAGCGGAGTTAGCCACCTACCAACTTAAGGATGTGGCTCAAGTGTGGTTTGAGCAATGGAGGGGTGAAAGACCCTTAGGATATTGTCCGGTTGATTGGGAAGATTTTAAAGAGGCTTTTCTAGATATGTTCTTTCCCCTATAGTGGAGGGAGAAGAAGATAATTGAATTCATGAACATTCGTCAAGGGGGAATGAGTGTGCAAGAGTACTCTCTCAAATTCACCCAACTCTCTGAGTATGCCCCAACCATGGTAGCCAACCCTAGGGCTAGGATGAATAAATTTGTGATGGGAGTGTCTAGCTTGATGGAGAAAGTGTGTCGGACGGCAATGCTTCTTAATGACATGGATATCTCTAGGCTCATGGTGTATGCACAACAAATTGAGGAGTCCGAAATTTGGGAGATAAGGCAATAGGTTAAGAGACCTAGGTTGGATGATTCTAAACACCAAAAACCAAATAAGAGGTTCTATCACCAAGATTCTTCCATGGTAAACAAGGATAGGGCTCCAAACAAAAATTCCCAAGGTGGTGGCCATACTTTTGAGTGGACTAGTGTGCTAATTGTCGGAAGCAACATTTGGGTAAGTGTCTTGCCGGAACGGATGGTTGTTTCAGTATTGTTAGTAAAGGTCACAATATGAGGGACTGCCTAGCATCAAAACAAAAGGGAAAGAGGTCAATCAAGCTCCTCAAAGTGGTCTAGATCCAATGCTCCAAGGAAGAATCATCCTTATGGGATGGGAGCTAGGAAACATAACTAATCCGGTGATAGTATCGGTAAGTCTGAACTCTTTATGATTGTTGTTTTTATGTTATAAGATGAGTGTATATGGATTTATATTTCCAATGATCATGCGTTCTTGATGAATTGCTCAAACATTGAAATTTTGAAATTTTAGCATGTTTCACTGTGTGACAGTGATGCTCACTGTAAAATTTTTGAATTTTGAAAAAAATTGCCTTGTCTTCAATTGAAGTTTCAATGTGTTAAAAAGTGATGTTTAATGTCATGTTTAATTTTGGATAAGGTAGTTACTCCATAAAAGAAGGAAAAGGGTAAATTTTGAAATTGTGAAGTTTTGCAGCAAGTTGCCTGTGTTGCAAATGTTTGTAAATGTGAAATAGTGCTCCTTGTTAGTTGATTCTTTGATTATGAGTGTATTGATTATTATTGTAATGTGTTATGTATTGCTAATGGAGTCCTTGATGGTCTTAAAGTTTTAGTGTCATTCGAGGACGAATGTGTGGGGGAGAATGTAACACCCTAAAATGAACTAAGGTGAATTAGAGCTTCGTGATTGTTTGTTTAGTTAAATTTTTTATAAAATGAGTTATATTAGTGTACATAGTCAGTGTGTGAAGTTTGTTTAAGTTTGGAGGTCAAACATCCAAGAACGTCGATGACATTCTGAAGATATGCCTTAGATAGTGCTTGTGTGTTCTCATGTGTTTGAGAGAGTTTTACGTGTTCGTTTTGTTTGAAATTGGTGGGTATTACTAAGAACTAGACATATATTTTTAGGGGTTTACAGTCTGGGTACGACCCCACCTAGGACGCACAAGGGGACCTAGAGAAGGACCCAAGACTGCCTTGGCAGTGTCCACCAACGAGGGCAAACGACGGCCAGTGGTCAAACCAACGGCCCTTAGAATTGCTCCGTCGTTTGGACCTGAAAGTTAGGCTATATAGGACCCAAATGAATCTATGGAACAACCCACTAAACCCCACCAATGTACCGTTGATGGACAGACGGTCCGTTGCTTGCATCCGTCGATGGAAGGCTGTCCAAAAGTTATTTTTCCTTGTGATGACTTGGGGTGTTAGGTAAATTCACCCCAAGACTTTTATGAGCCTAGGAAGTCATTTTAGGGTTATTTAGGTATATTAAAGAGTTACAAACCCTAACATCTAATTTTAGACCTCATTTTCTTAAAACCCAAAACCCGTCTCTCTTAGAACTCTCTCTCAAACTTCATAGAATCTAGAAGTCAAGAAGGAGCTAGGACGGCTGTTGGTGGTCAAGTTCTTCAGCAAAATCATTGGGGTTTCTTATAGTTAAGGTATGGTATAAATCCTTTCACTCTCTTCCATTCAAGGAGTCACTTCTAATGGATTTTCAAAAAGGGTTTTCAACCCTAGTTTCCTCTATCTTCAACTCTAAATATGGGTCTTGCATGAAAACGTTTTGAATGATTTAAAAATGATGTTTATAATTTTAGTTGATGATGTTAATGCTAAAACTTCAATGAAAACATGTTAAAGCTTTTTATCAAATTTTGGCTTAAGTAATGGGTTATAAGAACATGAGTTGGTAGTCTTTGTGTTTTGGTTTCTTATGGTTGATATGGTTGTTTATCTACTGTGCTAAGGGATATTTTATGATGAATTGTTGAGTAAATTTGCAAACAGGTGTGAAGTCTTTGGAAGTATGGTAAGTTGGTCTCATTGTTAACTCTCTTTATGAATTTCTCTTGAGTGGTATGGTCCACCTTCTTGGTGGCGGTGTTTACTTGATGAATTTGGTTATACTTAGTGACACACCCGGAAATTTCCATGACATATACTAGAGCTTAAAATGTCAAGTAATAATGATTTTAGGTATAAATGTGTTTAAATAACATGTGTGAGAAGTTTCGGATCCATAGCATTAAGGAAAGGCCTTAACGTCTGGAAACTAGCGAAATTTAACTAGTTGATGTCCCTATGTTTGGTGAAGGTTTCGGAGGGTCATATGGACTAAAAAGCATGTAAAAAGACTTTGGATAGGTAGAGGGTAGTATAGACAGTCTAAAATTCTGATAACGACACCCCAAGGACCAATTGAAGGGTCCTTGGGGAGGACACAAACATGGGTGAGCAGGCTGCCTGGCAGCCTGCAAATAGGCAGAATTGGAGGAACAGGTCGAGACGCGCGTTCCTCACGAGGTTTTCTGCCTCAAGATGTGAGGGCAGCCTTGCGACACGAGGCTGACACGGACCTCACTGCCTCAGCTTAAAATTCGAAAATAAATTGGGGAATTAGCCCCGCGACGCGTACCTACTTCCGAGATATCGTAAAAGTCATATTTTGGGTGTTTTGACTTCACAAATAAACCCATTTAAGTGAGGGCTCTTTTGGGTAATTTAATGGGTGATTATATAATATATTAGGGTAAGTTTTAGGTCAACTTTATAACTCAAATCAAGTCCCACAAGTTGAAACAAAAATCCCTCTCTCTCTCTCTCCCAAATTCTCTCTTCCCCCAAAACTCCATTGAAGTCCAATTAGAGCTCAAAGAAGAAGGTGAAGACTTCAAGTTTTTCAACCCAATTTCGTGTATTTATCCTCTATAAGGTATGATTTCTTTCACTCTTGGGAATCCTTTCCCCAAGAGGTCCTTCAAAAGATGATTTCTAAATCCCCCAAAACAAGGGTTTTTCTCCTCACATGGGTCTTTTTTCTAAAAAGAAATTGTGAATTAATTATAATCAATTAATGTTGTTTCAGTATGAATTAATGGTTAATTGATGGATTCCTATGAGTTTTCCATTGAGCTATGTCTTTCCCCTAAATCCCTAATTTCTTGGATTGATTAAGGTGAATTGTTGAGGGTGATGAACATATCACTTGTTTACTTTGATTTTAGTTATGTTAATACTTCATGAATTGCCCTATTTCATATGTTTATTGTGAGTTATTGGGTATTGAAGTATGAAGTCCCATGAAGGGCAATGAGATATGATCTTGGTTCTTCTTTGATCTCAATTACGCAAGGTGAAATCTACTTATCTGATAATGATGCTATAGATAATTGTGTTGTTGTGATGTTGGTGAAAAGGATCCCTCATCCCTAACCCTAGATCTATGAATTGGCTATGAAGTATGAAATTATGTTATTGTATAATCATTATATGATTGAATGTAGTTTCTCAAGATTATAATGGTGTGTCTAAAAGTGAAAGGATAGTTCTCACTTATGATCACCTATGAGCTATTATGACAAGATGTTCACCTAAGGGTCTATAAGAGGCTAATGTGAACTTCTATGATGATATATGATGAGTACTAAAGGGAATAATTGCTTAGCACCGAAAGGGCATGTAAATGAAATGGAGGTCTCATGTTAGTAATTCCGGCCTCCCACATGGGATTATTCACATTAGTAAGTCCGCATTCCCAATATATGTGTTGTCTCATGAGATGGAAACCCTCACGTTAGTAAGTCAAGGTTTCTAGAAGCAATCTCCTTGTCCCTTAACTATGTGCCCGCATAGGACTCTATCTTGGTGGATCCACCTAGATAACAATGTATGAATGGTTGCTCCTTAGGCAAGTGTTAGCCCTCTATTTTTGGTGTGGGAGTAGAACACCGGATTCCATGTAGCTCACATGGTCTCATGTAGGTTATGGTACTTATTTCCCTAAAGTAAAAGTATGAATAAGTTATGTATGTGAACTTCTATTAGGGTTGTCTTAAAGGTTACTACATAGTGTGAGGGAGGGTATGAGACTTCTATTACGCATTGCACATGTGGGATCCAATAGGATGATGCTAGTAGTGTTCTTTTATGACTATGACTATGATTATGATTATGTTTATGGTTATGTTGGTAAAGTATGACTAGTGTTGATATATGAAACATGTTATATATGAAAATATGTTGTAAGTATGAAATGGATTGCTTAATATGATAATTATCTTTGGATAGGGTTATGGGGCTTTATTCTTGTCATTGCACAAGTGTTGGTTGAGTTACTTATATGTTGATATGATTATGATGTTCCTTATAGGTGTATACTGAATTGTTGGTCATTGTGCATAGTTTTGACTAAATTGTGCCTTTTCTAATGCATTAACGATTTTTATGCATAGGGACCATACTTAGTACATGTGGTTTGTACTAACCCATATTTCTTTCCTTTTTACCCAAACATTGTAGGTTCGGGCCGTTTAAGTATCATTGAGGCTAAAGCAAGAATGCTTGGACTAGACTCTCCAAGTTTGGTATGCCCTCTAGTTTGAGGATGCTACCACAAACTCTATCTTAGTAGTACTTGTATTGTCTAGTAGACATTCATTTCTTTCCAATTGTTGAAGATATTGATGTAAGCCCTATGTGGCAATTATGGATTTGTATAAGGGCGTTGCCCAGATTGTTTGACTTCACTATAGATGTTTGATATGAGACAAAATATTAGACTAAATTCATATGCGTTATTATGGTCTATTGCGAGAAGCCTATGTATGATTCCTATGTAGAGGTCTATGTAAACCTCCTTGCTATATAAGCAAAAGTTTTAAATTTTTCGCGATTTTCACTTATGATTTTCTATGACGAATGCTAAGAGGCTTGTCTTATTCCTCTTAGACGACGACGACGATGGTTACGCCTAGGGGGTACTTTGGGTCGTAACACTTTGTATGTATTGTAAGTTTGGATTGAAGGCCTAATATGTCAAATGAAGTGATATTGAATATGGTTCTTGTATTGTGTATTATGAAGCTTGAATTGCATGTTTTGCTTAGATTATGCCTAAATGAAGTAATGTATATATGTGAAACATGTAAAGTGTATGATGTTATGAATGAAGGTCTAAAGCATGTATAGAATTTAAGGTAAATTAAATGATGCTTATATGCACGGTGTGTTCACATGCGCACACAGTCTTAAATGAATGAATGAAGCTAAGTTAAGTAAAAAGGGGAGTTTTGGGGTGAACACTCTTCATGAGTTGAGATGAAGTGTTTAGTAGAAACCTCAATACATCCTAAGATCTTTCTAAGATAGGTCGGAGGATGAATACCATTCGTGAGTTGAGATGTGATGTTCACTAGTTATCCTAAACCTATATTATAAAATGTTGAGAATCAATGGGGAGTTATGCTTAGCACCGAGAGGATATGAAGAAGGGGTGGTTACACTTTGTGAGTTGAGATGTTGTTTTCCAATGTACCTCTTGAGATGAGTACTCCTCGTTAGTATAGAATGAGTTACTTAGTATAAATGTCCTTATCCCTTAACTATGCGCCCACATAGGTGTAGCTATTAGGAAAGCCATGTAAAATCTAAGAGAATGACCTTACTCTAGGCAACTGAGGATCCCTCACCCGATAGGGGTTAATATCGGAATTCCATATCTAGATGTCATGGTCTATGTCTGTTAAGCTAACCCCCACAAAAGTAATGAAAGTGCTGAGTCTTATAAAAGAGTGTGCTACTTAGGGTAGGTAGTGCAATGGAACGCTATCTATCCATTGCACTAGGTAGGCATTCCTAAAGGGAAGTCTTGGTGAGTTTTATATGAATTGAATGAACTAAGTCTTCTAAAAGAACGTACTACTTAGGGTAGGTGGTGGCATGGGACGCTATTTATCCATTGCACTATGTAGACCTTCCGAAAGGGGAGTCTTGGTGACAATCCTTCTAAAAGAGTGTACTACTTAGGGTAGGTGGTTGAATGGGACCCTATTTACTCATTGCACTAAGTAGGCATTACGAAAGGGGAGTCTTGGTGTGTTGTTTGAATGTTCTTCTAATGTTTTGTTATTGAGTGGTGACTTGTTCTCCTGAGTGGAGTAAGTCTATGATTGGTAGTCTTAAGGATCTCCTTGGTGTGCATTGAAGGAGGTGCATAGACGCCTTCATGTCTTATCTTTGAGAGTATTAGGATATCCTAGGTTAGGGAAACTCCTACGCAAATGAGTTTACTTCCTCTTGGCAATGCCTTGGAAGTTCACCGTCTTGGAGTTAGGTTGGTTCACTGTAATGTTATAATAGTTTATTATAAAATTTTGAAGGCTTACTGTAAAGTGTCTCTTTTTGCTAAACTTATGGAAATCCTTCTCTAACTGTTAACTGATGTTTCTTATGTTGTTTTGCTTCTAAATTCATGAATGTTTTACTTATTTGGCATGAAAACTTATTATACCAAAATTTCCCTTTTTACATGTTTTTGCATATGCCATACTTAGTACATTATTTTGTACTAACCCCATACTTTTGTATACTCTATAAGTATAGGTTTTGGAAGAAAGGTCAATGTTTAGAAGGCAAAGCTTGGGAAATTTTCTCTCAAGAAAAAGTATGTCCTCATATATCCGAGGGCATAATTCCAATCTTCTTAGTTTCTTTATGTTAATACATAAATGTATTTCTTTATAATGTAAAGGGCCGTGTCCCTAAGAAATTATTTTGTATCTTTAAGTTTGGCTTGTGACAATGAGATTTTGTTAGTATTTATGTAAGATTTCCTTTTTATGTTAAATGTCGTGAAAAGTTTTAGATTACACACTATTTTTCATGTCTTATGTATCGAACGATAGTTAAAGGGCTTGTACAAGACCCCAAAGGGTCAAATACGCGTTGTCATGACCCCAGGGTCCTCCCTAACTTGTAGGGGAAACTTGCGGGACGTGAAAGACTTGGTCAAAGCATAAGGTTATCGAAAATAGTTTAGGGTCTAAATGTCTCACAAGCCACATCTACCAGAGTCTTGGTCATTGGTATGAGTCGTGACACATCCATGGACAAGAGGCTATAAAATGATAGAAGTTTCACTTTCTTCTCTATTCTTATGTCGTGCCTTAGATTTGAGTTCTATAAGATGTCTTTTCTCAACCTCTTCTATTTGTGTTTATTGGATATAAATACGAGGAGATAAACCGCTAGAAGGGAGGAGGGAGGTGTAACTAATGAGAGGATCCCTCCCCGTGTTGACCAAGTTCCTATAGTCGGCCTAGAGAAAGTGAATGAGGAGGTTCCCCTTCAAGAACCTGAAGTGACTCCGGAACCTCAAGAGCCTCAAATTTCCCAAGTGCCTCCTATGCCTCAAGCTCCTTTTGTTAAAGGAGACATGAATTATGCAGAGTTGAGGGCTGCCCTAATGAATTTGACCCAACTCATGATGGCTCAAGCTCACGTCGTCAATAATCACTTTGTTTCCCAAGCTAATCAAGGAGGTGGACCTCAACCTAATGCTAGTACTCCCGCTTCTAGAATTAGGGATTTCATGAGGATGAACCTCCTACTTTACATGGAACTAAGTGTATGAAGATCCACAAGGTTTCATAGATGAGGTGTTCAAAGTAGTAGATGCTATGGGTGTGACCCCTAGGGAGAAAGCAGAGTTAGCCGCCTACCAACATAAATATGTGGCTCAAGTGTGGTTTGAGCGATGGTGGGGTGAATGGCCCTTAGTAGATTGTCTAGTTGATTTTGAAGAGTACAAAGAGGCTTTTATAATAGGTTTTTTCCCCAAGAGTGGAGGGAGAAGAAGATGGTTGAATTCATGAACCTTCGTCAAGGGGGAATGAGTGTGCAAGAGTACTATCTAAATTCACCCAAATCTCTAAGTATGCCCCAACCATGGTAGCCAACCCTAGGGCTAGGATGAACAAATTTTTGATGGGAGTGTCTATCTTGGTGGAGAAAGTGTGTCGGACGTCAATGCTTCTTAATGACATGGATATCTCTAGGCTCATGGTGTATGCACAACAAATTGAGGAGTCCAAAATTAGGGAGATAAGGGAAGAGGGTAAGAGGCCTAGGTCGGATGATTCTAGTTACCAAAAACCGAAGAAGAGGTTCTATCACCAATATTCTTCCATGGGAAACAATAATAGGGATCCAAACCAAAATTCCAAAGGTGGTGGCCATACATTTGAGAGGACTATATGTGTTACTTGTGGGAAGCAACATTTGGGTAAGTGTCTTGTCGGAACGGATGGTTGTTTTAGTTGTGGTAGTAAAGCCCACAAGATGAGGGACTGCCCTAGCATCAAAGAAAGAGGGAAAGAGGTCAATCAAGCTCCTCAAGGTGGTCTAGATCCCAATTCTCCAAAGAAGAATCATCCCTATGGGATGGGAGCTAGGAAGGATAACTAGGAGTTGATAGTCTCGGTAAGTCTTTACTCTTTATGATTGTTGTTTTTATGTTATAAGATGATTATTTATGATTTTATAGTTCATATGATCATGCCTTCTTGATGAATATCTCAAAGATTGAAATTTTGAAATTTTAGCATGTTTCACAGTGTTACAGTAATGCTCACTGTAAAATTTTTGAACTTTAAAAAAAATTGCCTTTTATTTAATTGAAGTTTAAATGTGTGAAATAGTGATGTACATGAGCATGTTTAATGTTGTAGAATATAGTTCCTCCATAAAAGAAGGAAAAGGGTAAATTTTGAAATTGTGAAGTTTTGCAACAAGTTGCATGTGTTGCAAGTGTTTGGAAATGTGAAATGGTGCTCCTTGTTAGTTGAGTCTTTGATTATGAGTGTATTGATCATGATTTTAATGTGTTATTTGTTTCTAATGGAGTCCTTTATGGTCTTAAAGTTTTAGTGTCATTCGAGGACGAATGTGTGGGGGAGAATGTAAAAACCTAAAATGAACCAAGATGATCTAGAGCTTCGTGATTGTTTGTTGAGTTAATTTTTTTTATAAAATGAGTTATATTTGTGTCCTTAGGCAGTGTGTGAAGTTTGGTTAAGTTTGGAGGTCAAACATCCAAGAACGTCCATGAAGTTCTGAAAATATGCCTTAGATAGTGCTTATGTGTTCTCATGTGTTTGAGAGAGTTTTATGTGTTCGTTTTGTTTGAAATCAGTGTGGGATGTAACTCAGACCTAGAAATATATTTTTAGGGGTTTAACGTCCGGGTACGACCCCATCTAGGACCCACAAGGAGCCCTAGAGAAGGGATTAAGACAAGGACCCAAGAATGCCTTGGCAGTGTCCACCAACGAGGGCAAACGACGGCCAGTGGTCCAACCCACGGCCCTTCGACTTTCCCCGTCGTTTGGAAATCCAAGGTAGGCTATCCAGGCCCCAAATTAAGCTAAGTATCAACCCACTAAACCCCACCAACGTACCATTAATGGACAGATGGTCCGTTGGTTGCATCCGTCGATGAAAGGTTGTCAAAAAGTTGTTTTTCCCAGTAATGACTTGGGGTGTTTGGTAAATTCACCCCAAGTCTTTTATGAACCTAAGAAGTCCTTTTTAGGGTTATTTAGGTATATTAAACAGTTCCAAACCCTAAGATCTAATTTTATACCTCATTTTCCTAAAACCCAAAACCCTCTCTCTTAGAACTCTTTCTCAAACTCCATAGATGCTAGAAGTCAAGAAGGAGCTAAGACGGCTTTTGGTGGTCAAGTTCTTCATTAAAATAATTGGGTTTTATTATACTTAAGGTATGGTATCAATCCTTGAAATCTCTTTCATTCAAGGAGTCACTTCTAATGGATTTTCAAAAAGGATGTTCAACCCTAGTTTTCTATATCTTCAACTCTAAATATGGGTCTTGCATGAAAACGTTTTGAATGATTTAAAAATGCTTTTTCTAATGTTAGTTGATGATTTTAATGATAAAACTTCAATGAAAACATGTTAGAGGTTTTTATCAAATTTTGGCTTAAGGAATGTGTTAAATGACCATGAGTTGATAGTCTTTGAGTTTTAATTTCTTATGGTTGATATGGTTGTCTATCTGCTGCCCTAAGGTCTATTTTATGATGAATTGTTGAATAAATTTGTAAATAAGTGTGAAGGCATTAGAAGAATGGTATGTTGGTCTCATTGTTAACTCTATTTATGAATTTCTCTTGAGTGGTATGGTCAACCTTCTTGGTGGAGGTGTTTACTTGATGAATTTGGTTCTACTTAGTATGTATTGTAAATATGGCTTGAAGTCCTAATATGTGAAATGAAGTGATATTGAAGATGGTTCTTGTATTGTGTATTATGAAGCTTGAATTGCATGTTTTACTTAGATTATGCCTAAATGAAGTAATGTATATATCTGAAGCATTTAATGTGTGTGATATGATGAATGAAGGTCTAAAGCATATATAGATGTCAAGGTAAATTAAATGATGGGTATATGCACAGTGTGTTCCCATGCGAACACACACGCTTAAATTTAGAATGAAGCTAAGTTAAGCAAAAAGGGAAGTTTTGGGGTGAACACTCTTCGTGAGTTGAGATGAAGTGTTTAGTAGCAACCTCACTACATCCTAAGAGCTTTCTAAGATAGGTCGGAGGATGAATACCCTTCGTGAGTTGAGATGTGGTGTTCACTAGTTATCCTTAACCTATATTATAATGTTAAGAATCCATGGAGAATTATGCTTAGCACCGAGAGGATATGAAGAAGGGGGGGTTACACTTCCTGAGTTGAGATGTTGTTTTCCAATGTACCTCTTGATATGAGTACTCCTCGTTAGTAGAGAATGAGTTACTATGTAGAAATCTCCTTATCCCTTAACTATGTTCCCGCATAGGTGTAGCTATTGGAAAAGCCATGTAAAAGGTAAGAGAATGAACTTACTCTAGGCAAGTGAGGATCCCTCATCCGATAGGGGTTAATATGGGGATTCCATGTCTAGCTCTCATGGTCTATGTCGGTTAAGATAATCCCCACAAAAGTAATGAAAGTGCTAAGTCTTCTAAAAGAGTGTGCTACGTAGGGTATGTAGTGTAATGGGACGCTATCTATCCATTGCACTAGGTAGGCATTCCGAAAGGGATGTCTTGGTGAGTTCTATATTAATTGAATGAACTAAGTCTTCTAAATGAACGTACTACTTAGGGTAGATGGTGTTATGGGACGCTATCTATCAATTGCACTAAGTAGACCTTACGAAAGGGGAGTCTTGGTGCCAAGCCTTCTAAAAGAGTGTAGTACTTTGGGTAGGTGGTGGAATAGGACGACATCTACTCATTGCACTAAGTAGGCATTCCGAAAGGGGAGTCTTGGTGTGTTGCTTGAGTGTTCTTCTAATGTTTTGTTATTGAGTGGTGACTTGTTCTCCCGAGTGGAATAAGCCTATGATGGGTAGTCTTAAGAATCTATTTGGTGTGCACTGAAGGATCTGTATGAGTGTTTCCTTCATGTGTTACCTTGGAGAATCTTAGCATAACCTCAGTTAGGTAAACTACTACGGAAATGAGTTCATTTCCTCTTCGCAATACCTTGGGAGTTCACTGTTTTGGAGTTAGTTTAGTTCACTGTACTGTTACAATAGTTTACTGTAAAATTTGGAAGACTTACTGTAAAGTGTCTCTTTTTGCTATAATTATGGAAATCCTTCTCTAACTTTTAAATGATGTTTCTTATGTTATTTTGCTTCTAAATTCATGAATATTTTACTTATTTGGAATGAAATCTTATTTTACTAAAATGTCCCTTTTTACATATTTTTGCATATGCCATACTTAGTACATTGTTTTGTACTAACCCCATACTTTTCTATACTCTATAAGTATAGGTTTTGGAAGCAAGGTCGAAGTCTAGAAGGCAAAGCTTGGGAAAGTTTCTCTCAAGAAAAAGTATGTCCTCATATATCCGATGGTATAATTCCTATATTCTTAGTTTCTTTATGTTAAGACTTATTATGTATTTCTTTTTAATGTAATGGGTTGTATCCCTATAATATTATGTTGTGTCTTCATGTTTGGCTTGTGACGATGAGATTTTCTTAGTATTTCTAAAAGATTTCCTTTTTATATTAAATTTGTTGAAAAGTTTTAAATTCCGCACTACTTTTCATATCTTATGTAACGAATGATAGTTGAAGGGCTTGTACAAGACCATAAAGGGTCATGTACGCCCTGTCATGACTCAAGGGTTCTCCCTCACTTCTAGGGGTAATTGCGGGTCGGGACAACAAAATCATGTTCATTTAACCCATTCCTTAAGCCAAAAATTGATAAAAAGCTTTAACATGTTTTCATTTAAGTTTTAGCATTAAAATTACCAACTAACATTAGAAACATCTTATTTAAATCATTTAAAATGTTTTCATGCAAGACCCATATTTAGAGTTAAAGATAGAAGAAGTTAGGGTTGGAAACCCTTTTTGGAAATCCATTAGAAAGGACTCCTTGAATGAAAGAGAGTTGAAGTATGAATACCATACCTAAAATATAAGAAATTCCACTGATTTTTGATGAATAATTGTCCACCAACAACCTCCTAGTTTCTTCTTGAGTTTTCTATAGAGTCTTAAGAGAGATTTTCTTGAAAGAAGGGTTTTGGGTTTTAGGAAATGAAGTCTAAAATTAGGTCTTGGGTTTGAAACATCTTATTAAACCTAAAAACCCTAAAAATAACTTCCTAGGTTCATAAAATACTTGGGGTGAATTTACCAAACACCCGAAGCAAAAATCAAATTTTTGACAACTTTTGGCAACAGCACCAACGACTCAAACCAAAAGACCATTTGTCAAAGGATTCCCCGTTAGTGGGGGTCTGTTGGTTGGGTCTGCAACCTCCAAATCCTTATGACCTACAGTTCCAATCGACGTACCAAGTCGACAAGCCGTCGATTGGTCAACTGGGCGTCGACTGGTTCCGTTGGTGGACATTGCCTAGGCAGTTTTGGTTCCTAGTCTTGGTCCCTTCTCTAGGGCCCCTCGTTTGTCCTGGGGGGAGTCGTACCCGTAAGTTAAAGCCCTAAACATAGTCTTCTGGGTCATAGAAACATCCCACATCAGTATTGATTAAAATGAACACGTAAAACCCACTAAAACACATGAAGACAGACAAACACAATCTAAGACATATCTTCCGAACGTCATTGAAGTTATTGGACGTTTGACCTCTAAACGTCACCAAACTTCACACACTTCCAAAGAACATCAATGTAACTCAATTTAACATAAAATTAACTCACTAAACATTCACTAAGATCATGTTCACCTTAGTCAGTTTTAGGGTGTTACATTCTCCTCTACTCTGAACAACATTCGTCCTCGAATGACACTAAACTCTTTTAAGAACATTAAGGACATACTAGTAGCACATAACACATCAAACCAATGCTCAAAATTTCATATTTAATGTACCAAACTTAAAAGGAACACAATTACACATTTCATAAATATCTTACTAGGAAACAGAGGCAACTTCTTCAAAATAGTTTGCACACATTAAAACATATTCTTATACATCATTTATGGAAGAAATACCTTCACCAAAATTAAACATGCTCATAAAACTCATTTTTAAAAACATTGAAACCACAATTCATGAAAATACAATTTTTCCAAATATGAAATCTTTTCAGTGAGGGTCAACACTCACTCAGTGAAACATGCTCGAAAATCCAAAAAGTCATCCTTTATGAAATTCATCAAGAAAGCATCATCATGTGAAAAACAAAACCATATAAACTCATCTTATAACATCAACACAACAACCATAAAGGGTTAAGACTTACTGGGACTTAGAAATCCTGATTAGTTCTCTTTACTAGCTCCCATCCCATAGGGATGGTTCTTCTTTGTATTATTGGGATCTAGACCACCTTGAGGACATTGATTAACCTATTTACCCCTTGCCTTGATGATCGGTAAGTCCCTCATCTTGTGAACCTTAATACCTCACCCAAAACAACCATCCGTTCCGGCAAGACACTTACCCAAATGGTTCTTTGCACAAGAAGCACATCTTTTCCTCTCAAAAGTATGGCCACCTCCTTGGGAATGTCGGTTTGGATTCCTATCCTTGTCCCCAATGGAAGACTATTAGTGAGGGAACCTCTTTTAAGGTTTTTGGTGAGTACAATCATACGACCTAGGCCTCTTAACCTCTTGTCTTATCTCGGTAATTTTGGACTCCTGGATTTGTTGTGCATACACCATGAGACTAGAGATATACTTGTCATTAAGAAGCATTGCCGTACGATACTCTTTCTCCACCAAGCTAGACACCACCATCATAAATTTGTTCATCCTAGCTCTAGAGTTGGCTACCATGGTTGGGGCATACTTAGAGAGTTGGGTTAATTTGAGAGAGTACTCTTGCACACTCATTCCCCCTTGGCGAAGGTTCATGAATTCAACCATTTTCTTCTCCCTCCACTCTAAGGGAAAAACATATCTAAGAAAGCCTCTTTGAACACTTCCCAATCTACTGGACCATCTATCAAGGGTCTCTCATCCCTCCATTGCTCAAACCACACTTGAGCCACATCTTTGAGTTGGTAAGCGGCTAGCTCCGCTTTCTCCCTAGCAGTTACACCCATAAAATCCACTACATTGAACACCCCATCTGTGAAACCTTGTAGATTTTCTTCTACCTTAGTGTCATGAAAAGTAGAAGGGTTCATCCTCATGAAATCCAGAATTCTTGAAGAGGGAGTACTAGCATTAGTTTGAGGTCCACCTCCTTGGTTAGCTTGGGCAACAAAGTGATTATTGACGAAATGAGCTTGAGCCGTCATGAGTTGGGTAAAATTCATTAGGGCAGACCTCAACTCCTCATTAGTCATATCCCCTTCAACATAGGTAACATGAGGACCTTGGGGCATAGGAGGCATTTGGGGTACTTGAGGCTCTTGTGGTTCCGGTGGCACTTGAGTTTCTTGAAGGGGAACCTCCTCATTCTCTCCCTCTAGGCCGACTATAGGAACTTGGTCAACACGGGGAGGTATCCTCTCATTACCTACACCTCACTCCTCTCTTCTAGCTGTTGTCCTCCTTGTATTCATGTTCTATAAACACAAAGAGAAGGTGTTGAGAGAGATATAATATAGAACTCAACTTTAAGACACGACATTAGAATAATGAAGAAAGTTAAACTTCTATCATCTTATAGCCTCTTGTCCATGGATGTGTCGCGACTCACACCAATGACAAAGACTCTACAAGACGGGGCTTGTGAGACTTTAGACCCTAAACTATTTCTCATAAACTTATGCTCTGATACCAAGTTTGTAACGATCCGAGAGTACCCCTAGAAGAAGGGAGCACCCTTAGGTCGGAACAAGGTGTACTTGACCCTTTGGGGTCTTGTACAAGCTCTTTAAATATCATTCATTGCATAAGACATGAAATGTAGTGCGAAATTAAAATATTTCACGACATTTAATATAAAAAGGAATTCTTTCATAAATGCTAAGAAAGTCTCATCGTCATAAGCCAAATATAAAGACACAACATAATATGTTAGTGACACGGCCCTTTACATTGAAAGAAATACATAATAAGTCATAAATTAAGAAACTAAGAAAACATAGACTATGTCCTCGAATATATGAGGACATACCAAGTCTTGAGAGATTAGATTCCCAAGCTTTGCCTTCTATACTTCTCCTTGCTACCTATACTTATAGAGTATACAATAGTATGGGGTTTGTACAAATAATATACTAAGTATGGCATATGAAAAAATATGCAAAAAAGAGACATTTTTGTATAAATACACTTTCATGTCAATTAAGTAAAACCTTCATCAATATAGAAGTAAAACAGCATAATAATAATCATTGAACATTTAGAGAAGGATTTCCATAATTTTAACAAAAATGACCATTTTACAATAAGCTCTCAAAAATTACAGTGAACCCATTTTAACTTTACAGTGAACACATTTAATCCCAAAACAGTGAAACAATCTCCTTGTCACACCCGGATTTTGGAATCCGAATATAACCGGCGTTGTTAACCTCTGAAAGGTCGCAGACAAGCCTCTTCTTAGCTTTCATCACAATCATACAATTATATTTGTGAAAAATTAAAACTTTTTAATAACTTATTGAAGTGTACATACACTTCATATATATACTGCATAAGAGTGATATTCTAATGAGCTCAAACTAAATCAACCATCTATTAAAGATTAAACAATCGAAATAGATAATAATAATAATAATAATAATAATAATAATAATAATAATAATAATAGTTTGCCAATCGGCCTTATTACAACGCTTGAACAAATGTTTAAAATGAAACGCTAGGGACTATCTCCACTAGCTATGTCTAATGTACTAAGATAGAATAATAAATGTAGCATCCTCGAACTCAAGAGGACCTGCCAAAGTCTGGAGATCGCTAATCCAAACAGCTTTGTCGAATCCTCAATCTTCTCTAGAACCCGCACCTATAAAAATAGTAATAATATATGGGGTTAGTACAAACTAGTACTAAGTATGAGTGTATGCACATAAGTACATAAGGACTATGCATGATCAATGAAAGCTCTTCCTAACTCAACATGTCATTTCTGGAAAGTTAAGTCACTTTACTTTCTTAAATCGTTATTTCTGATTCATGCTATGAATATGACATGTTCTCATGCAATGAAGGCATACAACTCATTTTCTATATGAACATAGGACCCTTGGAATCATGAACATGATATTAAACAACTTAAACAAAAATTAAGAAATTTGCTCCCTTAGGCCGAGAGCTCTTCTCCCATGCCTTAGTTTATTTTTCAGTCTTTTTCTTCTTTTTGTTGTGTAGTTAAATGATCTCCTTTGATCCTATGTTTTACTTACAAGTGCAATGCTTCATTGTAGTCCCATACCTACAATGAATCGAGTAAGTAATCCAAAGAACTAAGGAAGTGATTTGGCTACTCTACTCATGAGTTATACTTCTCAATCTTTGTTAAATTGGGCAAGAATATATTTATAAGCCAATATTTATTGGCTATACCCATGATTTGGTTTTTTGCATAATATGTAGATCTTGGGGGTATATATTCATACTCCAATATTGGCATAAACCACTAACTTGTTAAAACTTCATTCTTATCAAACAGTGATGATTGACATTATTAAGATCTTGCTTACTTAGGTCACTACGAACTTACGTTTCTTCTTTTTTGATCTGTTGTTTACTTTGAACATGCTAATTTCATTCTTTCTTACTTTCATTGAAGAAATCTTTAGCATTAACTGAAGTAGATCATGCGAGCTAACATGAAATGCAGTGTCTTCCCCACACCGAAAAGAGGTGGATCGCCAGTTAAAGTATACCAAGCTCAGTGTCTTCCCCACACCGAAAAGAGGTGGTTCACCGGCTAAAGTGAAACCAAAGTCAGTGTCTTTTCCGCATCGAAAAGAGGTGGTTCACAGCTAAAGTAAACTGAATACTTTCTTGATCTTTAACCGACATAGATCATGTGAGCTAAACATGAAATCCAGTGTCTTCCACACACCGAAAAGAGGTGGTATCACCAGCGAAACCAAAATTACCTAGCATTCTTAGGTGTATTTCTCCACTAGCTAGTCCCTATGCTGGCAACATAGTTCAAAGACTAGGAGACTTACGGAGATCCTGGTCCACCTGGGTGGTGATCTTATCTCATGAGGCTTACATGTGCTGGCATAAGCTCATTGCTAGTCTATCAGTGCTAAGATCAGATTTATTTTTATTTATATCTTTTAGAGTTATCTCAAACATTATGGATGCTTACTTCAAGTATGAGGTATACTTAACTCTATGGATTACTGATCATCCCTTTTCTATACTTGATAAATATGAACTTAAATCTTACATTATCATCATGGTGCGAGTGAGACTTGTCTCACGACTTCTAGCACCCTCCTATGTGAGTATCTTTGACATAATCTATTAAGTGTAAGTGAGGTCTGTCTAACTTTCTTTAACACTCTATATTAGGTCAATTTAATAACTTCAGCTTTTAGATATTTCATTACTCACCTTAACTAGTTCAACGTTAATTGATAGTCTTGTATAAGGACTATTCAATGTTATTACGTTAACAAGTTATAAGGACTTATTCAATGTTATTACGTTAACAAGTTTGCGTGTATAGGGTATGTCTGGACTTGTCCCATTGATTGGCATACCCTATGTTATGAGTTCATTGAGTTAAGATTGGTATGACTTCACATATTTTGGAAATAACATTGCTAGCCAATTTGTTGGCATCAATCAAACTATGATATTATCACTAGCCATTTCAATTACTTCATGAATACATTATAGTAATCTAACATGTTAAACAAGCCAACTTTTTACCTTTGATTAGTCTATGAAACAATTCAATGAACAACCTGTAACAATTTCATCTTCTCGAACACAAGTAGGCATTAAAACATTACTATTTCATGTAAATAACACCCTAATCATAAGGATCAAACATATAGGTATTATTCGACATTATCAATCACATAAACTTACACATATTGATAAGTTAGCACCACATACAAACAACATGCTCGAGATTTACATTTAAACAATCTACTAGAATCGGAAATAAGGGGAACTAGGGAGATGAACATGTGATTCATTGGGAACAACCCTAGTTTTCGAATTCTTGAATTCAAAACTTTTGAAAAGCCTCTTGGATAAAGGAATACAGCAGAGAAAAACCATACCTTACTGTAGAATTGAATCTACGAAGATCACCTTGCACTTTGCTCGAAAACCTTGAAGAACTTGCTTGAAATTGCCTAGGGTTTCTTTACGTTTTCTCACTGATTTTAGTTGTAGGGCTTATGATGAATAATGTGAGTCTAAGTCTTTAGGAACTGAATATTAACTAATTCATCTTAGACTAAATAACTTAATTAAATAACTAAAGTATCTAATAACCAAAACGCCCCTCCTAAATTGACAAAAAATAGGAGAACCTTGACTTAACCAAAATCTGGAATTTTGCTTAATGGTTTCGTTTTTTCCATTTAAATTAATTAATTAAGTTTCTAATTTAATTAATTAAGCAACCTAGGGTAATTACTAAAGTACCCCTAAGTTGTTAGGACCAAATCCTTTGGACCATCCTAGGTTAGGTACTAGGATGTTTCTTAGTTAGTTACTCGGCTTAGTGTCACCCGGTTAGGTCTTAGATTTTCGGGTCCACTAGTTAGTTATTTTTGGTTTGTCCTAGGTTAGTTAGCTAGTTAAATCAGTTAGTTAGAGCCTAGGATCAGTTAGGGAGCTTGGCCCCATGTGGACTGACCCGGACCCCCAACCGCTCTAACCCAATCTGTTAGCTTGGTCCCTTGGCCGGTTGCACATGTGCTTGCACATGTGTTGCCGTGCCCTTTCCTAACTAAATATTCTGGAATGTTTATTTGGAATGTTCACTTGTTATCCCAAGGATCCTCATTATGTCCTTGGGCACTGCTTAATCTACATGATCATTTTAAATGGTTATGTGTTATGGTACCTAGGCTTGACACTTGGATGCCTAGTACCTTATGCGTGAATATGAAGAATATGTGAAGAATATAGTTATTTTAGCTTAGGGTCTTCATTACAGGTACAATTCCTAAACAAGCTTGGATTGGAACAATTGATATTGACGTATATTTTAATTTACTTGTGTATACATAGAAATTGGCTAACACTCTTAAGCCAACATACTCTAACATGCCCAATATTTCTCAATATTGGGCATGCGGATGCCTATGTACCCCAATACACATTATTAAAAACCTACTAGGCTCTTCACTAGACATGTACATTTTTTGGAATGTTACATTATCCCCCCCCTTAGGAACATTCGTCCCCGAATGACGCTACACATCACTTGAATCAAAAGAGGGTATATTCGAAAAACACATTAACATACTTGAAACTTTACTCTTTATGAATATCTGGTTCACAACTTACTCTGAATGGTGCACATTACTCAAAGCTTATCTAAAGCTTTATCTCTGAGATTGAGGAACTTCCTTCTCAATCTCACTCTAACTTAATGCACATCACACTCATGCAACACAAAAATCACGTCTACGCTATACAAAAACAGCAACATGAATGCAAGCATGAACTCATATTAACTCATATAGTGCAAGTATAAAACACACAGTTATGGACTTAAAACCCCAAAACCGCCTAATGCACTAAAATTTAGAGTCTCATCAACCAAATTGGACATAGGAAGAGTATACCTAACCTCAAGAACTAAACAAGTGAGGTTAAAAGGATCTCATATCGGCCTCGGCCTCCCATGTTGCTCCCTCAACAAGGTGGTTCCTCCATAACACCTTTATGGTGGCAACCTCCTTGTTCCTCAACCGCTTTACTTGACGATCTAAAATTTCAACGGGAACCTCTTCATAAGAAAGGTTCTCATTGACTCCTAACCCCTCGGTAGGTAGAATGGACGCTGGATCTCCTAGACACTTCTTAAGCATCGAAACGTGAAACACTGGACGAACAGAAGCCATGTCATTCGGCAACTTGAGTTCGTAGGAAACATTTCCTACTCGCTGTAAGATCTCATAAGGACCTATATACCTCGGACTCAACTTCCCTTTCTTACCTAATCTCATCACCCCCTTCATGGGTGATATCTTTAGGTATACTTGATCACCTACTTCGAATTCAAGAGCCCTCTTTTGTTTATCAGCATATGATTTTTGACGACCGTAAGCAGTAGCCAATCTATCCCTAATCATTCTCACCTTTTCCAAATCTCATGTATGATCTCGGGCCCAAGGATGGTAGTTTCTCCCACTTCAAAACATCCAATCGGGGACCTACATCTCCTACCATACAGTGCTTCAAAAGGTGTCATCCCAATACTGGAATGGTAGCTATTATTATAAGAGAACTCAATCAGTGGCAACTGATCGTCCCAACACCCCTTGAAGTCAATAAAACATGCTCTCAGCATGTCTTCAAGGGCCTGAATGGTACGTTATGCTTGTCCATCCGTCTGTGGGTGAAAAGCAGTGCTGAGCTGTACTTGCATACCCAAACTCTTTTGGAAAGATCTCCAAAAATAATAAGTGAATTGGGCTCCCCTATCCGAAATGATAGATAATGGAATCCCATGCCACCTCACGATCTCATCAATATATAGCTTGGCATAATCTTCGGCTCTGTAAGTAGACTTCACGGGAATGAAGTGAGCAGACTTAGTCATCCTATCAACGATAAGCCAAATGGAATCATGTAGTCTTTGGGTTCTAGACAGACCAACCACAAAATCCATATTAATAGCCTCCCATTTCCACGTTGGAATATCATTCGACTGAGTAAGGCCTCCAGGCTTAAGGTGTTCGGACTTAACCTGTTGGCAATTGGGACACTCTTCCACAAACTTAGAGATATATCGCTTCATACCTTCACACCAATAAATTTCCTTCAAATCATGATACATCTTGGTGGAACCTGGATGAATGGAATACCTAGCGCCATGAGCCTCTGCAATAATATCAGGCCTCAAATCATCAATATTTGGGACGCACAATCTTCTTTGGTACCTAAGCACACCATATCCCCCTAGGGAGAATGATTCATTCATCTTACTCAACACTGAATCTTTAAACTCCATGAGTACTGGTTCGAGATGCTGCTTGGCTTTAACATCTACAACAAATGAGGATTCAGAACTTGTATGGACCGTAACACCCCCATTTGGTGCAGCTACTAGCCATACACCTAACCTAGCCAATCGGTGTACTTCTTTAACCAACTCTTTCTTCTCATCGTCGATATGAGACATGCTGCCCATTCTCAATCGGCTCAACACATCGTCCACTACATTGGCCTTACCTGGGTCATAGTGGACACTCATGTCATAATCCTTTAGTAACTCTAGCCATCTTCTCTGACGAAGATTCATTCTCTCTGCGTAAAAACATACTGAAGACTTTTATGGTCAGTAAATACATCAACATGTACACCATATGAGTAATGTCTCCAAAGTATCAACGCAAACACCACAACAGCCTACTCAAGATCATGCGTAGGGTAATTTTTCTCGTGGATTTTCAACTGTCTTGATGGATATTCCCTCACCTTACCATCTTTCATAAGAACACATCCCAAACCTACTCGGGAAGCATCACAGTATACCACATACCCTTCACCACTCCTCAGCAATGTGAGGACATGGGCCGAAGTGAGTCGGTCTTTGAGCTCTTGGAAGCTCTTTTCATAATTTTCAAACCACTCAAACTTCGCCTTCTTCTTTTTTAAAGCGGTCAATCGAGCAACAATTGCAGAAAATACCTCAACAAACCTGCGATAATAATTAGCCAAACCCAAGAAACTTCAAATATCGGTAGGAGTGAGGGGTCTCAACCAATTCTTCACCGCCTCAATCTTTTTCGGATCAACCTCAACACCCTGACTAATCACGACTTGACCAAGGAAGGTCACTGACCTCAACCAAAACTCACATTTGCTAAACTTTGCATACAACCGATGTTCCCTAAGTACTTGAAATGTCATTCTCAAATGCTGTTCATGCTCTTCTAATGACTTAGAGTATATGAGTATGTCATCTATGAATACTATGACGAAAAAATCAAGATATTCACTGAAGACTCTATTCATAAGGTCCATAAACGCAGCTGGTCTGTTAGTGAGACCGAATGACATGACAAGAAACTCGTAATGACCATACCTAGTACTGAAGGCAATCTTAGGAACGTCCTCTTGTCTTACCCTAAGTTGGTGATAACCTGATCGAAGATCTATTTTAGAAAAGAAACTTGAACCCTCGAGTTGATCAAATATATCATCGATTCTGGGAAGAGGATATTTGTTCTTTATAGTGACATTGTTGAGTTGCCGGTAATCGATACACATTCTAAGAATTCCATCCTTTTTCTTAACGAACAACACTAGAGCGCCCCATGAGGATATTCTCGGCTTGATGAAGCCCTTATCAAGTAAATCTTTTAACTGCAACTTAAACTCTTTCTGTTCGGCTGTTGCCATTCTATATGGAGGAATGGAAATTGGTTTGGTGTTGGGATCTAAGTGAACACCAAAATCAATTTCGTGTTCAGGAGGAATTCGTGGTAAATCCTCCGGAAAGACATCTTGAAACTCATTCAGCACGGCCACAGAGTTTATGGAAGGAACTTCTTGTTCTAAATCATTGACTCTGACTAAGAGGCATAAATACCCTTAGATAACAACTTATTGGCTTTATGATTGGAAACTATTTGTCCTATTGGATTTGAACCACGCCCTTCCCATTTTAACTCTTAACTCATTTGGAAACTGAAACCTTACTACCCTGTTTCGACAATCTATGGTATCATAACATTCATGGAGCCAATCCATACCCAATATTATGTCAAAATAAAGCATGGTTAATTCTATTAGGTCAGCATGAGTAACTTCATTTGAGAACAGTTATTGGGCAATCTGTATATACTCTTTTGGCCCTAATGCTGTCTCCTATATGAGTACTAAATAGAAATGGTTTATACAAGATCTCAGGAAACAAGTCAAATTTACTAGCTACTAAAGGAGTAACAGAAGACAAGGTAGATCCTGGATCTAATAATGCATAAATAGGAAAAAAAAGACAAGCAAGTTATTGTGACCACATCCGCGGACTTTTCTTGCTTCTCTCTTCCTTTCAACGCATAGAACCTGTTTCTCTTGGGAGGTTCGGCTGCAGCAGTGGGATTAGGCCAAGGCTGAGTATCTGCCTTGGCCTGATTCTTCACATGTGGGCAGTCCCTGATCACGTGCCCACTCTTACCGCACCCATAGCATCCATTAAAACCTACAATGCACTAACCTCCATGCGCACGGCCACACTTACCACACATGTTTCGGTCACACTGGCATTTTTATCATTGCCCTTCTTGGCATTAGTGTTTTTCGAAGGAGTAGGATTACCTGAGTGCTTGTGCCCCTTCTTGAACATGGGCCTATCCCGAACTCCAAATGGATTCTTACCATTACTCGAACCGGACTGATCCAAGGGCCTAGATTTCTTGATCTCTCAGCCTCTATTTCTCTGACTACTCTCCTCAACATGCTGTGCATGCACCATCAACCTACCAAGGTCCATGTTATCATGCAACATGGATGCCCGACATTCCTCCTACAAATCCTCCAATACACCAGTCACAAACCTGCTCATCTCATCCCTGCTATTGGACACCATAGAAGAAGCATATTTGGAAAGTTTAACAAACATCATGGAGTATTCCTTGACTGACATACCTTTCTGTTGTCAGTTAATGAATTCCTCAACCTTAGCCTCTCTCTTCTCTCTGGGAAAGAACCTCTCTAGGAACGCAGTCTTGAGAACGTCCCAAGTGATGGGGACCTCTCCTGGTGCGCGGTCATCTCTTTATAATCTGTGCCATACCTGAGCCACATCTTTGAGTTGGTAAGCAGCCAACTCAGCATTTTCCTCTTCACTAATACCCATAGCACAGAGGATCTTGTGAACCTCATGCACAAACTCTTGGGGATCCTCATTGTTCTTGGACCCGTAGTAGACTGGGGATTCATTCTGGTGAAATCTTTGAGTCTACTAGCCATGGTGCTAGCATGCGGGTTCTCCTTGTGAGCACCCTCTCTAGTGGCTTGGTCCGTGATGGCCTGTGCCTGCACAGTGATGTCTTGGGCAATCTCAAGCAGTGCCGCCCTCATTTCTCCATCCGTCATCGCAACTGGGTTGATAGGAACTTGTACTTCAGCAGCTGGGGCTTGAGGAGGAGCTTGGTTGTCTCTAGCAGCTGCTTCTTCGACTCTTCTGCCTGGGTTTCTCCTTGTGTTCATTTTCTACACGTACACACAAGAAGGAAGTTAGATACTAGAATGACACAAAATGTCAAAGCTCTAGACAACACGATAAAGAGTAGAAGAAGGGGAAAATTCCTTACATCACAAAGTCTCTAAGTCATGATTGTGGTGCACTTCACAACCATAAGTTAGAAACTACGCAACGTGGTTGTGTAGAGCTTTATATCCTAGGTAATTTAACCTCATGCTCTTATACCAAGTTTGTCACATCCGGATTCTGGAATCCGAATACAACCGGCGTCGTTAACCTCTCAGAGGTCGCAGACAAGCCTCTTCATAGCTTTTATCACAATCATACAGTTAAATTTGTGGAAATTTTAAAACTTTTTAATTACTTATTAAAGTGTACATAGACTTCATATATATACTGCATAAGAGTGATATTCTAATGAGCTCAAACTAAATCAACCATCTATTAAAGATTAAACAATCAAAATAGATAATAATAATAATAATAATAGTTTGTCAATCGGCCTTATTACAACGCTTGAACAAATGTTTGAAATGAAACGCTAGGGACTATCTCCACTATCTATGTCTAATGTACTAAGCTAGAATAATAAATGTAGCATCCTCGAACTCAAGAGGACCTACCAAAGTCTGGAGATCGCTAATCCAAATAGCTTTGTTGAATGCTCAATCTTCTCTAGAACCTGCACCTATAAAATAGTAATAATATATGGCGTTAGTACACACTTGTACTAAGTATGGGTGTATACACATAAACACATACGGACTATGCATGATCAAGTTAAGCTCTTCCTAACGAAACATGTCATTTTTGGAAAGTTAAGTCACTTTACTTTCTTAAACCGTTATTTCTGATTCATGCTATGAATATGACATGTTCTCATGCAATTAAGGCATAAAACTCATTTTCTATATGAGCATAATATCTTGGAATCATAAACATAATTTTAGAACAACTTAAACAAAACTTAAGAAATTTGCTCCCTTAGGCCGAGAGATCTTCTCCCATGCCTTAGTATTTTTAAGTATATTTATTCTTCTTGTTGTGTAGTTCAATGATCTCCTTTGATCTTATGTTTTACTTACAAGTGTAATGATTCATTGTAGTCCCATACCTACAATGAATCGAGTAAGTAATCCAAAGAACTAAGGAAATGATTTGGCTACTCTACTCATGAGTTATACTTCTCATTCTTTGTTAAATTAGGCATGAATATATTTATATGCCAATCTTTATTGGCTATGCCCATTATTTGGTTGTTTGCATAATATGTAGATCTTGGGGGTAGATATTCATACTCCAATATTGGCATAAACCACTAACTTGTTAAAACTTCATTCTTATAGAATATTGATGATTGACATTCTTAAGCTCTTGCTTACTTAGGTCACTACAAACTTACGTTTCTTCTTCTTTGATTGGTTGTTTACTTTGAACATGCTACTTTCATTCTTTCTTACTTTCTTTAAAGAATTATTTAGCATTAACTGAAGTAGATCATGCGAGCTAACATGAAATCCATTGTCTTCCCCACACCGAAAAGAGGTGGATCACCGGTTAAAGTGAACCAAGCTCAGTGTCTTCCCTACACCAAAAAGAGGTTGTTCACTGGCTTAAGTGAAACCAATGTCAGTGTCTTTCCCACACCGAAAAGAGGTGGTTTATGGCTAAAGTGAATCGAATACTTTCTTGAGCTTTAACCGACATAGATCATGTGAGATAAACATGAAATCCAGTGTCTTCCCCACACCGAGAAGAGGTGGTATCACCGGCCAAAGTGAAAACGAAACTACCTAGCATTCTTAGGTGAATTTCTCCACTAGCTAGTCCCTATGCTGGCAACATAGTTTAAAGACTAGGAGACTTTCGGAGATCCTGGTCCACCTGGGTGGTGATCTCATCTCATGAGGCTTACTTGTGCTGGCATAAGCTCATTGCTAGTATATCAGTGCTAAGATCAGATTTATTTTAATTTATATCTTTTAGAGTTGTCTCAAACATTATGGAAGCTTACTTCTAGTATGAGGTATACTTAACTCTATGGATTACTGGTCATCCCTTTTCTATACTTGATGAATATGAACTTAAATCTTACATTATCATCATGGTGCGAGTGAGACTTGTCTCACGACTTCTAGCACCCTCCTATGTGAGTATCTTTGACATAATCTATTAAGTGTAAGTGAGGTCTGTCTCACTTTCTTTAACACTCTATATTAGGTCAATTTCATAACTTAAGCTTTTAGATATTTCATTACTCACTTTAACTTGTTCAACGTTAATTGATAGTCTTGTATAATTCTTTAGGAAAGTTATAAGGAGTTATTCAATGTTATTACGTTCACAAGTTCGTGTGGATAGGGTATGTTGGGACTTGTCTCATTGATTGTCATACCCTATGTTGTGAGTGTATTGAGTTATGATTGGTATGACTTTACATATTTTGGAAATAATATTGCTAGCCAATTTGTTGGCATCAATCAAACTATGATATTATCACTAGCCAATTCAATTACTTCATGAATACATTATAGTAATATATCATGTTAAACAATCCAACTTTTAACCTTTGATTAGTCTATGAAACAATTCAATGAACAACTTATAACAATTTCATCTTCTCAAAAACAAGTAGGACTTACAACATTACTATCTCATGTAAATAACACCCTAATCATACGGATCAAACATATAGGTATTATTCGACATTATCAATCACATAAACCTACACATAATGATCAGTTAGCACCACATACAAACAACATGCTCAAGATTTAGATTTAAACAAACTACTAGAATCGGAAATAAGGAGAACTAGGGAGATGAACATGATATTCATTGGGAACAACCCTAGTTTTTGGATTCTTGAATTCAAAACGTTTGAGCCTCTTGGAGAAAGGAATCCAGGAGATAAAACCCATAACTTACTTTAGAATTGAATCTACGAATATCACCCTACACTTTGCACGAAAACCTTGAAGAACTTGCTTGAAATCGCCTAGGGTTTCTTTACGTTTTCTCACTGATTTTAGTCGTAGGGTTTATGATGAATAACGTAAGTTTAAGTCTTTAGTAACTGAATATTAACTAATTCATCTTATACTAAATAACTTAATTAAATAACTTATGTAGCTAATTACCAAAATGCCCCTCCTAAATTGACTAAACATAGGAGAACCTTGACTTAACCAAAATCTCGAATTTTGCTTAATGGTTTTAGTTTTGTCAATTTAAAATTAATTAATTAAGTTGATAATTTAATTAATTAAGTAACCTAGGGCAAATACTAAAGTACCCCTAAGTTGTTAGGACCATAACCAACCCTTTGGACCATCGTAGGTTAGGTACTAAGATGTTTCTTAGTTAGTTACTCGGCTTAGTGTCACCCGGTTAGGTCTTAGGTTGTTGGGTCCACTAGTTAGTTATTTTTTGTTTGTCCTAGGTTAGTTAGCTAGTCAAGTCAGTTAGTTAGAGCCTAGGACCTGTTAGGGAGCTTGGCCCCACGTGGGCTGACCCGGACGCGCGCCTGTCCCCAACCGCTCTAACCGAATTAGTTAGTTTGGTCCCTTGGCCGGTTGCACCTGTGCTTGCACATGTGTTGCCGTGCACTTTCCTAACTAACTATTATGGAAGGTTCATTTGGATTGTTCACTTAATGTACCAAGGATCCTCATTATGTCCTTGGGCACTACTTAATCTACATGATCATTTTAAATGGTTATGTGCTATGGTACCTAGGCTTGACACTTGGATGCCTAGTACCTAATGCGTGAATATGAAGAATATGTGAATAGTATAGTTATTTTAGCTTAGGGTCTTCATTGCAGGTACAATTCCTAAACAATCTTGGATTGGAACATTTGATATTGACAAATATTTTAATTTACTTGTGTCTACATAGAAATTGGCTAACACTCTTAAGCCAATATACTCTAACATGCCCAATATTTCTCAATATTTGGCATGGGGATGCCTATGTACCCCAATACACATTCTTAAAAACCTACTAGGCTCTTCACTAGACATGTACATTTTCTGGAATGTTACACTCCTTAGAGGTTTCCATAGCCAAGTGATCCTTAAGGCCATTAACCATAGGCTTACATCGTTGGGGAGACAAGTCCACACATTAATAATTAGACAATAGAGGAGCATTCATACATTAAGAGCTTTATCTAGGTACTCTACTCCAATGGGACTTCTAAGTTGCACTAATTGCAATGTGAGAGTAACATCCCATACTACTAATCCCACTTAGTGCCCCTTAAGGGTTACCTTGTATCAAGAACACCAAATTCCTATCAAGATACCATGAACCGCCAGGGTCAAACCATGAGAAAGTGAACTCATTTCCGTAGGAGTTTCCGTAACCAATATTATCCAAAGTCTCTCCAAGGTAAGACATGAAGGAAATTCTCATACAACTCCTTCAGTACACACCTAAGAGATACTTAAGACAACCTATTATAGGCTTACACCACTCGGGAGAACAAGTCCTCACACAATAACAAGATAATACAAGAACACTAAAAACCATCAAATCGGACACACCAAGATTTCCCTTTCGGAATGCCTTTATAGTGCAATGAATAGATGGAGTCCTACTATACCACATACCCTAAGTATTACACTCTTTTAGAAGACTTACCCCATTCAATTCATAAGAGACACACCAAGACTCCCCTTTCGGGATGCCTACCTAGTGCAATAGATAGATAGCGTCCCATTCCACCATCTATCCTAAGTAGTACACTCTTTTAGGAGACTTAGTTATTTCATTCTTTTGTGGGGTAATAGGTTTAATCGACATAGACCATGAGAGCTACACATGGAATCCCGAATTCTACCCTTATCGGGGAAGGGTTCACCACTTGCCTTGGGTAGGGTCATTCTTTTAGCTTGTACATGTCTTTCCTAATAGCTACACCTATGCGAGAGAATAGTTAAGGGATAAGGAGATTGTTACTAAATAACTCATTCTGGACTAATGAGGAGTACTCATCTCAAGAGGTACATTGAAATACAATATCTCAACTCACGAAGTGTAACCACCCCTTTTTCATATCCTCTCGGTGCTAAGCTTAATCCAACGGATTCTCAACATTATAACTATAGGTTAAGAATATCTAGTGGAAACCACATCTCAACTCACAAAGGACATCCATCCTCCGAACTATCTTAGAAAGCTCTTGGGATGTAGTGTGGTGGCTACTAAACACTTCATCTCAACTCACAAAGAGTGTTCACCCCAATACTCCCCTTTTTACTTAACTTAGCTTCGTTCATTCATTCAAGTGTGTATGTGTGTGTACATGTGAACACACCTTGCACATAAGCATCATTTCATTTACATTGAGTTCTAGACAAACTTAGATATTACACATGTAGCTCCTTAGGAAATCCTACGAAGTGGACCTAATATGTATGATTATGGATATGCTTTATGCATGATAATGTAGACGTTGTCTACTTGTTATGAAAATGTGCATGGTATGAATCTATGTGATGTGATTGTATTGACATGAATGAAGTTGCCTTTACTTGTTATGAGGATGTATGAATTGTATGTTAAGGTTTGTGGTCTCATGAATAGTTTAATAAGTATGTGTAGGGTTATGGGGCTTCACATGTACATTGCACTAGTAGACTAAGATTGGGGTCATGAATAAGGTCTTACAATGATGAATGTGAAAAGAAGTTCACTGTAATGTCCTATATTCTTGACTTGAATGTGTCTTGTAATGGGACAAACTTATATGGTGATATGTGTTGGCTTGTGTAAGTGTATGTATGCTTCCTTGTGGAATTAAGGTGATTAATTGCACCTAGTATTACTAGAGGGTTACTTGGGAGGTTAATGAGTAAAAGGAAAGATAGTTCACTGTCAAGGGAAAGGAGCTCACTGTAAAGTGACCTCAATTATGGACTAAATTCTACATGTGATTTTATATGATGTTTGGCCTTTTATTATATTTTTATGAAGTATGTGAATTATATAAATGCTATTGTTTAAAGGTTTTATGAAGATTTACTAAAAATGGCATGGAGTATGATTCAAAGAAAATGTCCCTTTTAAATGCATGTTTTTTCATGGTTTCCATACATAGTGCATTCTTGTACTAATCCCATTATTCTCTCCTTTTTACACCAAGTGTAGGTTATGGATGCTTAAATGATGTCTTGAATGGTGAATATCTTGATAGATGATTTCCAAGCTCAATGAAAGGAATACTTAAGTTCAAGGATCTCCTACTTATGCTTACTGTAAAGTGTTATGAATTATATACTTATGTCAAGTACGCCATGTTACTTCCATGGGGTGCTCCCTGGATGTGACCCGCACACTACCAGGCAGCCTGCCCACCTATGTTTGGGTCCTCCCCAAGGACCCTTCGTGTGGTCATTGGGGTGTCATTTCTGGACGTTTGGACCCTTTGTACTACATACTACATATCCAAGGTATCTTTACAAGTTTTGTACTTCATTTGACACTTCTAAACCTTCACTAAACATAGGGACGTCAACTAGTTTGAATTAGCTAGTTTCCGGACGTCATGGCCTTTCTTTGTCGTTTTGGCTCTAACATTTTCCAAATGAACTTATTACATTAATATAGGTCTGTAAACATCATTTTAAACATTATTAACTAGATTAAGCTATATTCTAAGTTATGGAATTTCCGGAGTGTTACATCTACCTTGGCTAGGTAGAGAACCATCCATTGGTGTAAGGCTCTACATCACCAAATTTCATGTTTAACACCCATGGTCTAAGTGTCAATTAAGTATATAGTTTCCCTAAAGTAAAATGAACAATAGAAGTATAGAAAAGAGCCCTAACTAGGATAACCTAAGGGAAGTTACTTAGTGTAGGTGAGGGTATGAGACTTTACCTATGCATTGCACAAGTAGCTCTTGAAGGGAGTTCTAGGAAGGTTTTCTAATGTATATGATTATGTTTATGTCCTTATGCATGAAATTGTATTGTTGTCTACTTGTTGTGATGAAATGCATGGTATGAGTCTATATGATGTGGTCTTATCCTACATGCATAATGTTGGTCTTAATGACTATATGATGAAGGTCTTGCTTAGCATGAATGAAGTGGTCTATGATTGTCATGTTGGTGTATGAAGTGCATATTAAGGCTTGTAGTGTCTTTGTACATTTACTTAGTATGTGTGAGGATATGCGACTCCACATGTACATTGCACAAGTAAGTATAGAATGAGATTATGAGTAGGTTCTATGATGACTTTGTGAATTGAAGTCCAATCATGTTAATGTTGCCTATTGTCTTTCTATGATGATGATTAGAGGTCTTGAGTTGTATGTGGTCATGTAATTAGTGTGGTCAATAAATATGTTGAGTCAAATGTGAGTTACATGTGTTGTTATATGAGATGGTTCCATGATTGCATGTTTTGGGTTAATGAAGGTTGTATGCATGATTTCTTTATGACCTTAAGGTGATGCTTGAATATGGATAGCGTAATGGGAAATTTTCTATACATTGCACCAATCATCACTAGAGGGTTACTTGGGAAAGTAAAGGATTTAAAGAAAAGGGAGTTCACTGTAACGAGAAAAGAGCTTACTGCAAAGAAATAGTAGTCACTGTAAAATGAATGTGCTCACTGTAATTTATAGATTCTTACTATAAAGTAGCTCCAAATGTGTCTTAAATGCAATGTATGGTTTTATGTGATTTTGTGACTATTATATATGCCTAAATGAAGTATGTAAATTGTATAATGCTTAATGTATCAAGTTTTATGAAGTTTTCACAAAAAGGCATAATGCATGGTTTCAAGCAAAATGTCCCTTTTAAATGCCTGTTTTTGCGTGGTTGTCATACTTAATGCATTCTTGTACTAACTCCATTCTTCTTTACCTTTTTACACAAAGTGTAGGTTATGGATAATTAAGAGATGTCTCTATTATGAAGGGCTTTATATGTGTCACGACTAGAGTCTAGACCCCAGACGAGACCGGCGTCATTGACCTCTCAGAGGTCGCAGACAAGCCTACATACATCATCGTTACTTCACTTAGGTTAATTTTAGCGGAAAATTTGAATTTTTTGTTTAATTTGACTTTATAGTGAGAACCATCGAATTCGTATAATACTATCTACATAAACTCATAAGCGTTCACAACAACCATCTAATATCAAGATAATCAAATGAAAGACATAGTCATATCTGAATGAAAATATAAAGTTGCCAAAATGGCACCAATACAATACTGGAAACAACTGGGAAAGAAACACTAGTGGAACATACTCCACTAGCTAATGTCTACGTCTAATGCTTGAATAAGATAGTAAGCGTACTCGAAGCATGAGGGCCTACCAAATCCGGATGAAAGATCCACGTCCGGATAACTCCAACGTCGACTCGTAAGCTCTAGCGTCCAACTGCACCTCCACCTAAAAGTAGAGAGTTGTATGGGATTAGTACACACTTGTACTAAGTATGGGTATATGCAAGCACACACCAAGGACATGCAGATTAAGAAGAGCTCTCTCCTATCAATATGAATTATTGAAAGTCAAGTCAGTGGACTTGCCAAAATTGGATTAGGAAAGTCATGCTATGAGAGTAACATGCATCATCATACGTAACATATTGCACACAACACATAACATATTGCTTATTAACACATAACATATTTCATATCATTTGTCAATATGCCATGAGACCTTGGAATCATGGACTTGACATTAGGACTTCCCAAAATGAGGGCTCAACATATAGGACCTCTACTAGGGAGCCTTCTTTATCAAACACAGAGTCTGCTTCATTCATTCATACGTACTTCATTTTCATTTGTTTGTAAGCTAGTGTAAACACCAGCCTACCTAGGATGTAGTTTAAGACTTTCATCGGGTTCGCTGTGCAATGACCAAGAATGACCTAGTGTCATTACTTAAGTCTAGATCACCTCTTGATTATCTTATCCTAACACCTTTGGCATCGTTCATTTAATTATGTGCATTACTTGAGGTTGACCTCATTCTTTCTTTGGGAACTTTAACCTTAACCGACATAGATCATGTGAGAATCATGAAATCTAGTGTTTAACCCCACACCAAAAAGAGGTGGAATCATCGGCCAAAGTGAACCAAAACATGCTAGCGTATATAGGGAATTGAACCCTGCTAGATCCCTATATTCGCAGTATAGGTTCAAAGACTAGGAGATATAAGGAGACCCATACACGGCATGCTGGACAGTCTCATCTCATGAGATTTACGTGAACCTCCGACCTTCCCGAAGGAAGGCATCACCACTCATAGCTAGCCTATCGGTGCTTAGTATAAAGTTCCATTACATTCAACTCCTACATCATGGAAGCTGGCTTCTAGCATGAGGATATCATAGCTCATTAGATGATTTCTCATCTCATAATTTGTATTAAGTATGCATTAACTTCAATAATTTCATTAGAGTGTTCATAGAGACTGGTCTCTTCATTAGCTTTACACTCTCATAGGTGAGTACGTTTTGGTAACATTTACTTAGGCTCATTTGAGATTGCTCTCATCTTTCACATTATCCTCTTATCATATTGTCACCTCATTCATTAACTTTAACACATTTGGTTTTCATAATTACTCACCCTTCACGTGAATATTCATTTCATCATATGCCAATGCACTTGGCCATTTAGTGTGTTTCACACTCTTACTTAACCCTTCTAGGGTTACATCATTTTATCACATACATCTTAGGCTCACCTACTTTTAAACGTATGCTAGACTTATGAGTCCACACATACAAGCCATGAGGCTTCATTAATAGTTTGTCTAAGTGATTCATGTTTACCCAAGATTATATGGTACAAGACTTTTGCATCTTGTAGATATGCCAAGATATTGATTTCGATCTTTAGAGGCATCATTCATTAAATATTTACTTACGTATGACTTATGTGTCAATACGGAATTGGGCAAGGGAACCCGATTTCGAATCCCTTGGACAACACTTAATCTTATATTAAACTTGATAATTGCGTTTTTCAGATTTGGGGACCCTAGTTCGATCCCTATCAACCCCATAATATTTCCTTTCTTTTTCTCCTCTCCTTTTTCATTTAAGTCAAGGAGGTTGTTGGTTCAATCCCCCACAATCTCATTAGTTTTCTTTTAATTTATCTCTTAACTTTCTCACCTATCCAAGAGGTTGTGGTTTCAATCCCCATTCACCTCATTTTATATTTCTCCTTAATTTTTCTTCTAACTCTCTCATCTATTCAAGAGGTTGTGGGTTCAATTCCCACTCTCCACATTTATTTTTTCTCCTTTATTTTTCTCCTAACACTCTCATCCATTCAAGAGGTTGGGGGTTCAATCCCCACTCTCCACATTTATTTTTCTCCTTTATTTTTCTCGTAACTCTCTCATCCATTCAAGAGGTTTGATCCCCACTCTCCACATTTATTTTTCTCCTTTTATTTTTCTCCTAACTCTCGCATCCATTCAAGAGGTTGGGGGTTCAATCCCGACTCTCCACATTTATTTTTTTCCTTTATTTTTCTCCTAACTCTCTCATCCATTCAAGAGGTTGGGGGTTCAATCCCCACTCTCCACATTTATTTTTCCTTTCATTTTTTATGAAATTTTTATGTAATTTACATTTGGTGAGGTCTTGGGTTCAATTCCCAATGACCTCACAATTTTTAATTTTTTTTTTAAATTAGTCATTTTGGCCGAGACTACAAATTTCCAGCAAGCTGGAAATTTGGTCTCTTCCAATCCATTTTTCTCTCATTCTTTTGTTGCTTTTTTTATACCATTTTCAGTGACATTCATTCAGCCACCTTAACCTTTTATGAGCATCACGTTTTTAGCATTTTTACACACGCAAAACACAACATTTAACATACAAATTTCAGGCAACAAACATAGTCAAATGTTCAGCACACACATGCTCAAAACAGTCAACTTAATACATTTTTCCTGAATATATTTTTCATATTTTATATAATTTCCTATCACACATTCAACACATAATCACAACCAGACCTAACATTATCTACCAGAAGACATACCAACGCATATTTTGAATCGCTCAGAGGATCTAATGACAGGGGCATGCAACGGGGACAACCTTAGTCTTTCAATCGTTATTTAAAATGTACCTTATGGGCCTCTTGGGAAAGGGACCAAGAGAGAAGAAAACCCATTCCTTAATGTCGTTCAAAACTTGTTTAAATGCTGCCAATTTACCATGAAACCACGCCTCACCACCGAAACATCAAGAAAAATCCCGTCAAGAAGTTGTTGTTGATTTTCGTTTTTAGCTTAGTTTTTTGTTTGAGTTTTTGTGTGTAAGTTCTTCAAGAGTGAAGAACTATTATTTTCAGTTATTTTAATGATAAAAAACGTGAGAATGAGAGTGAGAGACGTGAGAATGAGAGGATTAGGATTATGATTGGTATTATGAGATTAGGTGGAGACTAAGTCAAACTAGGACTCCTCATTATTTATTGATTTTATTATTATTATTTTATTATTATAAATATGATTTTTCCCTTACTTAAATCAGCATTTTAAATATTAATTAATTAAATTAATTCACCAAATAAAATAAATCAAGTTAAATCATTGCTCCCACCTAGGTTCGAACCCGGGTGGACCAAGATATTGCTCAATGGGCAATTTCGGCCCTTTCTACCCAAAATTCCCCTCCACCTTATTAATTAAATAATTAATTACTTATTTTGGGTAATTACGATACTACCCTTAGCCTAGAAAAAGATCATTTTACCCCTAGACCCTCCAAACTTAAGATTTCCCCTTTTTAAGTCCGGTAAAGACTCATTCGGGTAAATATTCATATTCGGGAGCCCTAAATGGCTGGACCCAACATTTCCTAGCTCAACTAACTCCCCAAGTTAGGTTGCTTGGCTGTCGCAAGGGTTCAGAGGTCTAGTTCTACGCACATCAATCCGTGTGAACCCGGTCTAATCGTAGGCATTCTAGACACACTAAACATTACATAGCATATTCATTTTTAGGGTTGTTACATTATTCCTACCTTAGGAACATTCGTCCCCGAATGACACTAGTCTTTACTAGCAATAAGTAAGTCATCTATAGAACGTATGCATACATAGGTAATTCAATACTCCTCATTGGTTAATATCTCATTCACATATTAATATGATGGTGCACATCCTTGAAACCTACTAATAGCTTCACATTAATAGACTAAGGAACTCTTTCCTAAACTAGTCTCATCCAAAGCATACAACATAAGTAAACATATAAGTCATACAAATCAGCAACCAACATGATGACTCAAATATATTAACCTCATACTAGTGCATAAACACCATACACAGTCAAATACATGAAAGACTAATTAAGGCTACGCACCCGAGACTTCACCAGAAGTGCCTTCCCCTACACCCCTAGACTTGAGTGCAAAGAATCGTTGCCTCCTTGGAGCCTCTTCACTTGGACCATTAGGCTGAACTCTCTCTTTCCCTTGTTCTTGACTTCTCCTATTCGGACAATCCTTCACCATGTGACCCGGTTTGCCACAACTGTAATAAGCGTTAGAGCCCATCATACACTCTTCTCCATGCAGTTTGCCACACTTCCTACAAGGTGGCCTCTCCTGAGGTGTATCTACTTTATTGTTTCTCTTAACTTTGGGCTCGGAATCACTATCATAGCGACACTTGGATGAACATGACTCCCCTTGGTGGGAGAGTCCCTTCTTAAACCTGTGCTTATCCTGATTTCAGTACTACTCGTCCTTGAAAAATTCTTCTCAGCTTGCCTTGACTTGTTCCCTGCCCTAGTATGCTTTCTCTTCCTGCATTGCTCCACTTGTTGGACATGGACCAGAAGCCTGGAAAGGCCCATGCTGGCATGCAGCATAGCTGCCCTACACTCCTCCTCGAGATTCTCAGAAATCTTAGATCCAGTGTAAACGGGAGAATTCATCCTCGTGAAGTCCCTTAACCTGCTAGCCATGGTGCTGGAATGTGGGTCCTTCCTGGGAACACCTTATTGCTCCACCTTCGTTTCTCCTCGTATTCATCTTTATGAATCTCAAGAGTTAATGTTAGATACGCTCTTAACACCAATAACAGACATTAGAGAAGGCACAATAAGATCAGAAGAAGGGAATTTTCCTACGCATCATGCAGTCTCTAATACAAGATAGTGGTGCACTTCACTACCATGACTTAGAAACTACTCAATGTGGTTGATGTGAACTTATTATCCTCGAAATTTAACCTAGTGCTCTAATACCAACTTTTTCACGACTAGAGTCTAGACCCCAGACGAGACCGGCGTCATTGACATCTCTGAGGTCGCAGACAAGCCTACATACATCATCGTTACTTCATCTAGGTTAATTTTAGCAGAAAATTTGAACTTTTTGTTTAATTTGACTTTATTGTGAGAACCATCAAATTTGTATAAGATTATCTACATAAACTCATAAGCGTTCACAACAACCATCTAATATCAAGATAATCAAATGAAAGACATAGTCATATCTGAATGAAAATATAAAGTTGCCAAAATGGCACCAATACAATACTGGAAACAACTGGGAAAGAAACACTAGTGCAACATACTCCACTAGCTAATGTCTACGTCTAATGCTAGAATAAGATAGTAAGCATCATCGAAGCATGAGGGCCTACCAAATCCGGATGAAAGCTCCACGTCCGGATATCTCCAACGTCGACTCGTAAGCTATAGCATCCAGCTGCACCTCCACCTAAAAGTAGAGAGTTGTATGGGATTATTATACACTTGTACTAAGTATGGGTATATGCAAGCACACACCAGGGACATGCATGATTAAGAAGATCTCTCTCCTATCGATATGAATTATGGAAAGTCAAGTCAGTGGACTTGCCAAAATTGGATTAGGAAAGTCATGCTATGAGAGTAACATGCATCATCATACGTAACATATTGCACACAACACATAACATATTGCTTATTAACACATAACATATTTCATATCATTCGTCAATATGCCATGAGACCTTGGAATCATGGACTTGACATTAGGACTTCCCAAAATGAGGGCTCAACATATGGGACTTCAACTAGGGAGCCTTCTTAAGCAAACACAGAGTCTGCTTCATTCATTCGTACGTACTTTATTTTCATTCGTTCGTAAGCTAGTGTAAACACCAGCCTACCTAGGATGTAGTTTAAGACTTTCATCGGGTTCGCTGTACAATGACTAAGAATGACCTAGTGTCATTACTTAAGTCTAGATTACCTCTTGATTATCTTATCCTAACACCTTTGTTATCGTTCATTTCATTATGTGCATTACTTGAGGCTGACCGCATTCTTTCTTTGGGAACTTTAACCTTAACCGACATAGATCATATGATAATTATGAAATCCAGTGTTTAACCCCACACCAAAAAAAGGTGGAATCATCGGCCAAAGTGAACCAAAACATGCTAGCTTATATAGGGAACTGAACCCTGCTAGATCCCTATATTAGCAGTATAGATTCAAAGACGGAGATATAAAGAGACCCATACACGGCATGCCGGACAGTCTCATCTCATGAGATTTATGTGAACCTCCGCCCTTCCCGAAGGAAGGCATCACCACTCATAGCTAGCCTATCGGTTCTTAGTATAAAGTTCCATTACATTCAACTCCTGCAACATGGAAGCTGGCTTCTAGCATGAGGACATCATAGCTCATTAGATGATTTCTCATCTCAGCATTAGTATTAAGTATGCATTAACGTCAATACTTTCATTAGAGTGTTCATAGAGACTGGTCTCTTCATTAGCTTTACACTCTCATAGGTGAGTACGTTTTGTTAACATTTACTTAGGCTCATTTTATATTGCTCTCATCTTTCACATTAGCCCCTTATCATATTGTCACCTCATTCATTAACTTTAACACATTTGCTTTTCATAATTACTCACCCCTTCACGTGAATATTCATTTCACTCTTACTTAACCCTTCTAGGGTTACATCATTTTATCACATACATCTTAGGCTCACCTACTTTTAAATGTATGCTAGACTTATGAGTCCACACATACAAGCCATGAGGCTTCATTAATAGCTTGTCTAAGTGATTCATGTTTACCCAAGATTATGTGGTACAAGACTTATGCATCTTGTAGATATGCCAAGATATTGATTTCGATCTTTAGAGGTAGCATTCATTAAATATTTACTTACATATGACTTATGTGTCAATACGGAATTGGGCAAGGGAACCCGATTTTGAATCCCTTGGACAACACTTAATCTTATATTAAACTTGATAATTACATTTTTTAGATTTGGGGGACCCTAGTTCGATCCCCATAAACCCCGTAATATTTCCATTCTTTTTCTCCTCTCCTTTTTCGTTTAAGTCAAGGAGGTTGTGGGTTCCATCCCCCACAAGCTCATTATTTTTCTTTTAATTTATCTTTTAACTTTTTCACCTATCCACGAGGTTGTGGGTTCAATCCCCATTCACCTCATTTTATATTTCTCCTTTATTTTTCTCCTAACTCTCTCATATATTCAAGAGGTTGTGGGTTCAATTCCCACTCTCCACATTTATTTTTTCTCCTTTATTTTCTCCTTATTCTCTCATCCATTCAAGAGGTTGGGGGTTCAATCCCCACTCTCCACATTTATTTTTCTCCTTTTATTTTTCTCCTAACTCTCTCATCCATTCAAGAGGTTGGGGGTTCAATCCCGATTCTCCACATTTATTTTTTTCCTTTATTTTTCTCCTAACTCTCTCATCCACTCAAGAGGTTGGGGGTTCAATCCCCACTCTCCAAGAGGTTAGGATTATGATTAGGATTATGAGATTAGGTGGAGACTAAGTCAAACTAGGATTCCTCATTATTTATTGATTTTATTATTATTATTTTATTATTATAAATCTGATTTTTCCCTTACTTAAATCATTTTTTTAAATATTAATTAATTCATCAAATAAAATAAATCAAGTTAAATCATTGCTCCCACCTAGGTTCGAACCCGGGTGGACCAAGATATTGCTCAATGGGCAATTTCGGCCCTTTCTACCCAAAATGCCCATCCACCTTATTAATTAAATAAATATATACTTATTTAGGGTAATTACGATACTACCCTTATCCTGGAAAAAGACCATTTTACCCCTAGACCCTCCAAACTTAAGATTTCCCCTTTTTAAGTCTTGTAAAGACTCATCCGGGTAAATCTTTATTTTCGGGAGCCCTACATGGCTGGACCCAACCTTTCCTAGCTCAACTAACTCCCCAAGTTAGGTTGCTTGGTTGTCGCAAGGGTCCAGAGGTCTAGTTCTACGCGCATCAATCCGTGTGAATCCGGTCTAATCGTAGGCATTCTAGACACACTAAACATTACATAGCATATTCATTTTTAGGGTTGTTACATTATCCCCCACCCCCCTTAGGAACATTCGTCCCCGAATGACACTAGTCTTTACTAGCAATAAGTAAGTCATCTATAGAACATATGCATACATAGGTAATTCAATACTCCTCATTGGTGAATATCTGATTCACATATTAACATGATGATGCACATCCTTGAAACCTACTAATAGCTTCACATTAATAGACTAAGGAACTCTTTCCTAAACTAGTCTCATCCAAAGCATACAACATAAGTAAACATATAAGTCATACAAATCAGCAACTAACATGATGACTCAAACATATTAACCTCATACTAGTGCATAAACACCATACACAGTCAAATACATGAAAGACTAATTAAGGCTACGCACCCGAGACTGCACCAGAAGTGCCTTCCCCTACACCCCTAGACTTGAGTGCAAAGAATCGTTGCCTCCTTAGAGCCTCTTCACTTGGACCATTAGGCTGAACTCTCTCCTTCCCTTGTTCTTGACTTCTCCTATTTGGACAATCCATCACCATGTGACCCGATTTTCCACAACTGTAAAAAGTGTTAGAGACCATCATACACTCTCCTCCATGCAGTTTACCACACTTCCTACAAGGTGGCCTCTCCTGAGGTGTATCTACTTTATTGTTTCTCTTAAATTTGGGCTCGGAATCCCTATCATAGCGACACTTGGATGAATTTGACTCCCCTTGGTGGTAGAGTCCCTTCTTAAACCTGGGCTTATCCCTGATTTCAGTACTACTCGTCCTTGAAAAATTCTTCTCAGCTTGCCTTGACTTGTTCCCTGCACTAGTAAGCTTTCTCTTCCTGCATTGGTCCACTTGTTGGACATAGACCATAAGCCTGGAAAGGCCCATGCTGTCATGCAGCATAGCTGCCCTACACTCCTCCTCGAGATTCTCAGCAATCTTTGATCCAGTGTAAACGGGAGGATTCATCCTCGTGAAGTCCCTTAACCTGCTAGCCATGGTGCTGGCATGTGGGTCCTTCCTGGGAACACCTTGTTGCTCCGCCTTTATTTCTCCTCGTATTCATCTTTCTGAATCTCAAGAGTTGATGTTAGATACGCTCCTAACACCAAGAAACATACATTAGAGAAGGCACAATAAGATCAGAAGAAGGGAATTTTCCTACGCATCATGCAGTCTCTAATTCAGGATTGTGGTGCACTTCACTACCATGACTTAGAAACTACTCAATGTGGTTGATGTGAACTTATTATCCTCAGAATTTAACCTAGTGCTCTGATACCAACTTTGTCACGATTAGAGTCTATGTCACGACCCGAAAGAACCCCCTAGAAGTTAGGGAAAACCTTCGAATCATGACCGGGCGTACTTGACCCCTTTGTGGTCTCGTACAAGCCCTCTAACTAGCATTCATAATATAAAGCATGAAAAGTAGTGCGAAATTTAAAACTTTTCACGATAATAATAGTAAAAGGAGTCTTTTCATAAATACTAAGAAATCTTATCGTCACAAGCCAACTTAAAGACACAACTTGGAATCTTAGGGACACGGCCCTTTACGATAAAAGTAAATACATTTTTAAGTATTAATAAAGAAACTAAGAAACATAAAACTATGTCCTCGAATATATGAGGACATACCAAATTCTTGAGAGATAAAGTTCCCAAGCTTCGACTCCGATCCTCCCAAAAGGGCTTCCAACCTATACTCATAAGGTATAAAAAGTATGGGGTTAGTACAACAATGTACTAAGTATGGCATATGCAAAAACATGCAAAAAGGGATATTTTAGTAAAGATAGCTTTTTATGCAATTCAAATATAACCTTCATGAATCTAGAAGCAAACCCACATAAGAATAAACAATTAACACTTTATGGCTATCTTACCAAACTTAAAGTAAACAAAAGGAACATTTCAATTAACTTTGCTAAACTTGCAATAAAATTGAATATAGCATCATAGTGAACATTTTGAATTCTTACAATGAAGACCTTACAGTGAATGGCACGGTCCAAGTCATTGGAACCCTTTTCCTTTGAAGTTGCCCTAACCCAAGGTTATCCTAAGACTCCCTAAGGTGAGCCATGAAGGGACTCTCATTACACTTCACTTCAAAGCAAACCAAAGCGACCCTTAAAACTACCAAATCTTAGGCTTACTTCGTTAGAAATCAAATCCACGCCCTTGGCTAACATATGCAAAACACTCATGGAAATATAGGTCATACCAAGTGCAATGTGAGAGTAGCATCCCATACTACCACTCCCACTTAGTACTCCTAATGGATTCCATTTACTCAAGTACTCCACAATAATCCTCCATAACACTACACCATAGTACTCATTCACACGGATTTCATGAAGGTACTCTTCTCCCATAGTAGGTATAGGTCACACCAAGTGCAATGTGAGAATAGCATCCCATACTACTACTCCCACTCAATGCTCCTACTTGGTAACTAATGTGGATTGAGCACTTCACGACATACATACACAATTTCAACAATACACAAGATAATTAGTTTCAAATCAATTCTTTTGTGGGAGTTAGCTTAACCGACAAAGACCATGAGAGCTAGACATGGAATCCCGATATTAACCCCTATCGAATGAGGGATCCTTACTTGCCTAGAGTAAGGTCATGCTTCTTAGCGTTTACATGGCTTTTCCAATAGCTACACCTATGCGGGCACATAGTTAAGGCATAAGGAGATTGCTACTAAGTAACTCACTCTCTACTAACGAGGAGTACTCATCTCAAGAGGTACTTTGGATTACAACATCTCAACTAACGAAGTGCAATCCACCTCCCCTTCATATCCTCTCGGTGCTAGGCATAACTCCACATGGATTTCTCAACATAATAGTCTATCTTAGAAAGCTCACTAGGAAATGGAGAGGTTGTTACTAGACACTACATCTCAACTCACGAAGTGTGTCCACCTCAAGATTTCCCCTTTTTGCTCAACTTGACATAATACAAATCTTAAAGAGTGTGTGTGTACATGTGCACACCTTGCATATAAGCATCATTTCATTATCATCAAGTTCTACTCATACTTTAACTTTGATTCATCAAGCTACACACTCTACATACTTCTCATAATCATATACTTCATTTAGACATAAACTAGGTCAAACATGCAATTCAAGCTACATCAAACACAACACAAGACCCATTTCAAATATATATCTTCATTCCACATATTAGACCTTCAAGATCACATACTCAAACCATACTAAGTAACATCAAGTTCATCAATTAGCACCGCCACCCATAAGGTAGACCATACCACTCAAATAGCAATTCATAATAAGAATTATACAATGAGAGCAACTCATCAACAAATCAAACCATCATTACCCATAAGCAATTTATCAATATTTCACCATATTAAGGCCCTTAGGGAAGTAGCTACACCAACGTGACAAATACAAGAAGACCCAAGTTCATACCCTACTCAAATCGTGCTCACATAACCCATTTTCAAGTCAAAATTGAAGTATGCATAAACAAGAGTTTCATGCAGTTTTAACATCAAAACCATCTATTCAAACCAAGATAAATACATTTAAACCATTAGAACTTAGTTACAAGAAGACCCATAATAGAAATCAAAGTTTAGAAGAAGTTGAGTTTAAAACCCTTTTTTGAAAACCATTTTGGAAGTTGGCTTCTTGAATGGAAAGGTATTCAAGAATGGATACCATACCTTTATGAGATGGAAACCCACGAATTTGATGAAGAAACAAGTCCCAATCGGTCCTCCTATCCTTCCTTGACTTCTAGCTTCCAAGAGAGTTGAGAGAGTTTTCTTGACCGAAAGAGAGAGTTGGATCTTGAAGTGAGAGGGTCTTGTCTAGGTCTAGGGTTTAAAACTAGTTTAATATAACCTAAAAACACCAAAATTATACACCTAGGGTCTTATAAGACTTGGGGTGTATTTACATAAAACACCCCAAGTTGGCAGCCTTAAGTCGTGCACTAGCTGGCCTCGTCGACGAGACCTCCTCGACGGACCATCACGTTCACCACGGACCGTCATGGAGTCCCGTCGAGGAACACTTGGCTCCAACTGGAGCCTGTCCAAGTTTCCACTCTCTGTCACTCGCGACGCCCTAGATCGACGGACCGTCCTGAGTGCGACGGACCGTCGCCATGGTCGTCGTGAGCCACTGATGGGCAGACTTTGCCCAAGTCTTAGGCCCTTCATCTAGGGCCCCTTGTGGGTCCTAGGTGGGGTCGTGACCGGACGTCAAACCCCTAAACTAAGTCGTCTAGGTCTAAGGAACATACGACGCATGTTTCAAGTAAAACGAACACATAAAACTCATCCAAACTCGCCAAGACATACAAGTACATTCTAAGGGATACCATCCGAACGTCTTGGACGTTTTTGGTTGATTGAACTCCAAACTTTGCACACTGCCTAAGGACACCAAACTAACTCCGTTTAACTTAAAATTAACTCAAGAAACAACCATGAGGCTCTAGTTCACCTTAGTTCATTTTGGGGCGTTATAGAAAGGTACTAAGAATATATGATAGAGTAAAGTTGAAATAAATATATAACTGAACAAGAAATAAAACAAGAGAAACATCTAAAGATGATATAGATATTGAATACTGAGCTAACTATATGCAATGACCAATTTATAAGATGTGAAACTGAATACTAACTATACTGAAATATGGTCAATGTAATGGAGTCTTACTAAATTGTAAGAGCTACTAATAACAGATAATAAAACCATATGAGCAAAATGTGCGAGTTTGTTGTATACGCCCCATCAAGAGGACCCAATATACTCTACCAAAGGTATAGAGGCATGTTAGCATGATCAGAAAATGATGCCCACCCAAGGGACTTACAACCTACGTCGCTCATATTTCTTGGACTATATAGATACGCAAAACCTTTGTCCAACATGGTATTATGCAACTCCTAATAGATTATGTGGTTACAACATTATGACTGACTTTCTATAGTTTACCGAATAGCTCACACTGACATGCAAACTAAGAATGCACATTAATAAACTGATAATGACACATTAAAAATCTAGCATGTGTAATTCAATAACTAAAGAATTACATAGCTAGGGTGATGCTTATAGGTGTATCTTTTTATATTTCATGATCAGTGACACCTACAGTTTGAGTGTCTACGAATCGAAGCTAGTAAAGTAACCCAACCAAGGGTTGGGGTCGTGTCTCAAGGGAGTGGTAGCGAATGTTTAGCTACTTAGAGTTTCGTTCTAAATATTGGTAGTTTAAGACATTTTTTTAATATTAAAACAGAACAAGTTTAATTTGCGAAACAAAATTGTCAAATATTAAGAAGCATGTTTGTCACAAGTAGTAAAATTAGCAAAAAACAAAGGAGAAAACAAGTATGGGAGAGAGTTTTATGGGTGTGAGTGCAATATATGTTGATACAAACTAATGGTTACATGCTTTCAATAGTAAAATAAGCAAGACAATGTTAACTAGGCTAAGCATTAGGTTAAAGTAAATTCCCTCTCGGCATCTTACCCAATATCAAATGGGTTCCTCTCAGACACTCACTCGTCTAAACTAACAAAACTAGGACTTATCCACACTCTGACCATTCGATAGAGGGTGATTTGATATGGGACAACAGATCACCCTCTCGGGCTGAACCTCATGTCGACCCACTCCTTAGGCCATCAGTCTACTGGTCTTGGTTTTGCTACCCACCTCTTTGTCTATATGAAAACACATGGGCGTTTCTGTATTTGCAACTAAAAACCCATAAAGTGAAACCACAACAACTAGGTGAATTCACCATCAAAAAGCACTTAACCTGTAAGACCCCAAATATGAGTTAGGGTTTATATAGAATCACTTGTTCCTATAAGCTTTTTAACATTTTAATTAAGTGTTTTAAAGTATGCTTGGTTGATTTTCAGTCATTTGAAATTCAAACGTCAAGGGACGACCAAAACGTTCGACAACTAGTCACCTAAGGGGTCCTATGTGTTTTTATATGATTATGTGTATGTAATAGGCCTATGAAGTCTTAAAATTAGTAACAATGATGTTTATAATAAGTTTATGGAGTTTTATGAAGTTTGGAGGTCAAACATCTAAGACGTTCGAAAGTTAGCCCTTGAGACGTCTATGTGTGTCTTGAGTGTGCCTTTCATGTTTGGATGTGTTTTATGTTTTCATTTTCTGTGAAACTTGAATGGAAGGTATTTAACATGTTAAGGTGTATATTCACGTTGGAAACGTCCGGGTACGATCCCAAGGGCCCCGCAAAAGTGCCCACAAGAAGAACCCAAACGCAGTCGAGACACTGCCTTGTCAGTGTCAATCGACTGAACCAAATGACACCCCTAGGTTTCGAACAAAACTTAGCCTGGGTAAAGGCTCATCCAAAGAAGATCCCAAGACCCAATCTACGGAAGCCACAGACTGTCCGTCGATGGACCTAATGGGCGTCGATTGTGGCCGTTGGTGCAGGCTGCCACAAGTTGCCTAGCGACTGCTTCATTTAAGGGGTGAATGGGAAATTCACCCCACGTCCTAACCTGAGCATACTAGGTTTAGTTAAATTTTTTTGGGTGTATTTAAGTGATCAACAACGTGAACAACCCTTTCCAATACAATTCACACAAATTAGACTTTCCCACCAAAACCAATTCTCTTTAGAAACCTCCATTGAAGGTGAAGCTCAAGAACAACTTGGATCTTGGATTCCCATGGATTCTTCATCAAGTTTTAGAGTTTTTTTCTAAATAAAGGTATGTTGATCCTTCATCTCTAGTTATCCTTCCATATATAGAGTTAATCTCAAAGTTTCCAAAGAGAAAATATGATCAAATCTCTTCTTCTTCAATCTAGCTGTGGATTCTTTCTTAAAACGTTTTCAAGCGCTTAAACATGTTGAATAGATGATAATTATTGGTTTTAACGTGAATTTCAATCAAATTGCATTGTGAACCCATGTCCCTTCCCAAACTCGATTTAGCCTATGCATGGGCATTGTGATCGTGGCTTGTTATTGGTGGATTTATAATTCTATTATGTTGAATTGCTTATGTCTACTGTTTATTATGTATATTGATGGTGAATTATTGATGAATGATCCATGTGTATCAATATATGAAGATTTGAATAAGTCTAGCCTATGTCTCTATGTGTTCACTCTAACCTTGCCTCTATTATGCATGAATGTAGGATTGATTGTGTAGGGATGATTGTATCTACTGCCTTACTTGGATGTTATTGATGAATTTTAGATAATTGATCCATGTGGATCAAGTTTTGATTAGCCTATGTTCTTCTATCTTCCATGGATTTCCTAATATAACATGCTCACTGTAATTTCGACTTTATGACAATTGTGGTAGGATTTTGATCATTCAAAGATCATTGTAGCTACTGCTTTAAGTTAATATCATGGTTTAATTGTGGGTATGAATTTCGTATAATCAAAGTAAAGAAGGCTTGGTATGATTTGATCTAGGTTCTTCTCGCCTATAGATTGATAATGTAATGTATATGATGTGATCTCAATGCAAGGGTAGATGAAGCATGATTTAGTTTGAGTAATAATCTCTTTAGATACTGCCCTACATGTATATTGTTGATAAATTGTTATTGAGGATCAATGCACGTGAATTTGGTTAAGGATATATGTCCTTCTACTTTCTAGTATGTTGGTGATGTGTTGTACTAGTTTGTAGCTTGGTCATCTAGTAGATTATGCATGACTTCGTATATCATTATTGTACTTTACCTACTGCCCTATACTTGAATCGTTGATGAAAGAGTATTAATGGTCAATGATGACCAAAGACTAAAGGATTGGTAAAAATTTCTCTACTCTTCTACTTCTCTACTTCTCTATAGAATTGTTGATGAAGCCTTGTATGACATTGTGTGGTATGGTACACTTATGGTGGTGGTGTTTACTTTATTTCCAATATACATATGCGATGTGAACATGGATTTGAAGGCAATTATACTAGGAATATGTGTTGGTGATGATGACCCTATGTAAAGCCTATGCCTAGTTGCCTATTCTAGATACGATCTCGTTTGTGTGCTAATGTCATGAGCATGTAAATGTTTATATCAAGTTATGTGTACTTGCTTCCTACGATGAGGTCCTATAATGTTATATGTGATGTAAAGCTAAGATAGGTGCATAAAGACTAGAGCTTGCTGTAAGATGTTGTAAGTCTTAAATAAATGAGTCTTGTGCTATCATATCTATTCCATGATGTTGTGTGATGTATCATTCACTAGGATGACTTGATAGGTGTACTAGTATGGGAAAGGACATGGAACCTTGTCTATGCATTGCACATGTGTACCTTGATAGGATAGTCCCTAGGTTGGTCTTCCAAGTACATGCATAGGATTGCATGATCATGTTATGAATATGACTTATATGCTATGATGTTAAGTATATGATATGATGAAATATGAATATGCATAGTGTCTTAATAGTTACATCTATATACTTATGCATGGATATATGGACACGTGTGACCTTAATGAGTTATGTGAAAAGTTTGCTCACATACAAGTACACACACATATGTATGAAGATCTAGTCAATAGAGGGGCCTTGAAAGGTGTGCTCATGTGTATCCTAAAACTAGATAGGTTCTTGAATATGTTATAAACATATAAGGAGTCAATATCCTAAGCCTATGATTTATGAAATAATGTAATAAAGGATTTTCAATAAAGGGAACTTAGCTTAGCACCGATTGAACTTGACAGTGAGAGGTGTTGGCTTCCTTTGCAGAAAGATTCACCATTGGGTTCTCATAGAGTGTTGACTTCCCTTAAAGGAATATTCACCTATGGTTCACATGAGGTGGTGGCTTCCCTTTGAGGAAGGTTCACCCATGTTTTCTCATGAGATGAGGCTCCAATGCCAATGAGCATGTAGAGGGTTATGTATATCTCTTAGTTCCATAAACTATGCTTGCCACATAGGAGCTAGACAGTGAATTCACTTAGTATGCTTGGATATGTGTTAATGTTCTACCTTGTCTAGGTAAGAACACCTTCCGTTGGTGTAAGACTCTACAACGCCAAATTCCATGTTTAACACCCATGTTCTTAGTGTCAGTTAAGGCTATAGTTTCCCTAAAGTAAAATGGACAATGGAAGTAAATGACTAGGACCCTAACTAGGATGACCTAAGGGAGGTTACTTAGGATAGGTAGAAGTAATGAACCCACCTAGACATTGCACAAGTAGCTTCTTAGGGAGTTCTAGGAAGGTGTTCTAATGTATATGAATATGTATATGTTCCTTATGCATGAATTTGTAGTAATGATCTACTTGTTGTGATGAAATGCATGGTATGAGCCTATATGAAGTGGTCTTGTTGTATATGCATAATATTGGTCTTAATGACTACATGATGAAGGTTTGTTGACATAAATGAAGTTGTCTTCACTTACTATGTTGATGTATTAATTGTATGTTAAGGCTTGTGGTCTAATGATAGGTTTACTAAGTATGTGATAGGTTATGGGGTTTCACATGTAAATTGCACTAGTGGACTTAGATTGGGATTGTGAGTAAGGTCTTAGAATGTTCTATGTGAAGTGAAATTGGTATATGTGAATAATAAGTAAAGTTCACTGTAATACCTTATGGTCTTGACTTGAATGTGTCTTGTAATGTGCTATACTTCTATGATGGTATGGGTTGTCTTTTGTAAGTTGTATGTATGTTTTTCCTTGTGACGTTAAGGTGATGCACTGAACCAAGTATCACTAGAGGGTTACTTGAGAGGTTAATGAGTTGAAAGAAGAAGTTCACTGTAAAGAGGAAAATGCTTACTATAAAACGCGTCTAAAATGTTTTAAATGCAATGTGTGATTTTATATGATTGATTAACTTTGAATATGTCTATATTAAGTATGTGAATGATATAAATTCTATTGTATCAAGATTTTATGAAGTTTTCACAAAAAGGCATAATGCATGATTTCAAGTAAAATGTCCCTTTTAAATGCATGTTTTTGCATGGTTGCCATACTTAGTGCATTCTTGTACTAACTCCATTCTGCTCTACTTTTTACACAAGGTGTAGGTTATGGATGCTTAAAGGATGTCTTTAATGGTGAAGAGATTGATATGTGATTTTCAAGCTCAAGGAAAGGAGTCCTTAAGTCCAAGGATTACTAAGTCATGTCTTTAATGTAAAGTGTATAATATAGTACTTATGTTTATGTTTTAAGGTTCGTGTCCCTAATGTACTCTTATGATGTTTAGTCTTGGATGACAAAACAAGACTAGAGTCTTTAACTATGTATTATGATATTTTGTATATAATGGAAGTATTGTTCTATCATATGATGTGCTAAGAAAGTTTTAAATTTTCCGCTAAATTTAACTATGAGAATGCGATGAATGATAACTATGGGTTGTATAAGACCTCCGAGAGGTCAAGTTCACCATGTTAATTCTAGGGGGTGCTCCCCGGATTAGACATAACCCTATAATCAATCAAGACCCAACAATAATATCAACACATATTTGCTAAATCAAACCCCAAGAATTGGGTTTTTTAGCCACACATCAAACAATAATCAAATATACTTAAAATGATAAAGGAATCAAGTGGGTATAAGAGATTAAACCTTAAAAGTAACAAATGAAGGTAAATGGAGAAGACCCACTTCCAAGATTGAAAGAAGAACTTCTTTCTTGAAGCTTCCTCAAAACCTTCTCTAAACTTGAGAAAAAACATAAGAACAAAGTTTCTAAAATAAAATATCAAGTGTAGAATGTTTCACTCTCTAAATTTATATATCTAAATAATAAAAGAGTTCAGTATTTATAGACTTCAGTTAGTGCTGGTGGATCCATTCGGCTTCTTCAGTCGTGAATTGCCTAGTGATTCAACGATTCTCCCTTTCTGTGGCTCGTCACCATTTGTGTCGTGCCTTTATATACATGCATGTTTAACGTTAGGCGGAATAACTGTACTTTGCGGAACTATTTAGCAAAGAGCTGATTAATTCTTTTCGTTCCCTTTTGATCCACTTCCTTCGGGCTTGTTGTAATAGAAGGCGGGACTTTCTTTACGGCTTATCGCCAAATGTGCTTGGACATGGACACTTTGCATCTTCAGCTCTTTTCTTCAGTATTGTGCCTAAGAGTCCATGCTCCTACCAAATCCTCAAATACTTGAAACTTAAGAATTTTTTATTAGATATTTAGATAAAATACACAACCGAGGACACTATTTGCATTAAAACAAGGCCCTAGTTGAGTCCAATTTAAGGACTCATCAACATCCCCAACTTAAACTTTTGCTTGTCCTCAAGTAAAACTCAATTTTAGAAGTTTAAATAGGATGTATCATATAGTGCTACACAAGAGTCAATCATGAATGTGCATAACAAGACTCAAATTATTCATGCATAGCTCAATTGTATACTCAAATATTCAAGCTGTGACACACCATTACCAAATATTCTCGAGCTCACAATACTTGCTACTAATTCAAGTTCAAGCTCAACAAAAGTTTCTACATGCCCTCACACAAATAATGATTCCATTTTCACACAAGTAGATTTGTCAACTTAGGATCAGGAATCTGATGCAACGCTAACACTCACAAAGAGGAACAAAATTCATGTTTTCACCCATAGGTTTGCCCTTATTTTCTAATTGACCTTCGGTTCGATTCATTCAAGATCAAAAAGGTCTTTCTAAGGCTTGTAACAAGGATAGGTGCAAAGGTATGGTTATTTGGGCTTGGTGAGTTTTTCTCCAATGAGATTTTATTTACTTAACCTATCCCCTGTCTTCCTTCCTTAATCCTTAGTCAAGTGCTTCTAGTTCATCTTTCATTCCCCTTTATGGATTTATTTGAAACCCAATTTCTTTTAATTTCGTGTTTTTATTTCACATCTTTGCTTTTCTTTTTCTTTTTCTTTTCTTTTATCTTTCTTTTTCTTCTTTTTTGTATGGAGGGCATCAATTTCTCTGCAACACCATGGGTTTGCGAGACTTCTCTTGCACTTCTTGACTTGTTCTTTCCCTTCTTACCACACACCCAACATAGAATTTTAGCCTATGTTGGCTATTTCACTTATATGGCATCTCAAAAAGGATTATAGGTGATGGATAACATAAGGTTTAGGTTTCATGAATGTTTTCCAAGGAATAGGTTAGGCTCAAAGAGTGTTAAAAAGAGTTTCACACACTCACGGGTAGGCCACAAAAGAGGTATATGTCAAAGTTGGCTCACATTCTTAAGAATTACCTAAGATCATATCAAGAATATACATTTCTAAATCAATCAAACTAACTTGTAAAATTCTAGATTTATTCATGCAAGGATCAAAGTAAGCTAATCAAACAAGGTAGTGACATTTACGTCAAACATGACAACACACTTTCGCTAGTGTGCAATGGTAATTGCAATAGAATCTATTCGATAATTGGCTAATCATAACGATCTGCAATGAGTTCACATATTGGCTATGTATTTTCATTTGTTCAAGTTGTAGACGCACATTCATGTTTGTTCAATTGAGAGCACTTTTCAAGTCATTGGTAATGATCAAAACCGAGACTTAAATTTGTACAAGAGAAAAACCACTTTCAACACAAGAGATGGTGAAATTTTTAAAAGTGAATTTTTTTTGGAAGGGTCAAAATTATTATAAAATTAGGACCCCAAAAGAGAGCCATAAGCTCAAACATTCGTGAAAGCAATTAAAACACAATTTAAACAGACAACCCAAACATATATCAAAACACATAAATATTCAGCACAACAAAACAAGGTGAGTCTCACCCCCACCAGAAAAGCGTTTTCGCTCAAATTCGAGTATTAGTATCAAAAATAAAATAAAAGCAAGACAAGGAGGAAGGTGAAGAAAAATACCATCTATGTTATAACACCTATAAAACAACTTAGGTGAATCTAGAGCCTAACACTTGTGTAATGAGGTTTTAAAATCACAAAAGGTTTATAATGATGTTTATAAGAAGTGTGTAAAGTTTGGTGAAGTTTGGAGGTCAAACGTCCAAGACGTTCGAAAGTTTTGCCTTGAAACGTGCTTGTGTGTCTTAGTGCATTTTGGCATGTTTTTACGTGTTTTTTTTCTTGAAATTGATGTGAGGGGTTCCTAACATGTGTATGATGGTATTTGGGTTGGAAACGTCCGGGATAAACTCTCAAAGGACAAACCAAAGGGTCCTTGAGGAGGACCCAACTTGTGGGCAAAAGTTGTCCCAAGTTGGCTGCTTACTGTCTTCATGTTCACGGACCACTTCACGGCCAGTGGAGTGGACCACGGTCCTTGAAGATGTTCGTTTACCTTCCTTAGAATCATGGAGGCTTTGAAATGCAAGGAAGTCACTGCCTCAAGGACCACGGCCCGTCAAAGGGGTCGTGAAACACCTTCACGGACAGTGAAGGTGGCCGTGGTCCCTAGGCGGGCTGTCCAAAATTTGATTTCCAAATTAATTATATTTTCAGTTTTATTAATTGGTGTTTATTTTAAAATGTTTATATGATTCATATAAATAGTTTCAATTCTTAAAACATTCCTTTAACTCATTATTTGAAGACCCCAAATCAAAACCCCAAAGTTCTCTCTCTAGAAATCCCTCCATTGTTGAAATCTAAAGCTTCAAGGAAAAGGATGAATTTCTCAAGGTTTTCAACCAAATTTAGTGGGTAACTTCTAATCAAGGTATGAACTTCATACTTGAATCTCTTTTCTTCAAGGAGGCAAACTTTAAAGTGATTTCTAAAGTCTCCCAAAGATGAACCTGTCCAATTTGTAATCTATCCATGGGTTCTTGCATTAAAGGCTTTGAATCATTGTATATTAATTGAATTGTTGTTAATTAGATGATTTTAAATAAAAACCTCTATGAACCAGTGTAATTCATGTAACCCTATTTTGACTACTTTATGGGTGAATTGATTATTTCTTAATGATATTGAACTATTGTGTAGATAGATTAGGCCTAATGAATTATGATAGAATCATGCTAGAATTATTAGTGGGCTGCCCTAAATTAATAAATATATGTTGAATTATCTTTGATTCATTGTCTATTGTAAGCATTTAATTGAATTGGTGATCATAGCCATGGGTAAGGGCCTTTGAGTATCGTGTTGGATGTTTTATCTATGTATTGGTGGTACGCTGCCTTAATTATATTTATTTTATGTAAATTAAGTCATGAATTATGATGTGATTTGTATGGTCCACTTATAATAAAGGTACTATGTGCTTTACTTGTGAATTATGTGGCCTCGTCGGTGTTACATTATGAATTATGATGATCATGGCCTTGTCGGCATTACATGATATATTATGATGATTTGTGTAGTGATTTATGTGAATTATGATAATATCTACCTACTTGTAAGTAATTTAAAAGTATGTGTTTCTTCTATTAACATTGGGTGATCATGGTAGACTATGACTATGTCCTTATGTGTGTAATATTAGTATTGATATATGATTCCTCCTACTTGGTTATGTGAATCTTATGATGGTTACAATGATGATAATATAGTAGTGAATAGGATGACCTATGAATGATGTTGGTTATGACTGTGTGCTTCTAGAATGTGTATATCACTTCTTCACTTAGGATGCTAAATCCTCTTACTCTTGTATGTATGAATGACATGTGACATTGAATGTTGCTAAGAAGGTCCTTTATGTGGAGCCTTCAACCTAGTTGTAAAGTTATGATATCCTTGAAGTCGAAAGTTATAATAGTATCCTTCTTGTGCGAATGATGGACTTAAGGATTGATTAGCTGGAACGACATGAAATCATCCTTAGGAAAATCATTATGCTATCCTCTTAACCATTGTAAGGAAACCCTAGGGGACCTCTTTGGTTGTGATGTGATTGGGTTATGAACTAGTTTATGAGGCCATTTAAAAAGGTCAAATCATTAAACATAGGTTTAAAACAGCCCAAAGTTGGTAAAAGTATATGTTGTTGTCAGAAGGATGGATCTAGAATTGGATATTGGTGATTGGGTCTACTTGAAAATCTCACCTATGAAAGGTATGATGAGGTCTTTTAAAAAGGGAAAGCTTAGTCCCCGGTATGTTAGCCCATATCAAATCTTGAAATGTGTTGGGAATGTTGGATATGAAATAGACTTGCCAAATTAATTAGCTCTGGTTAATCCGGTATTTCATGCCATGCTCAAGAAAAGTATTGTTGATCTTGTATTCATAATTGCTTAATAGGTTATGGGAGTCGATGAGAATCTTTCTTATTACGAGGTTTCGGTAAAGATTTTAGACTGACAAGTTAAAAGGTTGAAAAATAAGGAAGTAGCTTCCATTATGGTTTTATGGAAGAATCATTTAGTTGAGGGTGCCACATGGGAGGCCGAGGTTGATATGAAGTCCCACTATCATCATCTTTTTCCTACTCCTATTCAAGATTGAGGTAACTAGTTTCTCTTGAGTTTCTAGTTTTTGGACTGATGTGTACTATATGTGTGTTCCATGATTTCCTTATGATTATGCATGTTCTTGTGATAATTCATGTTTAATATAATTTCAGCATTCATGAATTATATGTTCCTCATATTTTTGTGCATTTTAAGTATGATGTTGCATATGTGAATTCACGAGGTAATTGATGAACATGATTTGCTATGCTTGTAGTGAAATAGCATATTGGCTCCATGATGTTTGTTGAGATTTCTTTTATTGGAGAATATAGTTCCTCCTATGAACATGTTAAATTTCGTGCATGTTGGTTTGGTAGATGTAGTTCCTAATCCCTTGTATTGCATTGAGCATGTCTTGAGATGGAATTTGCCACATCCCGAAAGCACACCCTAGAAAATAGGGCACTCTCGGAGTGCAATCGGTGTACTAGACCTCTTGGAGATCTTATACAAGCCCTTTCATATCGTTCATCGCATATACATAGTGAAAAGTAGTGCGGAATTAAAACTTTTCACAAAACATTTCATAGTCTTTAAAAACTATTTCATATAAGTCTCATAGGAAATACTAAGTCTCAATCTCATCAATCTTAGAAACGAGAATACTTGGGACACGGCCAATACAATACGAATATAGAAATACTTAGGTCTATTACAATACTTTAATAAGAAACATAAAAGACATCTATGCCCTCCAGTCAAATGAGGACATACTTCAACATCACTTGAACGATGCTACGATCCAAGTCTTGCTTCCCAAATGCTCCTCACCTACCAACCACTATAGAGATAGATAAAATCATGGAATTAGTACAACCACATGTACTAATTATGACATAATGCATAAAAATCATAAAAACGGACATTTATTGGAAATATGCATCTTTTCATTTTAGTATCATAATACAATCAGAAGAATAACATTTGCCAACTTAGAAACACGTAAAATAACATTTAGACAATTTAATGCCTTTTTAAGATCACTTTACAGTAACCTCACTTTACTGTACAATGAAGTTCTTCACTGTTACAGTGAAGTCACTTCACTTCACCTTAAACACCTTATAGCATGTAATCATCCCACTAGAAGCTATACTAAGACTCACTTAAGTCATACAAAGAGAGACTGCCCATACACCCTCTCTAAGCATGCCTAAACGATCCTCAAGACTACTCATAATGAGACACGTACACCCTTACAATACACCAAACACATAACATGTATAAGATATGACATTCTCTTTACCAAGGATATCAAAAGACTTACTTAACTACTCCTAGAAGAGAACTCACATACCCTCTCTTCAAGGTTACATGAAGAGATCATCCCTTATGCCCTCTTCACACTTTAACTAAGGAATACTTAAGTCACTCTAGATTAGGTACTCATTCATTTACATACTCCATAACATAAGTCATTACATTCCTTAGTTCATTAAGAGACATTCATCATATAAAGGACATTCAAGTAATGGTCTTGGATAAGACCTAGGGACTCTCACTAACATCTTCAAATCCTATTGTGTAATGTCTAGATAGAGTCCCATACAACCACCTAAACTTCATAGAACCTCTCTAATGCTAATAGGTATCCCACATGATGAGAATAGGCAATAACCGACATAGACCAAGGTAGCAAAACATGGAATCCGGTGTTCTATCCTACTCCGATGAGGTTGTTCTACTTGCCAATGGTAGAACTTGGACACATCCCATGTCAGCACATGGTTAAGGAATATGAAGGGATTACTTTGTATTCTAGCCTCATACTTTAACTATAACTATTTATCTTACCATACTCACTCGGTGCTAGCCTTTGTTCTCATAGAGTAATTCACATTAAGTTTCATACAAAAGGGTTCCATATCAAGTTCATAACCCAATTACATTTACCCTACCAAAGAGGTCCACTAGGGCTGCTTTACAATGGCGACAAGAAGCTCATCATGACTTTCCTAAGGATTGATATGATACCTAATACGCTCAAATTTACTTCTCGAAATGAATTATAAGGGGTCGTATCAAGAAAAGAACCCAACTATGAGGTTGAGGTTGATCCCACAAGGAAAATGATTTAGAATTAACTTTAACCTACTATTACTTTTATTTAGTCAAGTCCTTTCCGAAAACAAATAACAAAAAGGGGGTTTTCAATAACAAATGTAATTAGCTAATTCTACGTAAACAAGTGACACGTTCAAAGATTTGTTTTTTATCAAGTAATGAAAGTAACTAGGGCTTAAGTGTTCCCCATAGGTTGATAACTCGGTAATTCTAGCTATAACGATCCTTTCCTAATATCTTGCATGCAATGTGGTAAGTTATGTATCCCTAATTCCTTGGTCCGGCAACTAGGAAATTTCACTCCGCACCTTGGTCCGGCTACGTGTGTATGGTTTACTTAACCTTACCTTTACCTCATATTAAGCATAATAATCGATATTTGGCTAAGTTGTTACTTCGCACCAACCAACACTAGCTTATTAGATAGTATATACTAAATCTATGTTGATAATTCTTTTCTTATTATCTACCTCCTTGGTCCGGCAAGTAGCAATAAGGCGAGTTCTAACGTTGGCAACTCTTAAAAAGACTTCTAAACGAAAGAATTATCAATACATGCAAGACATTATTTGAGAATTGTTATTTTAGCTAGGTTTTACCTTGTTATTTACCCATGGTTCCCACAACCCTAGTTATGGAGTTTAGTTACCCATGTTAATAATCACACAATTCATATTAATTAGATAAGAATTCATGCACTTACTTTGATGAGATTGAAGCTAATCCAGAAAATTAATTGAATTAATCAAAAACTTGCAACAAACGATTCCGAAAAATATAGTAATTTCCATAATCCCAAAATTCAATAGTTAGAACAATAAAACTAAAAAATATCCAAAAGTCTAACCCCAAAAATGAGGTGTTTTCAAGTATTATAGTACTAGAATCCTAACAAAAGAGGGAAATCTATTTAAGGAAAATCTTTCCAAAAAACGCGTCTGAGTCGACGACTGGAACGACGGACCGTCGAGGGCACGATGGACCGTCGAGGCCCTCCGTCGTTCCACACTTAGAATCTTCTGAAGATGGGTACTGGGGCTACTTTCTGTTGACGTTGACGGATGTGCAGGACGGTCCGTCGTGGCTATGACGGACCGTCGTGAGCCTCCGTAGCCCCACACTTGGTCAGAATTCCCCAACTTCTTTTCTCATCCTTCTTCTTCTTACGACGGTGGCCACCTACGGACCGTCGATGGTTTCGTAGGTTGCAAACTCGGAAGAGTTTTAGCAAAAAACTCTCATGTTCTCCTTCTGGACAGATTTCCTGAGAACAAAGAGAAAATTACTTTAAAACCAATACAAAAAGGGCTTAGACACACACTAAACTTAAGGAAAAAACATTGAAAGTACCGTATAGCCACGGTACATCAACACCCTCAACTTAAATTCGTTGTTTGTCCTCAAGCGATGCACTATGACTCACCACAAAATCTTTGTACAGCAGTATCCTTATTTTAGCTTTTTGCAATCATCTGGCTATCAATACCGATTATTTTCAAATTGAGTTATGCATGCTATCACTATTAGGCTTGATAATGTGGATCTGACCATGACACAGACTCACCACACACAGACACCTATCCTCGTTAATCTCTCACCAAGGTACCAATTTTCCGGTAGTGCAACTAGTGTCCTCACTTCAAATCAACATCCTTATTTTTCACACAATGATTTTAGTTTGAGTATAAGGACTATTTTTCAACACTCGCTCTCAGAACAACTTCGCATCTCATTTATACTTATTGCCATAGTCTTGCCTCACTGCTTTAAGTTCACCATAATAGCATCTTAGGATCACGATAGGACTTTCTTAGCTTGTAACTTAGGCTCGGGGTCAGGTTGGACACATTTAGATGTATTTTTAGTGACTTATTTCCCTCCTTGACATAACGACTAAGCGTCCTACCTTTTCATCATTTTATTCCACCCTATTTCTTAATTTTCTTGCATTCAAAGAGCTTGCCATTCTCCCTTGTTTCTCCTTTTGTGTAAGTGACTCTTTTTTTTTTCTTTTGTTACTTGTATTTTCAAGTTTTCAAAATTTTCACTTTTCTTTCAACTTTTTTGTTGAGTCACTTTTCTTTTGTTCTTTCTCTCTCTTTATTCTTTCAACCCCACTTTCCATGGCATTCCTCATAATAGCCACGCTCAACTCATGGCTTTGCCATAAGTCAAGGAACACAATACCCAAAGTTGGGTCAGGGCCGTGACAAGGTTGTTTGCTGCATTAGCCACCCTCAGCTTATGCTTTTGGCATAGGCTGAGGTGCACATGTCCAAGGAGGGACAAGGGCCAACACATTATTCCCAAAAGATTAGTTGGGTTGAAAAAGAAAGGTCTATTTTAAGCTCAAATCATTTGGATAAAAAAGGGATTAATTTCATTCGGTTTTCTTTTATTTATGCTAAAGATTGGCTATATTGAACAAGGGCCTATGATCCTTTCCTAGTTGTCTATTCCGGCTTATGTTTAGCAGGACTAACATTGCAAGTTATAGCTCAGTACCAATGGTGGAATATTCAAATTTCCTCACACTCACTTGACATTTTATTACTCTACCAGATTTTCAGGCACCTAGTTCGAGTCTTAGATTTAGGGTCATGCAGTAGTGTATCACTGTGTCATGCTTAGAGCCATATATTTATGAGTTACTATGCCTAGTCATGCATCATGTTCGTTAAAATAGGGATATCATTTTTGTTTAGCCATCATGCTTCAGAGTCCATTTCTATACTATGTACAAAAGATACCAACATGCCGGTTCAACAATAAAGTAATCAGTCTCTTGGGGGAAAAGAACACAGGCAAGAAAACCCCAAGAGAAGATCATGAGTTGGGCTACTCAGACTTCACTCTAGCACTAACTTTCCATTTACCCCACCCCCAACCAAAAAATGCAATTGTCCCCAATGAATAAAAATATATGAAATAGATGGGTAGGTGAAGAAAACCTGAGGCGCAAAGCGCCGGTGATCAACAAGCTGGCGAGTCCGATTTCCCAGAACCCGCTCCCTTTGAAGTAGGGACATTATCAGTAGTGTCCTCAACAATGACAACACCATCAGTAGTGCTCCTCGCAACCTCTGCAACTCTGGAACTAGACGCTCCAGCAGCCACCTCCAGAACCCTCATCTGGCGAGCCTCCTCATCAATAAGCGAGGCTCTCCTCACTGCCTCTAACTCATGGTGCTCCTTTATTCGAGCCCGGGACTCATCCTCTTCTGTAGTTCGGTGCCTCTTGGCACGCTTTTGTGGTGGAGGTGGTGGCACATCAGTAGTGGAGAACAGGGTAGCCATCACTGTGTCCTCAGCAGGCTCTGCAGAACGGGCCTCAGACTCTGGCACCCGATCCTCTAGTATCGTATCTAAGTCGTCTCACAGACTCACCACAGCAGACTGGAGGTACATCACATCCACAGTAGGGGCTGGTCGGGCAAGAACCCGCAGTTCAAAAGCGTCCAAATGCTGGTGGACCTCCATAACCTTCCGCTCAGTGTGCTGGGCCATCTTCCTCTCTAATCGCTCCTCTGCCTCTACAATAGACTTCTGCATCCAAGTCTGGATGTGGTGCAGAAGTGTGGCCATTTGTGCCTCAAGTTTTTGGACCCTAGCAAGTGGGACAAGAGTAGCCTGTGGAGTCGATTAGGAGCAGCTAGGAGCGGTGTCACCACCCGGGATAGACTCGACCGGAGTGGTGTCGATGGGCTCAGAAGTAGCCACGTTAGCCGCTTGGGCTTGCTCAACTGTTGCCGCTAGGGTCTCACCAAGAGGCTGCACTTCCGGACGGGGCCTTTTGTGGAGAGCCAACTCATTGGTCACATCCCGAATGAGGACGATATCTACTGTGCCCGGCGGGGTCTTGAGCACATCAATATGCCACACGGGTACTCCTACTAACCTGCACAAAGAAAAATCCATGCACAGGAAGGGGTAAGTAGTAGTGGCCTTGAAGGCCCTCTCGTGCATCACCGACTGTTGTAGCCATGTGAAGTCCACCTCGAACCCCGCAATCATCGCCTCCAGTACCGCATGATACGAAGTGACAATGTTGTCAGCAGCAGTGGGGGAAAGGCAGTGTCGGACTAGTAACCACAAAAACTTGGCTGGGAAGGTGAGGTTAGCCTTTTTGATACTTCCCTTGGGCTCCAGCACCCAATCGGCAGCCTCACAATCAACAGAAAGGTACTGTGCAATCCACCTCTTGGTGGTCTCTCTCAATGCTGGCTCACGCTGGAACCAGCCATCTTTAATCAACTTTCACTGATAGTCAAACTCGGCGGCAAGAGGTGTCCGGGTGGCATCAACATCCGCACCATAGAGAAACCTGCGGATGGCCGGCAAGGAAATGTCAACCCGCTTGCCACGGACTCGGACGTAATCCAAAGAAGAATGTTTGGCGGGGGATGCCCGCCTGTCTAGTTCATATCGGAGAGTCGCCACATAGGAGGCGTAGAACTCTCGGACCATCTCCTCACTGTAGTGGCCTACATCTCGAGCCGTCCACTCCAGCCGATGTCTGGTGAACAACTCATGTATGGCTGGCATGGTAGAAAGGCTACCTGTGAGAACCCGCCGCTCAAGTGTCTGTGTCCGGGTCATGAACCCCTTGTCATTCCGCATCTTGGCGTCTGTGTATACCTGATACTGCCCCTCAACACACCACCGGTTGGGCTGATCAGCAATCGGAGTGGGGACGCCAGTCTGGGGTGCTGGAGTAGAGTCAGCACTATTAGCCTCATCAGCCGAGGCAGAATCAGAGGCCTCCACATATCCGGAGACCTTCTCAGAACTAGAAGCTTCCTTAGAATCGGATGCTCCACGGAGCCAGACGCTCCCTCTGAATGTGTAACCGACCCAGAAGGTGTGTCGGTCAGTATGCGCTCCTCGTAAGACTGGGAGGCAGTGACTACGCCGGGCACCACCCTCGTGGGAGTGGCTCTGGTGGGGCGGGCAGTAGGTTTAGCAGTCCGGGTGCCTGGTGGCACGTACTCTGAGTCACGCTCATCGTCTGAGCCTATGACCAATCGGTTGGACGGGGTGACGGACTTGGAACGCCCTCATGAATAGACACGGTCGTGTTTTGGAGCCATGTGTACTTGCAAAGAGAAGTAGTTAGTACCAGTGGAAGGAGTGAAAAAAGTAGATAAGAAATGGCAGTGCAGAAGAATAGAGTGCAGGACGGACCCATCGACGGTCCATCGAAGACACGACGGTCCGTCATGGGGGTCCGTCGAGGGACACTTGGTGAAATTTTTCAAAACATCAAGAACAATACGTTCTAATGGAGACGACGGACATGCAGGACGGACCGTCGAAGGTACGACGGTCCGTTGTAAGGGTCTGTCGATGGACACTTAGATTATTTTTATAAACCATCAGAAACCAAGGTTGTGACAGAGAGGACGGACATGCAGTATGGACTGTCGAAGGTACGACGGTCCGTCATAAGGGTCCGTCGATGGACACTTCGATTATTTTTATAAACCATCAGAAACCAAGGTTCTGACAGAGACGACGGACATACAGGACGGACCGTCATCGACGGTCCGTCGTAAGTGTCCGTCGATGGACACTTAGAATAAGTTTTAAAATCATCAGAAACCAAGGTTCTGACAGTGTCGAGGTTGTGCAGGACGGACCGTCGAAGGCACGATGGTCCGTCATAAGTGTCCATCGATGGACACTTAGGGAAATCAAGGGGGTGGGCTTGACGGACCCCAACGACGGTCCGTCGCGGAGACGACGGTCCGTCGACGGGGTCTCGTACTAACCTTCAGGGACCTAGTTTTGCAGCCACATTGGTTCCCTATGTACTATTTTTTGGGGAGCCTAAGAGTACCAAACATATACCCACATCCCATCATCCCTAGGGCAAGAATTTTCTACAGTGTAGCAACCCTAGGTTAGAAACAGAATCAGGAAATACACACCATTTATAACAAAATAAAGCCATTCCTTTACAATAGCCGTAATCTACGGGAACTTAGCACTATGGGGGAGAGTTCTAGCATGCCATGAGGGTCCAAAATTGGAGACCCATTCAGTAAAACGGCAAGTTTAATCAGAAAGCAAACAACAATATACGCTAGTTAATTGAAAGATCCTAAGAACATAACTGATAACTGTAGTAGAGGAGAAAGAAGTAATGCACAGGTAGTTGATCAGCAACTCAAAAACCACGAACACCGACTGCCAATGGACCGAAGAAACTTGGAGAATTTGGAAGAGAAAGGGTTTGTGGGACTATGGGGGAAGTGATGGTGATCAGAAGATAGGAGAGGGAATAGGAGTTAATGGTGAGAAAGTGGGAGGAAATTGTGGGAAATGGGGAAAGAAACAGTTTATGAGGGTTAAATGAAGAGGTGGGAAGTTTAAAAGCTTAAAACTTTAAATATTCAGCCGGACGGGTCGGGTCAGGTTGTGGGTGAAAGACTCGACGATTCCCCGTCGACCGATCGTCACAGGTGCGACGGTCCGTCATGGGTGTCCTAACTTGGAAAAATTTGAAAAACATACCTAGGCATGACGGATCCCAACGACGGTCCGTCGAAGGCACGACGGTCCGTCGATGGTTCCGTCGATGGGTGCAGCAGACCAATTTTCTGTAGATTTCAGGTGATTTGATACCTGCACACTGAACACCCATTAAGCTACTCTTTTTTTTTTTTCTTTTTTTTTGTATTTTAGGACACTTTTTGACACGGACCCTAATCTATTCTCTAGACAACACTACTAACGAAAAAGAAAAGAGCAGTCAGACGGAACATTACATAAATAAACGCAAGAATAATGCAACTATTCCTAGAAATTAATGAAAGACCTATAGTTGGCTAGAGGATACATATTGGGTTGCCTCCCAATCAGCGCTTGATTTAACGTCGCTGCACGACGGAGGACTCTTGATTACTCAGACTTCATCAAGATGGTATGCCTCGATTACTTCATTCGCCAATTCAGCATGCCCCAGATAGATTTTTATACGCTGTCCGTTCACCTTATACCGCACACCCTCCTTGTTCTCCAACTCAACCGCACCATGAAGGAATAGTTGGGTGATCAAGTAAGGACCAGTCCATTTTGACTTGAGTTTGCCCAGAAACAAGCGCAACCTAGAATTGACTAAAAGCACCAAATCCCCAACCAAAAAATCGCGCTTTTCAATCTTTTGGTCATGGTACTTCTTCATTTTTTCTTTGTAGAGGGCTGAACTTTCATATGCCTTCAAGCAAAATTTATCAAGCTCATTCAACCCGTTTAACCTCTGTTCCGCAGTCTCATTCCAATCCATTTTCAACTTCTTCACTACCCACATGGCTTTATGTTCCAATTCAACCGGTAAGTGACAAGCCTTCCCATATACAAGTTGGTATCGGGACATACCAATTGGAGTGTTGTATGCTGTCCGGTAGGCCCAAAGAGCATCATCAAGCCTCTTTGACCAATCCGTTCTACTAGCATTCACCGTTTTCGACAGAATTTGTTTAATCTCCCTGTTTGACACCTCAACTTGCCCACTAGTTTGAGGATGGTACGGAGTGGCCACATTATGGCGAACCCCATACTTTTCCAGTAATCCCTTAAATAACTTGTTGCAAAAGTGGGATCCCCAATCACTAATAATAGCCCTTGGGGTGCCAAATATGGAAAATATGTTCTTTTTCAAGAACGCGGTGACACTCTTCCCTTCATTATTGGCAAGTGCGATAGCCTCCACCCATTTAGACACATAGTCGACTGCCACAAGAAAGTACTTCATCCCATGAGAACTCACAAAAGGGCCCATAAAGTCAATGCCCCACACATCAAACAATTCAATCACAAGGATGGGATTTAAAAGGAGCTCTTGCTTCCTCGAAATGCCACCATGTCTTTGGCATCTATCACATGCCTTGGAGAATTCATGAGCATCTTGGTGGATAGTTGGCCAATAGTAGCCACATTGCAAGATTTTGTGGGCTGTACGGATACCACTATGATGCCCACCTACAGACGAAGAATGGCACGCCTCCAAAACACTCAATATCTCAACTTCCGGCACACAACGCCGAATAAGCCCATCGGCACAACTCCTATTTAAGTATGTTTCATACCAAAAGAAATTTTTCACATCATGCATGAACTTTTTTCCTTTGATGAAAGGACAAATCCGGTGGGACGATATCACTAGCCAGATAATTTGCAAAATCTGTGAACCATGGGATCAAGTCTTGGGAGGTGTCCAATACATGCTCATCAGGGAAAGTATCATCAATTTTAGGCTTTTCACCTAACTCCCTCATTGCTTCATCTTCTAATTGGGACAAGTGATCAGCAACTTGATTTTCGGTCCCTTTTCTATCTTTCACCTCAAAGTCAAATTCTTGCAATAGTAATACCCAACGAATCAACCTCGGTTTTGCATCCTTCTTTGACATCAAATATCTCAAAGCAGAATGATCAGTATGCACTATAACTCTAGTGCCAAGCAAATAGGAGCAAAATTTCTCGAAAGCAAAGACTACTGCAAGGAGGTCTTGCTCAGCCACGGTGTAGTTCTTTTGGGCTTCATTGAGGACTTTACTAGAATAGTAAATGGGGTGAAGGATTTTATCCCTTAGTTTACCAAAAACCACACCAAGAGCAACTCTGGTCACATCACACATCACCTCAAACGGTTTGCTCCAATCCGGTGAAATGATGATAGGTGCAGACACCAACTTTTCCTTTAGCTCACCAAATGCCTTAAGACAAGATTCATCAAAATAAAACTTACACTCTTTCTCAAGCAACTTGCACAAGGGATGTGCAATCTTTGAAAAATCATTGCTAAACCTCCGGTAAAAGCCCGCGTGCCCTAGAAAGATTCTCACACCTTTTACAGAGATGGGTGGAGAAAGTCTCTCTATCACCTCGACTTTAGCTCGATCAACCTCTATACCCTTCTCTGAAATACGATGGCCCAATACAATACCTTCTTTCACCATGAAATAACATTTTTCCCAATTGAGCACAAGGTTGCAGTCTTCACACCTCTTAAGAACCTCGGACAAATTACTCGAACACCGCTCAAAGGAGTCACCAACCACAGAAAAATCATCCATAAACACCTCAATAATGTCCTCCACCATATCGGATAATATTGACATCATACATCTCTGAAATGTGGCCGGTGCATTACATAACCCAAACGGAATTCTCTTGAACGCGAAGGTCCCATATGGACAAGTAAAGTTGTTTTTCTCTTGATCCTACGGTGCAATAGAAATCTGATTATAACCCGAATAACCATCAAGAAAACAGTACCACCCCTTTCCTGCAAGTCTGTCCAACATCTGATCCACGAAGGGCATAGGAAAATGGTCCTTCTCGGTCCATGTATTTAATTTCCGGTAATCCATACATACCCTCCATCCAGTCACCGATCTCATCGGAACAAGCTCATTTTTCTCTTTGGGGACCACAGTCATTCCTCCTTTCTTAGGTACACAATGAACATGGCATACCCAACTATTATCGTTGATTGGATATATCACTCCAACATCTAACAACTTAATGAGTTCTTTCTTCACCACCTCTTGCATAGGTGGATTTAAACGTCTCTGGTGCTCAATACTTGGTTTATGATTGGGCATGAGTTGGATTTTATGCAAACAAATACCGGGAGGGATCCCAATAATATCCAAAATAGTCCACCCAATAGCTCTTTTGAACTTTTTTAACAATGTCACCAAACTCTCAACTTGATGCACATTAAGATCTGATGCAATAATTACCGGCAAAGTGTCACCTTTTCCCAAGAATACATACCTCAGATGAGGTGGTAGAGCCTTAAGCTCTAATTTTGGAGCCTCCTCTATAGATGGTTTTGCGGGTAGAGATTCGCGATGCTTCATATCTAATTCAAATTTCTTTGGTTTAAACCGAACATCACCTCGATCAAGTGCCGTGACCCATGACCCATAATCTTCAATGCAATCACTATCAAAATTCATGATCACTGCCGCTAGTGCTTCTACACCCAGACGTTCTTCTATTTGTACCTCAGATGACTTTTCAACTCTGTAAGATATGGCAGATACTGATTAGAGTTCACCACTCTGCCTCATGGACCTACAAATATTGAAAGTCACTTATTCATTGTTCAACCGAAATTTCATTTGCAATTTTTCCATATCAACCAAGGCTCTACCCGTAGCAAGGAATGGCCTCCCAAGGATAATAGGCACCTCAAAATCGACCTCACAATCAAGAATCACAAAATCGGCCGGAAATATGAATGACTCCACCTTAACTAACACATCGTGGAGTATCCCAATAGGCCTCTTCACCGTTCGATCGGCCATCAGTAGCCGTATCGCAGTGGGATTTGGGTCACCCAAACCCAACTTCTTGTAAATAGAGAGAGGCATGAGATTTATGCTTGCCCCAACATCAGATAATGCTTTCGTAAAGTGTAATAACCCGATTGTACGTGGAATAGTGAAGGCACTCGGATCTTCCTTCTTTTGCACTAGAGACCTTGTAGCAATAGCAATACAGTGCTGCATTCTATCACCATCCTCAAAGCTGACCGATCTTTTCTTTGTAACCATATCTTTCATGAACTTGGCATAACCAGGCATTTGTTCTAGAGCTTCTATCAAAGGGACATTGATGGAAAGATGTTTCAACATGTTGATAAAATGCCGATATTTACCATCCTTGGTTTTTTTCACTAACCTTTGTGGAAATGGAAGTGGTGGTCTAGGCATGGGGATCACCTTTTGGGGTACCTCACCTTCTTTCCACGTTTTGTCTCCTAACTCACCATTAAATTCCAATACGTCATCATCTTCTCTTATCACCTTTTCTACACAAGACGGCATCGGTGGGTCAATGGTTTACTTACCACCTCGAGTTGTGACTACCATACAATGTCCATTATTTTTCGGATTTTTGACAGTGTTGCTAGGAAGAGTGCCCGGTTGGCGTGGGTTCATAGTCGAATACAATTGGGCCAGTTGCAACTCAAGATGCTTGATCGAGATTGCATGTGTATCAACTTTCTGCCTAATATTTGCTAAGTCACTCCTCAACTCTTTAGTGTGCTCATCACTAGCATCGAATCTCCTCATTATTTTCTGCAAAATATCCTCAACTCGCGCCATACTACCTCCACCATCCCTAGGAGTAACTTCACGATTTTGAGGTTGAACATAGGGCCCACTCTTATCATTTCTGTTACCATAGTTACCTCGGTTGAAGTTGTTGTTGCGGTTGTAATTCCCATCTCGGACATAATGACACTCTCGGTTGTAATTACCATAGTTCCAACCTTAGTTTCCTTGAACTTGGCTCCAATTCTCCTGATTGGAGCTTTGAGCGTTTGGTCGGAAACTCCTCGTCTTCTTAGCTACCGAATAAGAGTCCTCCTCATAGTAGTACTCATAAGTCGGCGGTGATGGTTTAGACAAGTAGTTCACTGCATTTACCTTTTTTGTACCCCCAGTGACATATTTCAACACCTACCCAAGCTTAGTTCTCATTTGAGCCATCTCTTCACGAATCTCGTCTATGGCTGGGTTGTGTGCGGACTATACTGCACAAGTGTTTCTCCCAGTATCTGACTTCCTAGTACTCCATGCTTTATTAGTTCAGGAGATTTTCTCCAACTTCTTAGTGATCTCAGCATAAGGACAATCCCCATAGGAACCACCCGTTATCGTATCCAATACTGCTTTATTATTTTCATCTTGTCCCCAATAGAAGTACTCTTTCAGCGACTCATCATCGATGCGGTAATTGGGGACACTTGTGAAGAACGAAGTGAATCTGTCCCAAGAACTAGTGACTAATTCTCCCGGTAGTGACACAAAGTTGTTCACCCTATCTTTGTGGTTTAGCTTCTTAGACACCGGGTAGTAACATTCTAAGAACACATCCCTCAATTGATTCCAAGTGTATATTGAGTTACAGGGGAGTTCTGTAAACCATATAGCAGCCTCTCCCGTCAGTGAGAGAGGAAACACTCTCAACCTAATTATGTCCATATTCAAATCAGGCCTCCCTACACAACTCTTACACACCGACCTCACTTTGGCGATGTGAGCTTGTGGATCCTCAGAAGGTAGGCCCAAAAACAAACCTCTAGCGGTGAGCATTTGCATCAGACTACTAGTTACCAAAAAAGTATTGCCATGTGGTAGGGGAGGTAAGACAAGTGGCCCGTCAGAGTCGGTAATGTTATCATATCCCCGATAATACTCTTGAGGGTGTGGAGCGGGAGGTTGCCTCCGTATTTCATCTTCCCCATAATTTTCAGGTAATAACTGACCATGAGCATTAATCGGAGCTGGAATGTCCGGGTTGTGATCATCATCGCGAATACCCAAATTTCAATTCATCCTGCGTAGTGTACGCTCCAGTTCGAGGTCGGGTTGAAGTATGGGTTCTCCTAGACTCCGCGTACTTGGCATACACGGAAGTTAGATCTGCAAGAGACAAAAACAACAAGAAAAAGAAGAATTAGGAAAATATTGACTAAACTTTGGTAATAAGCTTAAAGTTAATCTAAAAGCCACTTTCCCCGGCAGCGGCGCCAAAATTTGATACGCTCAAATTTACTTCTCGAAAAGAAGTATAAGAGGTCATATCAAGTAAAGAACCCAACTATGAGGTTGAGGTCGATCCCACGAGGAAAATGATTTAGACTTAAGTTTAACCTACTATTACTTTTATTTAGTCAAGTTATTTCCGAAAACAAATAACAAAAAGGGGGTTTTGAATAACAAATGTAATTAGCTAATTCTACGTAAACAAGTAACACGTTCAAAGATTTGTTTTTTATCAAGTAATGAAAGTAACTAGGGCTTAAGTGTTCCCCATAGGTTCATAACTCGGTAATTCTAGCTATAACAATCCTTTCCTAATATCTTGCATGCAAAGTGGTAAGTTATGTATCCCTAATTCCTTGGTCCGGCAACTAGGAAATTTCACTCCGCACCTTGGTACGGCTACGTGTGTATGCTTTACTAAACCTTATGTTTACCTCATATTAAGCATAATAATCGATATTTGGCTTAGTTGTTACTTTGCACCAACCAACACTAGCTTATTAGATAGTATATACTAAATCTACGTTGATAATTCGTTTCTTATTATCTACCTTCTTGGTCCGGCAAGTAGCAATAAGGCGAGTTCTAACATTGCCCACCGTTAAAAAGACTTCTAAATGAAAGAATTATCAAACATGCAAGACATTATTTGAGAATTGTTATTTTAGCTAGGTTTTACCTTGTTATTTACCCATGGTTCCCACAACCCTAGTTATGGAGTTTAGTTACCCATGTTAATAATCACACAATTCATATTAATTAGATAAGAATTCATGCACTTACTTTGATGAGATTAAAGCTAATCGAGAAAATTACTTGAATTAATCAAAAACTTGCAACAAACGATTCCGGAAAATAGAGTAATTTCAAAAATCCCAAAATTCAATACTTAGAACAATAAAACTAAAAAATATCCAAAAGTGTAACCCCCAAAACGAGGTGTTTTCAAGTATTTATAATACTCGAATCCTAACAAAAGAGGGAAATCTATTTAAGGAAAATCTGTCCAAAAAATGCGTCTGAGTCGACAATTGGAACGACGGACCGTCGAGGGCATGACGGACCGTCGAGGCCCTCCGTCATTCCACACTTAGAATCTTCTCAAGATGGGTACTGGGGCTACTTTCTGTTGATGTTGACGGATGTGCAGGACGGTCCATCGTGGCTATGACGGACCATCGTGAGCCTCCGTAGCCCCACACTTGGTCAGAATTCCCCAACTTCTTTTCTCAGCCTTCTTCTTCTTACGACGATGGCCACCTACGGACCGTCGAGGTCACGACGGACCATTGATGGTTCCGTAGGTTTTCAACTCTGCAAATTTTAGCACAAAACTCTCACGTTCTCCTTCTGGACAGATTTCCTGAGAACAAAGAGAAAAATACATTAAAACCAATACAAAAAGTCCTTAGACACACACTAAACATAAGGAAAAATCATTGAAAGTACCGTATAGACACGGTACATCAATACCGTTCCATCCAATCAAATTTAAGTCCATCATTCATTACAAGAAGGATACCATTATGACTTTCTACTGTAAGGTTCATAACCTTACCACTAGGTTCAAGGTTTCACATAAAGGACCCTCTTATAATCATTGAAGGTCTCACATATCATTCATTCATACAAGACTAAGATACTTTAGCATCCTAAGTCAAGACATCACATATTCACATTCATACATGCATCAAGTAAGGGACACAAGTCTATCAAAACAAGACACAACATACTTTACTTTAGCACATATTACATGTCATTCTAGAAGCACATAGGAATAACCATTATCATCTTTAAGTCATCCTATACACTACTATATCATCATCAATATAACCATCTTAAACTCATATAGTCAAGTAGGAACAATCATGCATCAACTCTAAGACTACACTCATGAACACATAGTCATAGTCCAACATGATCACCTAGATAGCATCAATAGAATAAACACATAATTTCACATTACTTCACATATAGATAGATATGGTCATATTTCACATAATCAAATACACAAATCATCATACTACTTCTAGTAGTTGCCGACAAGGTCATAATCATCATAATACTTAAAATAACGCCGACAAGGCCACATCAATCCACATAACATCGCCACCATAAGTGGTCCATACCAATCACAACATAATTGAAGTGTAAATATTATAAAAGGAATGTAATTAGGGCAGTGCACCACCACTCCATCCTCATCACTTCAATCCAATGCTAAATCATACAATTCAATATCATAATGCCCTTACCCATGGCCATGAACATCAATTCAATGCATAAATCATAATACTTAATGAAACTAGGCTAATTCAACATAGAATTATCAATCTAATATAACCTATACATCAATTGAATACAATTCTTACATCATTAGATAACCTATAGAAAATTACATCATAATTCATAAGGATTAAGACAATATCACTTAACCCATAAAATAGTCGAAAAGTAGGGTTCATCAATTATATGGGTTCATAGGTTATTTGAGTTAAAGTCATATAATTAACAACAATTCAAGACTATTCAATGATTAAAAACCTTTACTTCAAGTATTAGTTTACATGTTATTGATCCTATATGGTATTAGTTTCACTTATGAACATGTTGGTCTATATTGCTAAAGTACGAGGAGGATTACTCTTGATGCTATGTTATGTGAAGTTAGGATTTGCTTATGATCCTTTGTTTATTTTTATTTGATTAAGTAGGGTTATGGGGCTTTACTTGGTCATTGCACTTGTAGCCTAAATGATGGGTTGTGAGTAAGGGTCTTGATTGTGTTATGATATTATGAACTCTTATATGTATTGACTTGACTATACTTGATGATGTTGGTCTGGTGTTGTATATGGCCTTGACTTAAGAGTTAGGTGTTGATTGGTTTATATGGGTTCTTGGATGTACATAAGGCTTTTTAAAGTAAATTAGCATGTTTTGAACAAATTTTCTTTTTTGCATAATTTCACTTGTTTTATGTACATATACTCATATTTAGTACATGTACTAACCCATGTTTGTTTACTACAAAATGTAGGGTCTGGTTGTTGAGCTTATAAAAGGCCTTTGAAGACTACTTGAATATTACCCAAGTGTTCGGTAGGTCCTCACCTTCAGAGGACGATACCACTATCAAGCTATTGATGTTGTTCTAGTTATAAGACTTCTTGTTCTTTCCTTTTCATTTGGAGACGATTGTTATATAAGCCTATATGAGGCTCTTTATTGTAATGAAGTATGGGTTAAGCCCAAGTTGTTGTATTCGTTTTAGATAGTTCTAATATGAGACATATTATAGACTTCCTAGGAGATTATGTTCCAATACTATGTATGTGAAGTAAAAGTAGAAGCTTATGTAGTGCTTCCTATTGCGAGGACTCTAACTAAACTCCCGATATATGTATATATATATATATATATATATATTATGTGTAAGCGAGAGGTCTATGTAAACCTCAATGTACAAGAAAATAAAAAGATTTAAATTTTCCGTATTTTTAACCTATGAATGTAATGATGTAAGCTAAGAGGCTAGTCTTAGTCCTCGATGAGGATGACGATGCCGGTTACGTCTAGGGGGTGATCCCCCGATGTGACACTTTTCTTTATATTCTTACTCAAGCTTGAGAACAAAATCCTTAGTAGTTTGGTTTTGTTTTGGAGTTTTGCATGAATATGAGTTGAATTTCTCCTTATGTTATGAGTTTCATTGATGATATTATATTTTGCATGCTCTTGATGATATCATAGTCTCATGATTAGATTTTTAGTTAGTCTATATTTCTCATGTCAATGTGTAGCTGTCACATCCGGGGAGCACCCCCTAGACGTAATTGGCGTCTTCGTCCTCGAAGAGGACTAAGACTAGCCTCTTAGCATTCGTCATTACATATCATAGGATAAAAAGTGTGGAAAACTACAACTTTTCATCTACATCTACTTCATGAGTTTTACATAGACCTCTCACTTACACATAACATATACATAGGGAGCTTACATAGACTCCTCACATAGGAAGCTTACATAGGCTTCTACTTTTAAGTCACATATACAATATACAAGATATATTCTAATAGAGATGTCTCATATAAAACCATTTAAGTCAGAATAGAACAATTAGGGCATAGCTCTTACACAAATGTATAATTGCCACTTAGGGCTTACAACAATGTCTTTAACAATAAGAGTGAAACGAATGTCTTTAGACTATAGAAAATCACATAGGTAGAATGAGAAAAAGGCATCATACTTGGATATTGAGGACATACCCACACTTGGAGAAATAATCCAAGCCTTCTTACACATTGCCACGAACCCTTCAACGACCAGAACCTAAAATGTTTGTGAAAAGGGGAGAAATAGGGGTTACTGCATCACTTGTACTAAGTCTGGAAACATATGCACACACAACTTAGATATCATGCTAAAGGGGACATTTGTTCAAGACCATGCCAAGTTTCTTTGGAATGCCTTATGTACAACCAAGAACACATATAAGACAATAATCATATATTCCCTAAGACAATAGCATATTCAACACAAGACAAACATCATCAAGTTAAGTCAAGGCCTACTAGTGCAATGTATATGTAGAGTCCCATACCCCTACCTAGACTAAGTCAAACCCCTTAAGTCACCCTAGTTAGAGTTAAGTTTATTAATTCATTTTACTTTTAGGAACATCTTGCCTTAACCGACATAGACCACATGAGCTAATGTGGAATCCGGTTTCTTGAAACCCTACAACGGAAGAAGGTGGACTACTTGCGAAGGTACTACCAAAACATGAACATAGCATCTAGGTTTATCCATTATCTAGTATACCTATGGGGGAAACATAGTTCAAGAACTAGGAGACATGTTTGTGACCCTCTTTATGCCTTTGTAATTGTAATCTATATCTCATGAGTACAATAGTCAACCTACCTTCCCTACTTGGGAAGGGACACTCCTCACTACTAGTTCAGTCGGTGCTAAGCTAGAGTCACTTTAAAAATGTATTTCTTTAGAAATCATAACTTAGTTTAGTTCACAGGATACTAACTCCTTATATAGTCATAGTCATTAGCTCAATAGGAATTGCATGAGAACATCCTTTCAATACAACCCTCATATGTGAGATTAACACATTAACATAATCATATCATAGTAAGGCACATAGGTACTTCATAACCAACCTTATATCATTACATCTTAATCATAATCTCACAATCCACATAATCAAGAAATTTCAATTGCACCATCATACAAATACCTACTTAATCTACTCACAAGATATGCTTCGATTGAACTTCATCATCAAGTAGAAGCCATCATAATTGAAGTAAAGGTTTAGGATAACAAAGTCTTACCAAATTCTCCTTCAAATCCATCATTCAATGTCTTACCATTAACCAACCAATTTAATCCACAAATAGGTATAATAATGTCATACAATAGTAATTAACACAATAACAAGGTCAATTGCATCAACACTAATCAATTCTACACTAGTTCATAACCTAGGGTTAGGGAATTGGAGTCAATTCATCACCTCATCCACATACTAGGTTAAACATCAAGAACTACAATAATTGAAAAATAATACATCATAATATAACCATAATAATCATTTGAAATAAAGAACAACACAATTTGAAAGATGAATCTCGGATTAGAAAGAGACCCATATGAAACTCATTTTTTTGAAACCAATTTTTGAAAGAACCCTTTGGGGAAAGGAATCCCAAAGATGAAGAGTTCCCATACCATGGTATTACTTGAATATTGATCGAGAAAAATGGTTTTATTGAAGCCCTACTACCCTTGACCTTGACCTCCTATGGAGTTCTTCTCTGGGAGAGAGAGAATGTAGAGAGAAGGAAGAATAATTTGTGTTTGGGAATCGGGGGGTGTTAAATTTGGTTAGGGATAGGACAGTTTATATAGTCACTTAACTAACTTAATTAAACACCACTTAACCCTTAATTAAACCCCTAACTAATTAACTAATTAATTGAAGTCACTTAAAACATACTGTGAAACGCAGGCCTGACATACGATACTCTGACCTACGGGTCATAGGTCAATCAACACCTCTCCCGCAACCGTCCTGCACATCCGTAGGTAAGTTATGATACATGTCATTTTGGACATTTTGGAAAAATATCTAGGTCCTCAACGACGGAGGCATCGATGCCCCGTCGTCCAGGCTACGTCTCATCGCCTACAACCGTAGGTAGCTACTGCCGTTGTCAGCTTTTTAGCCAAAATGTAAGCGTCCTCCTCAAGGACTCTTAGGGTGGTCCTTGGGGACTCGTGTCATGACCCGCATATATACCCTAGAAGTTAGGGTGTTCCTTGGGTCGCAACAAGGCGTACTTGACCTCTCAGAGGTCTTGTACAAGCCCTTTGATATCATTCATCGCATACATGTATGAAAAGTAGTGCGAAACCAAAACTTTTCACACTATTTGAATAGTCTTTCAAAATATCTTTCATATTAAAATCATAGAAACACTAAGTCTCAACATATGCCTATCTTAGACTCACGAATACTTGGGACACGGCCCATACAATATGAATATAGAAATACTTAGTCTATTACAGTACTTTGAAATAGAAGACATCTAAAGACGATTATGCCCTCGAGTCAAGTGAGGACATACTTCAACTTTGCTTGAACGATAACTAGAATAATAGCTTTCCTTCAAGATCCTTCTCACCTTTCAACTACACTTTTAGATATAATAAAATGTATGGAATTAGTACAAACACTTGTACTAAGTATGTCTTAATGCATAAAATCATGAAAATGGAAATTTATTAAAAACATGCTCTTTTTTATTAAAACATCATATCATAAGCATAATAACAACATTTAACACCTTAGAAACATATAAGAAGTCACATTAACATTTTATCAAACATTATGAAATGTTACAGTGAACTAGTCACTTTACAGTGAATGAACTCAACCTTTGAGTGAATTCAATTAACATACAACCCTCTCAGTAAAGGCTATCCTAAGACTCACTTAAATAAGACAAAGAGAGACTGCCCATACACCCTCTGTAGGCACACCTAAATGATCCTTACGACCACCTATAATGATATAATATTCTTACAATACACCAAACACATACACATGAGATCCTCTTATCAAAGATGATTCTAAGGTTCACTTGAGTGAGTTGTGAAGCGACCGCCCATTCAATCCCTTCACACACACCTAAGAGATCCTTTAGACTACCTATGATAGAATCATTCTCATTACACATAATAGTATACTTATAACATGACTTTCTCTTTTCAAAGGTTATACAAACGACTTACTTAAGTAATGCGGGAAGAGAATGCCCTTACATCCTTTCCAAGCTTACCAAAATAATCATTAAGACTACCTAAGTTTATATCATGTCTACTTATCCAAGTTATTTTCCCTACCTAGAATCATTCTTAAAACTTATCTAGGTAAGACATGAAGTGACCATTCTTATTCCCCCTTCACACCTTAACTAGACAACCCTTAACTATCTAGGTAAGTACTAATTCATTAACATGCTTTCCAACTTAAGTCGTTATATTTACTAGTTCATTCAAGAGACATCCATCACATAAGGACATTCAAGAAATGGTCTTGGAGAAGACCTAGGGACTCACTCACTAACATCTTTAAAGCCTATTGTGCAATGTCGAAATAGTGTCCCACACCACCACCTAAGCTTCATAGAACTTCTCCAATACTAGAGTGTATCCCATATGATATGAATAGGCAATAACTAACATAGACCATGGTAGGTAGGCATGGAATCCGGAGTTACAACCTACTTCGATGGAGGGTTTTGTACTTGCCAATTGTAGAACTTGGACACATCCCATGTAGGCACATGGTTAAGGAATATGAAGGGTTTCTTTGTTCTCCATTCTCATGATTCAAATAGAGCAACTCCCATAGCCATACTCGCTCAGTGCTAGACTTTGTTCTCATAGATTATTCAATAAAGGAGTACATGAAGAGGTTAAATATCTAGTTCATAACCCAATCACATTCACCTTACCAAAGAGGTCCCCTAGGGTTGCCTTACAATGATCAATAGGATAGCTTAATGATTTTCCTAAGGATGATTTCATGTCGTTCCACCCAATGAATACCTAAGTCCACCATTCACACAAGAAGGATACCATTACGACTTTCGACCTCAAGGATATCATAACCTTACAACTAGGTTGAAGGATCCACATAAAGGACCTTCTTAGCAACATTTAAGGTCATATGTCATTAATACATACAAAACTAAGAAGCTATATCATGCTAAGTCAAGAAGTCATATTCTCATCATACATGTATCAAGTAAGGGACACAAGTCTATAAAAACAAGACACAACATACTTCACATATAACATATCATTCTAGAAGCACATAAGATCAACTAAGCATACTTACTAGTCATCCTACACACTTCTATAATATCATCAATATAACCATCATAAGACTCACATATCCCCAATTAGAAAGAATCATGCATCAACTCTAAGACTACACACATAATGACGTAGTCATAGTCTAATATTATCACCTAACAACATCAATAGAAGAACACATACTTTCACCTTAATAACATGTAGATAGATATGGTAATACTTTACATAATAATCTACATAAATCCTCATAATATATCAAGTAATGCCGACAAGGCCATGATTATTTTAATACATAAAGTAACGCCGACGAGGCCACATCATTTACAAGTAAGTACATAGTACCGCCACCATAAGTGGACCATACCAAGAATTATCATCATATAAGAACTAGACTACATAATATAGAGAAATTTAGGTCAACATACCATTGATTCAAACCTCACAACTTCAATCAATAGTCAACTCAACCGACACAATATACCAAGGTCCTTACCAATGGCCATGATTCTCAATTCAATCCTCTAATGCCAATACATAATGAATCAAAGACAATTAAACTTGAATTTATGAAATTAGGGCAGCATATTAAAAATTCTAGTATGATTCATTCATAATTCAATAGCCCTAATGAATCTACACAATAATTCAATAACACTAAGACTTAATCAATTCACCCACAAAGTAGTCAAATCTAGGGTTAGTAGAATTACATGGGTTCATAGAGTTTTTAAGTTAAAATCATCTAATTAACAACAGTTTCGATCAATGTTCAATGATTAAAAACCTTTAATGCAATAACCCATGGATAGATTTCAATTTAAAAAACTCATCTTTTGAGAAGTCTTTGAAAAACACTTTGAAGGTTGGATCCTTCAAGAAAAGAGTCCCAAGGATGAAACAATACCTTAAATGATGTTAATCCACTTAAACTGAGAGAAACTGGTGGAGAAATTAACCTTCAAGCTTCAATCTCCGTTCAAGCTTCATTGGAGTTCTAGAGAGCTCTTTAGAGGTTTTGGGTTTTGATTTTTTGAAGAATGAATTCATCTAGGTGTATAGGAATTATAAACCCTCTTCAAATATCTATAATACCCTTAGGAAATCGTCCAAACAATTATTTGGATGTTGGGTGAATTTACCAATTCACCCTTGCATTTTACAGTGAGCTGTGCAGTTGCAGGCTAAACCTATGACTAGCCAATCAACGGACCGTCCTGTTGGTCCGTGGTTTGGGTCAGAGACTGGTCCTTGGATGTACATCCTCCCCACAACTTGAATTTATGAAATTAGGGCAGAATATTAACAATTCTAGTATGATTCATTCATAATTAAATAGCCCTAATCAATCTACACAATAATTCAATAACATTAATACTTAATCAATTCACCCACAAAGTAGTCAAACTAGGGTTACATGAGTTATATGGGTTCATGGAGTTTTTAAGTTAAAATCATCTAATTAACAACAATCAATCAGTATTCAATGATTCAAAACCTTTGACGCAAGAACCCATGGATAGATTTCAATTTAGAAAACTAATCTTTTGAGAAGTCTTTGAAAAAACACTTTGAAGATTGGCTCCTTGAATAAAAAAGTTCCAAGGATGAAAAAACATACCTGAAATGATGTTAATCCACGAAAATTGAGATAAATTGGTGGAGAAATCAATCATCAAGCTTCAATCTCCTTCAAGCTTCAATGGAGTTCTAGAGATCTCTTTTGAGGTTTTGGGTTTTGATTTTCTTGAAGAATGAATTCATCTAGATGTTTAGGACTTATGAACCCTCTTAAATTACCAGCACTACCCTTAGGAAACCACCCAAATAATTATTTGGACGTTGGGTGAATTTACCAATTCACCCTTGCGTTTTATAGTGACTAGCACAGTTGCAGGCTCAACCAACAACTAGCCAATCGACGAACCGTCTCCCAACCAACGGATCGTCCTGTTGGTCCGTGGTTTGGGTTAGAGACTGCTCCTCTGATGGCCACCCTCCCCACTCCTAAGTCATTACCAACACCCCTCACCTACGGGGCTTCGACCAGCCTACTGGTCGTCGATTGCCTCCGTAGGTGGGACTACCTTAGGCAGTTTTGGCAACCAAAATGGGTCCTTTCTCAAGGACCCTTGGTTGGTCGTTGGGGATGTTTTCCCGGAATTTCCCAACTAGAATATGATCTTATATTAGTTTAGGACATCTCAGATAAATTTCATCGAAAACGAACACATAAAACTCAACGAAACTTACTAAGACGCACAATGTCACTTCAAAGCAAACCTTCACAATGTTATGGACGTTCTTGGATGTTTGACCTCCAAACCTCATGAAACATGACACACTACCTATAAACACCATTATTACTCATGTAAGGACCTCATAAGCTCATGACACACAAATAAACACATAAACACATAGGCCACATAGGTGACTTAGTCGTCGAACGTCTTGGTCGTCCCTTTATGTTTCACTTCCAAATCACCTAAATCTTTAGACAATGCCTCATTGGCACATTATAAACCATTTTAGGACCTTATACCCTCATGACATACATGTTAGACTCTAGTTTCATCTAAATCGTTTTAGAGGTATTACATCATACCCGGACATTTCGACCCTAAACATATTCTAATACATGTTTAACACCTTCCAACAAATATTTATCAAATTCCGACTCTTAAAACCTCATGAAATAGTCTAAGGCACACTAGCACCTCTTTCACTAGTCTCCAGACGTCATGGACGTTCCTTGACGTTTTGACTCTAAAACTTCCTAAATGACTTATAAACATTATTTTTGACCTTAACACAGTGTAACAAACCTTAGACACTCATGTGAGGATCTATATCAACATACATAATCGACATGAGTTACAACTCAAAGGAGTGGTTCACAACTCCATTTAACACTTAACCATGGCATTTACACATAGCAACCTAAAACATCAATTTCCACACATAAGAGCTCAAAATCACAACATGAGGAACTACCTTCTAATAACAACATGCTCAACATAAAATTAAAGAGTCAATTATGCCAAGATTTCTTTCAAAACATATTAACATGCTCAATATCATTTCATGAAGGTAACAACATACCAAATGAACAAATATGTGCAAATCAAGAAAAAGAACATTTTTCTGTAAAAACTCATTTTCTCATAAAATCTTTACCATATATGCTTATCTTTGCAAAACAAGTCAAATTCAAATTAACTCATTATTAATAGGAACAACTAACCTTAATTATCAAAGAGATCAGGATAACAAGACTTTTTGTCGGCCTCGGCCTTCCATGTTGCTCTCTCAACTAGGTGGTTTCTCCATGGGACTTTTATAGAGGCCACCTCTTTGTTCCTCAATTTCTTGACTTGACGATCAAGAATTTCCACCGAAACCACTTCATAAGAGAGGTTCGAATCCACACCTAGACCATCAATAGGAAGAATGGCCTCGGGATCACTGATACACTTCTTAAGCATAGATTCATGGAAAACCAGATGAACTAAAGCTAGCTCACTAGGTAATCTTAACTCGTATGCAACCTTGCCAATCCTTTGCAAAATTTCATAGGGGCCCACATAGCGAGGACTCAACTTCCCTTTCTTTCCAAATTTTATCACCCTTTTCATGGATGAAATTTTTAAATACACCTTTTCACCTTCTTCAAATTCAAGTTCTCTTCTCCTATTTTTGGCATAAGACATTTGCCGACTATAGGTCTCCTTCAACCTATCCCTTATGACATAAACTTTCTCCAAAGTTTCATGTAACAATTCGGGACCAAGGAGTGAAGACTCACAAACTTCAAACCACCAAACCGGATATCTACATGTCTTACTATATAAAGCTTCAAAAAGAGCCATGGATATTGTTGAATGATAACTATTGTTATAAGAGAACTCAAACAAAGGCAAAAGTTCATCCCAACTTCCCTTTAAGTCTATAACACAAGCCCTAAGCATATCCTCATGATTTTGAATAGTATGCTCCGCTTTACCATCCGTTTGAGGATGAAAAACGTTGTTGAACTTTACCTTTGTACCCAACCCTTTTTTGAATGACCTCAAAAATCTGGATGTGAATTGTGCACCCCTATCAGATATGATGGATAACGGAATACCATGAAGACACAAAATCACATCTATGAAGATCCTTGCATAATCCTCCGCCGAGTAAGTGGACTTGACGGGAATCAAATGATCGGATTTTGTCAATGTATCTACTAGTACCCATTTAGAGTCATTTTTCCTTCTAGTCCAATGCAAACCCACTATGAAGTCCATATTAATGTCTTCGCACTTCCATGTGGGAACTTGCAGTTCTTGGAGTAAGCCATCCGACTTTTGTTGCTCGGCTTTCACTTGTTGGCAATTTTGACACACTGCAAAAAATTCTGCTATGTCCCATTTTAAGTCACCCCACCAAAACACTTCTCTAAGGTCATGATACATCTTATTTGATGTGGATGAATAGAATAATGGGAACCATGAGCTTCCTCAAGAATCCAGTTTATCAAGTCATCAACATTGGGCACACACAACCTTTCTTGATACCTCAAAACACCATCCCCCCCCAAGGAGAATGACTCATTGAACTTACCAAGAACCAATTCCTTCAACTCCATAAATGATGGATCAAGGTGTTACTTAGACTTCACCTCAACCACCAAAGATGATTCGGAGTTATGATGGACCAGAAAACCACCATTTGGAGAATCTTCCAATCTAACACCCAAACAAGCAAAAATATGAATATCTTTCACTAGGTCTTTATTTGATTCTTCCATATGATACACGCTATCCATGGTCATACGACTTAGAGCATCCATAACTACATTGGTATTTCTGGGGTGGTAAAGAAAACTCATGTCGTAATCTTACAACAATTCCAACCATCTTCTTTGTCGGAGATTTAACTCATTTTGAGTAAACATATATTGAAGACTCATATTGTTGGTATACACATGAACATGAACACCATAAAGATAGAGGCATAGACTAAATTGTCTAGAGGCATAGACTAATACTTTCCCATGTTGCATAAGAACACACCCTAATCCCACTCGGGAAGCATCACTATATATATCAAAGCTCTCGGTACCCTCTGTTAAAGTCAATAACGGATCGGAGGTAAGCCTATCTTTCATAATTTGGAAGCTTCTTGCACATGCCTTTGACCACTCAAATTTCACACTCTTTTGCGTCAAGGTAGTCAAGGGAGAAGCAATGGATGCAAAACCATCCACAAACCTCCTATAGTATCTCGCTAGACCCAAGAAACTCCTAATGTCGGTTAGAGTCAATGGTCTAGGATAATTTTTAACCGCCTAGGTTTTCCTTGTATCAACCTCAACTCCCTCACTAGAGATGATATGACCATAAAACGCGACCGACCTCAAACAAAACTCACATTTTCTATACTTTGCAAATAGTGGTTTTCCTTAAGGATTCTAATACAACTCTCAAATGGTCTATGTGTTATCCCTCATTTTTCGAATATACCAATATGTCGTCAATGAAGACAATGACAAATGAATCTAGGTATCTTCGAAACACCATATTCATTAGGTCCATAAAATCCACGGGGCATTAGTGAGACAAAAAGACATTACTAGGAACTCATAATGACCATATCTAGTTTGAAATGTCGTTTTTGGTATATCCTCACCTTCACCCTAAGTTTGTGATATCCCAATCTTAAGTCAATCTTAGAAAAATAGCTTGCCCCTTGGAGTCGATCAAACAAATCATCTATCCGAGGGAGAGGATACTTGTTCTTAATGGTGACTTTATTGAGTTGGCGATAATCAATGCATATTCTAAGGGATCCATCCTTCTTCTTTACAAACAATACCGGAGCACCCCATGGAGAAATTCTAGGTATAATGAAGCCTTTGTCTAGTAAGTCCTTTAGTTGAGTCTTGAACTCTTTCAATTCGGTCGTAGCAATCCGATAAGGATGGATTGAAATGGGTTGGTATCCGGTAGCAAGTCAATACCAAAATCAATTTGCCGTTCGGGAGGGATTCCAAGAATATCATTAGGTAATACTTCCAGAGATTCCCTCAATACGAGGACTAACTCAATGGGAGGATTTTCGGAGTCTAAATACTTGACTCTTACAATATGGTATAACCACCCTTTTGAGATCATTTTACAAGCCTTTAGACAAGAAATGATACGACGTCTAGGGATAGAATTACCCCCTTTCCACTTTAAAATAGGTTCATTAAGGTTCATTAGGAAAATTGAACTTGACAATTCTTGTCCTACAATCTATGGAAACAAAACAATTATGCGACCAATCCATTCCCAAAATGACATCAAAATCAACCGTATCGAGTTCAACTAATTCAACATGAGTAACTCTATTGGGCAACATTATAGGACAATTTATATACACCCTCTTTGCAACCACAGATTCAACCACCTAGGTAGTTACCATAAAAGGTTCATTTACGACATCGGGAAAAATATCAAACTTTCTAGCTACCAAGGGAGTAACAAAAGATAATGTAGCACCTGGATCAAGTAAAGCATAAACATTAATAGAGAAGACTTGTAACATACCGGTCACCACATCGGGAGAAATCTCTTGTTCAACCCTAGACCGAAGAGCATAAAATCGATTCTTTCTTGGAGCATCAACATTAGAACCACTTTCTTGATATTTCCCACTTCCATTGTCTTGCCCCTTTACATTAGGGAAATCCCTAACATTCTTGCCACTCATGCCATATCCAAAGAAATTGTGCATCCCAACTAGGCACTCACCAAAATGTTTCTTACCATAGTTTTCACTAGTTGGCTTCTTGCTTGGTGAACTATTACCTCTTCCCTTTTGAGACTGACTGTAAGACAACCTATCGTCACGAGCCTTGGGAAATTTGGAAGGAACTTGATTGGAGAACCTCTTCTTGAATCTTGGCTTGTCTTGAATTTCAAACCTGCCCTTTGAAGAACCGCCTTCATAAGACTTGGCCCTCTTGGCCTCCCTATTCTTCCTGCTTCGTGTACTTTCTTCCACTTGTTGAGCATGAACTAGTAGACGAGATATATTCATATTATCATGAAGCATAGCAAAACTACAATCTTCTACCAAGTCTTCGGACACTCTCGTAAGTAAAGGACTCATCTAATCCCTTGGGTTGGACAACAAGGGTGGATTATACTTGAACAATTTAGTAAAATTCAAGGAGTAGTCAAGTACACTTAAACCTCCTTGATGAAGGTTGATGAATTCTTCCACCTTAGCTTCCCTCAACTCTCTAGGAAAGAACCTAATAAGTAAGTCCGTTTTGAAGATTTCCCAAGTCACCGGACCACCTCTTAGCACCATTTTATCCCTCCATTGTGTGTACTAAGTTTGGGCCACATCTTTGAGTTGATAGGTGTAACACCCTAAAATGAACTAAGGTGAACTATAGAATTGTGACTGTTTCATGAGTTAATTTTGAGTTAAAATGAGTTATAATGATGTCCTTAGGCAGTGTGTAAAGTTTGGTTAAGTTTGGAGGAACAAGAACGTCCATGACGTTCGGAAGATATGCCTTAGATAGAGCTTGTGTGTTCTCATGTGTTTGAGTGAGTATTACGTGTTTGTTTTGATTGAAATTAATGTGGAATGTTCCTAATACCTAGAAGGCTATGTTTAGTGGTTTCACGTCTGGGTAGGACCCCACCTAGGACCCACAAGGGTCCCTAGAGAATGGCCCAAGACTTGGACCCAAGACTGCCTTGGCAGTATGCACCAACGAGACCAAACGACGACTAGTGGTCTAACTTGGACGTTTATTTTAGGGTTTATTAGGTATATTAAAGTTTTTCAAACCCTAATACCTAATTTTAGACCTCATTTCCTAAAACCCAAAACCCTATCTCTTAAAAGGCTCTCAAGTCATTCAAGAAGAGCTAGGAGGGCTGTTGGTGGTCGTGTGCTTCATCAAAATCAGTGGGTTTCTTCAAAGTGAGGTATGATAGTCATCCTTTAACCCTCTTCCATTCAAGGAGTCCCTTCTATGAGATTTTGAAAAAGTGTTTTCCAACCCTAACTTCTTCTATCTTTGATTCTAAGTATGGATCTTGCATGAAAATGTTTTAAAGGATTCAAATATGTTATTTCTAATTTTAGTTGGGGATTTTAATTCTAAAACTTCAATGAAACTATACTATTGCTTTTTATCAACTTTTGACTTAAGAAAATGGGTTTAATGAACATGATTTGATGATGTTAGAGTTAGAGTTTCTTCATGCTTATAGTGTGACTTATCTACTGCCCTAAGGGATAATTTATGAATTATAATTGAGGAATTGATTTTAGGTGGTGAAAGCTTGGATTAATGGTAAGTTGTTACTTTGCTTAACTCTTGTTATGAATTGCTCTTGAGTGGTATGGTCCACCTTTGGTTGCGGTGTTTACTTGAAATATATGAATGTGAAGCTACTTGTGTATTAAGAATGAGGCCATGAAGGCATAATATGTGAAGTATGATGAAAATGATGTTGTTCTGTTTGATGTGACTTTATGAAGCTGGTTATGTGATGTAAGATGGTAATGAGGTTGTTCTTGTTGATATGCTTTATGAAGCTTGTTGTGTGAAGTATGCTAGAGATAATGTCTAAAGGAACCTTATGATTATGTGAAGCATGATTCAAGTGTGAAATATGATGAATGAAGATGCAAGCATTTTTATAAGCCAATGTTATGAAAGTGAAAATTTATGTAAAAGGTGTGCTCATATGTACACACAGTCTTTGAATGAGTGAATGAATGAAGTTAAAGAATGAATGAAAAGGGGAGTTTTGGGGTAAAAACTAATTGTGAGTTGAGATGAAGTGTTTAGCAACAACCTCACTACCTCCCAAGAGCTTTCTAATGTAGGTTGAAGGATGGATACCCATTGTGAGTTGAGATGGGATGTCCAAAAGTTATCCTTGACCTTTAGTAATAATGTTTAAGACTCCGTGGGGGAGTTATGCTTAGCAACGATAGGATTTGATGAATGGGTGGGTGCACATTGTGAGTAGAGATGTTGTACCCAGTGAACCTCTTGAGATGACTACTCCTTGTTAGTAGAGAGTGAGTTACTTAGTAGCAATCTCCTTATCCCTTCACTATGCGCCTGCATAGGTGTAGGTATTGGACAAAGCCATGCAAAAGCTAAGATAAAGACCCCACCCTAGGCAAGTGGGGGGACCCACATCCGATAAGGGTAGTATCAGGATTCCATGTTTAGCTCTCATGGTCTATGTCGGTTAAAGCTATTCCCCCACAAAAGAATGAATGAACTAAGTCTCGTAAAAGAACGTACTACTCAGGGTAGGTGGTGTTATTGGACGATATCTATCCATTTCACTAAGTAGACCTTCCGAACGGGGAGTCTTGGACTTTTTTATATGAAATGTATGAGATACTTCTCCTAAAAGAACGTACTACTTAGTGTAGTTGGTGGTATGGGACGCTATCTATCCATTGCACTAAGTAGACATTTGAAAGGGGAGTCTTGATGTGTTTTATCATGTGTTGTAAATACAGTTAGATAACTTAAGGTCTAATGTTAAGGAAGTATGTTAAAACTATGTTCTAGGTGATGAAGTTAGGAGTGACTAATGTAGGGTGCTTAATCTAAGGGAATCCTTCAAGGAGCACTAAGTGGGAGTAGTAATATGGGATGCTACTCTCACATTGAACTAAGTGTAACTTATAGGTCCTATTGGAGAAGGGCACTTACATGAAATCCTTCTTTTATGAATCTCTTTCAAATATCTAGTCAAGAGTGTGGACTTGTTCTCCCAGTTGAAGTAAGTCTATGGTAGGTATTCTAAGGATCGCTTTGGTGTATCATGAAGGGGGTGTATGGGCGGTCCCTCAATGTCTCACCTTAGGGAGTCTTAGGATAAGTTGGTTAGGGAAACCTCACGGGAAATGAGTTAAGTATGCTTGGGAGAAAATTCTCACTGTAATGTTCTTTACTGTAATGCTTCTTTGTGTTTACTGTAAGATTTCTTAATGTTACTGTAAGGTGTGTTTTGCTTCTAAAATTATGTGATTTCTACTTTATGTGATAAATGATGATTCTTATACTATTTCAACTCTTAAATCATGAAGGTTTTATCAATTGTGCATGAAAGATTATTTTACTAAAATGTCCCTTTTTACATGTTTTCGCATATGCCATACTTAGTGCATTGTTTTGTACTAACCCCATACTTTTCTATACTTAATCAGTATAGGTTGGAGGTAAGTTTGATGACTAGAAGACAAGCTTAGGAAAGATTATCTCAAGACTAAGTATGTCCACATATATTCGAGGCATAATCGTATTTCTTAGTTTCTATTCTAAAGACTTATTATGTATTTTTCATTTAATGTAAAGGGTCGTGTCCCTACGATATTTATATCGTGTCTTTAAGTTGTCTTGTGTAGACGAGATCAAATCCTTAACTTTTATGAAATATGTTTTTGTTATTAATTTATGCGTAAAAAGTTTTAATTTCGCACTACTTTTCATGTCTTATCTAATGAATAATACCTAAGGCTTGTACAAGAACTCCGAAAGGTCAAGTACGCAATTGTTCCGACCTATGGGTGCTACCTTCTTCTAGGGGGTACTTTCGGGTCGTTACAAACTTGGTATCAGAGCATAAGATTATGGGAAATACTTTAGGGTCTAAAAGTCTCACAAGCCACGTCTAGTAGAGTCTTGATCATTGGTGTGAGTCACGACACATCCATGGACAAGAGGATATAGGGGGATAGAGTTTTACTTTCTTCACTAATCTAGAATGTGTCGTAGAACCTAACTCCATAAGGTCTCTCTCTCTTATTTTCCCTTGTCCGGTGGTTTTGTAGGTGTGATTGATTTGAAAGGGAGATGTTTCTAAGTTTGAGGGAGAGAAAAGTGAGTTTTGATGCTTATGATGGTTTTGTGGCAATAAGAGTAGATGTGAAGGTTAGTTTTGAGAATTGTTATGTGATTCCATTTATGGCTATGTGTGACTTATGAGTTGGAAGTATTATGATGTGAAATTTTATGATGGTGTAGTTCTAAGCATGATAAGATTTTGAATGGTTGAATGAAGTCCTTTTTGTAGAAAATGAGATATCTTATAGTTGTGTACAATGATAGTAGAAGAACTAAGGTGTAAGTTTGAGGAGTGTTTAAAGAATGTGGTAATGTTGTTAGAAAGAAGGAGTTTTTATTCCATGAGTTGAGATATGAGGTGCCAAGGGTTGAATGAGGTTATGTTTAAGAGAGTTTTTATCTAAGATTGAATCCTAAGAGGAAAGTGTTATGCTTGACTTGTGAGGTTGATGTTTAGTCTTGATATGCATTAATTGAGGGTAGTGTGAGTTCCTACCTTGTAAGAGGCATAGTGTTACATTGAAGAATGAGGCCTTGAAGATGGCTTTACCCTAAGTGGGGAGAATGAGTTGAGTAGAAAGGTAGTTGGTATCCGTATATTTTCTTCTATCCTTATTCAATCTTTAGACCAAAATCCTTGATAGTTTGGTAATGGTTAAGAGTCTTGCATATTAAAATGCATTTCTCTTTTTGTTATGAGTGCCTTTGATGGTATAAAGTTTTGCATGCTTTTGATGATATCATGATTACATTTTGAAAATTGGTAGTCAACCTATATTTCTCATGTTAGGGTGTAGCTAATGGTATTGCTTAATTGATTCAAAGTTGTGTCATATTGTCATGCCTTCTTGTTAAAGTTTCTTGAAAGAAGCATTACTGAATTTTAAGCATGTTTCACAGTGAAGTTTTTACATTCACTGTAAAGAAGTTCTAAAATTAGAGAAATTGCATTTTTCAAGAACATTAGTTTCAATGTGTTTAAGAATGATGTTTATAAGCATGTTTAATGTTGGAGAAGGTAGTTCCTCCATAAATGAACAAATGAAAGTGAGATTTTAATTTGTGAAGGTTTGCAAAAATTGACTATGTTGCTAGAGAATGCTAATCAATGTGAAATTGTGCTCTTTGTTAGTTGGTGACCTTAATGTGATGTGTAATGTGCTTCTAATTGAGTACTTGATGGTCTTAAAGTGTTAAGTGTCGTTCGAGGATGAATGTTGTTCCAAGTGGGGGAGAATGTAACACCCTAAAATGAACTAAGGTGAACTATATATTCATGAATGTTTCATGAGTTATTTTTTATTTAAAATGAGTTATAATGATATCCTTAGGTATTGTGTAATGTTTGGTTATGTTTGGAGGTCAAACGTCCATGAACATCCATAACGTTTGGAAGATATGCCTTAGATAGTGCTTTTGTGTTCTCATGTGGTTGAGCGAGTTTTACGTGTTCGTTTTAATAGAAATTGATGTGGGATGTTCCTAAGATATATAAGACTATGTTTATGGTCTTAACGTCCGGGTACGACCCCACCTAGGACCCACAAGGGGCCCTAGAGAAGGGCCCAAGACTAGGACCCATGACTGCCTTGGAAGTGTCCACCAACGAGATTAAACGATGGCACCACCAGCTCGTCGACTTGGTCCGTAGTTAGGATCTACAGGACTGCATGTTTGGAGGTTGCATACTCAACCAACGACCCTCCACCAACGGGCCGTCGATCGACAAACGGACCGTTGGTTGGAGCCGTCTATGAGCTGCCAAAAAGCTGCTAAAAGGATGCCTTGGCTCGGGGTGTTTGATAAATTCACCCCAAGTAATGTAAGGACCTTGGACGTTTATTTTATGATTTATTAGGTATATTAAAGTGTTTCAAACCCTAAGACCTAATTTTAGACATCATTTCCTAAAACCCAAAACCCCTCTCTCTTAAAAGACTATCTCAAGTCACCATGGAAGCTATATGTCAAGAAGATCTAGGAGGGAAGTTGGTGGTTGTGTGCTTCATCAAAATCAGTGGGTTTCATCAAAGCGAGGTATGGTAGTCATCCTTGAACCCTCTTCCATTCAAGGAGTCCCTTCTAAGAGATTTTCAAAAAGGGTTTTCCAACCCTAACTTCTTCTATCTTTGAGTCTAAGTATGGGTCTTGCATGAAAATGTTTTAAAGGATTCAAATATGTTATTTCAAATGTTAGTTGGTGATTTTAATGCTAAAACTTCAATGAAACTATGCTATTGTTTTTTATCAACTTTTGACTTAAGAAAATTTGTTTTATGAACATGATTTGATGATGTTAAAGTTAGAGTTTCTTTATTTTTATAGTGTGACTTAGCTACTGCCCTAAGGGAAAATTTATGAATTATTATTGATGAATTGACTTTAGGTGGTGAATGCTTGGATTAATGGTAAGTTGGTTACTTTTCATAACTCTTATTATGAATTTCTCTTGAGTGGTATGGTCCACCTTTGGTGGCGGTGTCTACTTGAAATATATGAATGTGAACCTACTTGTGTATTATGAATGAGGCCATGAAGTCATAATATGTGAAGTATGATGAAAATGATGTTGTTCTTGTTGATGTGACTTTATGAAGTTGGTTATGTGAAGTAAGATGGTAATGAGGTTGTTCTTGTTGATATGCTTTATGAATCTTGGTGTGTGAAGTATACTAGAGATAATGTCTAAAGGAACTTTATGATTATGTGAAGAATAATTCAAGTGTGAAATATGATGAATGAAGATGCAAGCATTTTTATAAGCCAATGTTATGAAAGTGATGATTTATATGAAAGGTGTGCTCATATGTACACACACTCACACTTTGAATGACTGAATGAATGAAGTTAAAGAATGTGAATGAGAAGGGGAGTTTTGGGGTGAACACTAATTGTGAGTTGAGATGAAGTGTTTAGCAGCAACCTCACTACCTCCCAACAACTTTCTAATGTAGGTTGAAGGATGGATACCCATTGTTATTTGAGATGGGATGTCCAAATGTTATTCTTGACCTTTAGTAATGAATGTTTAAGACTCCGTGGGGGAGTTATGCTTAGAACCGAGAGGATTTAAAGAAGGGATAGGTGCACATTGTGAGTAGTGATGGTGTACCCAATGAACCTCTTGAGATGAGTACTCCTTGTTAGTAGAGAGTGAGTTACTTAGTAGCAATCTCCTAAGTAATTAATGATAGCTAAGGCTAGTACAAGACCTCCGAAAGGTCAAGTACGCAATTGTTCCGACCTATGGGCACTCCCTTCTTTAAATGGTACTTTCGGGTCGTTACAATAGACCGCCAACTTAGCCTTCTTCATTGAAGTTATACCCATATAATAGAGGATCTTATAGACCTCATCAAGGAAATCTTTAGGGTCTTCATCCGATTTTGACCCAAAGAACATAGGTGGGTTTATCCTAGTAAAGTCTCTCAAACGAGAAGCCATATAGCTAGCACGTTGAGGGACTCGGGGTCCAACCTACAAATTCACTTGAGCCGTCATAGCTTGGACTTGAGAAGTGACGGCATTAGCTTGAGAGGTCATGGCTTGGGCCAAATTGAGAAAAGCCGACCTTATCTCTCCATCCATCATATGTGGAGGAACAACCGGAACTTGACCACCTATAGTAACTTGCTCAAGTGGAGGCACTTGGTTGTATTCTGGAGGAGCTTGGATGTCATGACCTCCCACATTAGCGTTCCCTTCTTCTCCCCTTCTTACGGCTGCCCTTCTAATAGTCATACCTATAACACAATAAAAGGTTTGTAAGACTCTAGAGGCACGACATAGGAGTACAAGAAGATGAAAATTTCCAAAGCATCACATAGTCTCGCATTTATAAGTGTGGCGTGCTTCACAATTATGAATAAGAATATACATAGACGTAGTCTAATGAGACGTCGATCCTATAAATATTAAATGTCATGCTGTGCCAAGTTTGTCACATCCGGGGAGCACCCCCTAGACGTAACCGGCGTCGTCGTCCTCAAAAAGGACTAAGACTAGTCTCTTAGCATTCGTCATTACATATCATAGGTTAAGAAGTGTGAAAAATTAAAACCTTTCATCTACAACTACATCATGAGGTTTATATAGACCTCTCGCTTACACATAACTTATACATAGGGAGCTTACTTAGATTCCTTACATAGGAAACTTACATAGCCTTCTACTTTTATGTCACATATACAATATACAAGATAGAGTCTAATATACATGTGTCATATAAAACCATCTAAGTCGGAATAGAACAATTCGGTCCTATCCCTTAAACAAATGTATAATTTCCACTTAGGACTTACAAGAAGTTCTGAACAATAAGAGTGAAATGAATGTCTTCAGACTATAGCAAGTCACATACGTAAAATGAGAAAAGGCATCATCCTCGGATCTTGAGGACATGCCCACACTTGGAGAAATGATCCAATACTTCCTTGAAAATATGCCACGAACCCTTTAACGTCCGGAATCTGAAATTTTTGGGAAAAAGGCAGAAATTGGGGTTAGTACATCACTTTGTAATAAGTATGGAAACATATGCACACACAACTTAGAAATCATGCTAACGGGGACTTTTATTCAAAACCATGCTAAGTTACTTTGAAAATCCTTATCCACAACCAAGAACACATATAAGACGATAATTATATATTCTCTAAGACAATAGCATATTCAACACAAGACAAACATCATCAAGTAAAGTCAAGCCAACATGTGTACAATATATTAGGACCATAGCCAAAGCAACTCCAACATCATGTTATAACAACAAAGCATGTTGGAGAGTTCATAACATTACAACACAAGCAAAACCCTTACTCATAACCTCTTACCAAGCTTACCAGTGCAATGGACAAATGAAGCCCCATAACCCTACTCTACCAAGTAAACCAACCAAAGGATCATAAACAATATGTAACTTCACATAACATATCATCATGAGTATTCATCATCATATTTAGCAATATAGACCAACGATATGTTCATAATGGAAACCAACATCATATTGTATCATCAACATGTAAAGTCAACATACGCATATCATTCACTTTATAAAAGCATAAAAATATAAGAACATCATCCTAGGACGTCCCTCAAGTCCTACTAGTGTAATGTATAGGTAGAGTCCCATACCCCTACCTAGAATAAGTCAAACCCCTTAAGTCACCCTACTTAGAGTTAACTTTACTACTTCATTTTACTTTCGGGATCATCTTGCCTTCATCGACATAGACCACATGAGCTAATGTGGAATCCATTTTCATGAAACCCTACACAAAAATAAGGTGGACTACTTGCCAAGGTAGTACCAAAACATATTTGAGACCCTCTTATGCCTTTGTGATACATGTTTGAGATACTATTTATGCCTTTGGCATTGTAATCTCTATCTCATGAGTACAATGTGAACCTACATTCCCTACTTGGGAAGTGACACGCCCTCAAAATGAACTAAGGTCTATAGAGCCTCACATGTGCCTAAACAGGTTAATAATATGTTCATTAAGTGTTTTATAGTATATATTCTTGATTTGAGGTGATTTGGAAGTCAAATGTCAAGGGACGACCAAGACGTTCGACGACTAGTCACCAAATGGCCTTAGGTGTTTTTATGTGCTTATGTGTGTGTCATGGGCTATTGATGTCCTTATATGAGTTATAATGATGTTAATAGGCAGTGTGTTAAGTTTCCTGAGGTTTGGACGTCAAACGTTCAAGAACGTCTAAGAGATTCGAAAGTTAGCCTTTTTGACGTGCTAGCGAGTCCTTGTATGTTTGACTCGTTTTTGTGTGTTGTTTAGAGTTGAGAATCAGTGTAGTTGACCCTAATACCTTAATAGACATGTTAAGGGTCAAAAGGTTCGTGTATGAATCCCCGGGGACCACCCAAAGATCCCCCAAGGAGGACCCAAACATTGGACAAGAGGCTGCCCAAGGTAGCGAGCAATGTCAAAGAATTTGACCTTACCCTCGCGAAGCACGCCTGGAACACACCTCCATGCCTCAAATTTTATTTGGAGAAGAATGGAGAGGCTGCACCGCGATATGCAACCCACTCCCTGATCCGGTAGCGTCGTTTTTAAGTCAATTTTTACATGTCTAAGAGCCCCAATTCGTGTGGGGGTGTTTTGGTAATTTGGGGGACGTTTTATTAACTGTTTTTAGGACCTTTTAAAACCATTTACCAAGCCAAAACCCCAATACCCATTAAGAAATCAAATTACCAAAGTTCTCTTCTCTTCCAAAACCCCAAAAACCTCCATTGAAGACCAAGCTCAAGAACAAGCTATGGAGATGGATTCTTTGAGATCTCTTCTCTTATTTTCATGAGCTTTTTAATGTATAAGGTATGGTGATCATTCATCCATAGATAATCATTCATCTATGGAGTCCTTTCAAAGGTTTTCTAAACATGAATTCTAAGTCAAAAATCCTATTTTTAAATCTAGCCATGGGTTCTTTCTCAAATTGATTTGAAAAGCATTTCAATGATGAATATATATTTATCTGCTGATTTTATGATGAATTTCTATCCAATTTTATAAAGAACCCATCATCCTCCTAATTTCTCAAATAAGACTATAATGTGGGTCTTGTGATCTTGACTTGATATATATAGAATTGTGATTAGATAATGTTGAATTGCTTATGGATATTACTTTCTATATCAATTGAATATGAATTGTGGAGGAATGATCAAAGATTATCATTAGCTTGGAGATTTGGTAAGTTGACTTATTTCTTCTAATTAGCCTAGAATGTACATTGAATTTTGTTGTATTGTATGGTCCACCTTTGGTGGCGGTGTTTACATTCTTGTACATATTTATATGTTATTATCATGGTCTTGAAGGCATTTGATGCAATATGAATTGATATGGTGATTTCTATGTTAGGAATTTCAAGGATTTAGCCTTGATTCTAATATCATGTTTAAGTGAATTGATGTTATGTGTATAGTCTTCTACACTACTTGCTTAATCTTTGTGTGGAGATAATGTTATATGCATATGTGTGATGATCATGTTAGGGTTAGGTATGGTCTATATGGCTAATGATAATGAATATCCTTATAGAATGACCCCTACCCATATGAACCCTATGTGAATGTGTAATCAAAGTATGCTAGGAGTCTTATATTCTATTGTTGAATATGTAATTGCCTCCTATGATGTAATGTGAGTGTGTGTAGTCTATAATACTCAATACTCTATATATGTGTATGACTTGAGACATGAAAAATGTTGTACATGTGTTGTTTTCTTTAGAGCGTGGCTTCCTCAATACTATGTGATAGCCATTATGTGATCATGTTGACCAATGTACACACACACTTCATGCATAGCTATGAGTAGGATAGATTCATGATGACTAAGGAAATGATAGTTCTCCTATGCATCATTACCTATTTATATGCATGTAAAGTATATGATTTATGAAGTTATGAACATGTGTCCCTAAAGGTGTTTATGTGAAGGTAGATCTCACATATATGTACACACACATAAGCATGTATGAATATGATATAATTATGTGAAAGGACATTCTCACATAATGTAGGTTCTATGGTGAATGTAGAATTCTCACCCTAGATACCTTTTAGTTATATGATATATGAGGGAGTAAGTCCCTAAGGCCTATTCTTTATGAAATAAATATTATCTAAAGGCTTAATGATTTTAAAAAGGGAGTTATTGCTTTTCACCGAAAGGGCATGTAAATTAGATGGAGGTCTCACGTTAGTAAGTCCAGCTTCCCACATGGGTTTCTTCACGACTAGTAGTGTGGATTCCCAAGGTATATGTTGTCTCATGAGATGGAAACCCTCACGTTAGTAAGTCAAGGTTTCTAGAAGCAATCTCTTTGTCCCTTAGCTATGTGCCAACATAGGTTTCTAGCTTAGTGTATCCACCTATTTAAGCTATGTACGAATCAAAGTACCTTAGGCAAGTGTTAACCCTCTCTTTTTGGTGTGGGAGTAGAACACCGGATTCCATGTAACTCACATGGTCTATGTCTCTTAAGGATATGTCTCCCGAAGGTTAATAATTTACTAAGATAAGAATATGAAATCTAATTTAAATTCCTTGAGAAGTGTACTTGGTATGGGAGGACTATGGACCCTACCTATACATTGTAGTAGATGACTTCAAGAAATGATAGTATTGGAGACCCGTATGAAGTAAAGACTTATGTTGTTTATGACTTGTATGAATGCATGTTAAGTGACATTGTTATGTTAATATATGAATTATGACTATGCATGTGAATTATACTTGTGGCTTCTAAGTTGGTTTACTTAGTATATGTGGGGGTATGGGACTCCATGTGTACATTGCACAAGTAAACTTATGAAGGGGTTGTGAGGGTGGTTTACTTATTATATGAACTAATTAAGTCTATGACTAAAGTGTATGAAGTACAATGAGTCTTCCTATGATTATGAAGTATAATGAGTCCTTATATGATGAAATGAAGTATGTAGCCTTATGTATAGTTGTAAGTGAATATGTTCTGACTTTTTGAATATGATATGACTTGTTGAATATCTTATGCCTAGTCTAGGGTGACTTCTTAGGTACACTTGGTGGAAGTAGCATTATGGGATGTTACCTACACATTGCACTAGTGTTATAACGCCCCAAAATGAACTAAGGTGAACTAGAGCCTCATGGTTGTTTCTTGTGTTAATTTTAAGTTAAACGGAGTTAGTTTGGTGTCCTTAGACAGTGTACAAAGTTTTGTTAAGTTTGGAGTTCAATCGACCAAAAACGTCCATGACGTTCGGATGGTATGCCTTAGAATATACTTGTATGTCTTGGCGAGTTTGGATGAGTTTTATGTGTTCGTTTTACTTGAAACATGCATAGGATGTCCTTTAGACCTAGACGACTTAGTTTAGGGATTTGACGTCCGGGCACGACCCACCTAGGACCCACAAGGGGCCCTAGATGAAGGGCCCAAGACTTGGGCAAAGTCTGCCCATCAGTGGCTCACGACGACCATGGCGACGGTCCGTTGCACTCAGGACGGTCCGTCGATCCAGGGCGTCGCGAGTGATAGAGAGTGGAACTTGTACAGGCTCCAGTTGGAGCCAAGTGTTCCTCGACGGGACCCCATGACGGTCCGTGGTGAACGTGACGGTCCGTCGAGGAGGTCTCGTCGACGAGGCCTGCCAATGCATGACTTAAGGCTGCCAACTTGGGGTGTTTTATGTAAATACACCCCAAGTCTTATAAGAACCTAGGTGTATAATTTTGGTGTTTTTAGGTTATATTAAATTAGTTTTAAACCCTAGACCTAGACAAGACCCTCTCACTTCAAGATCCAACTCTCTCTTTCTCTCAAGAAAACTCTCTCAACTCTCTTGGAAGCTAGAAGTCAAGGAAGGATAGGATGAAGGATTGGGACTTGTTTCTTCATCAAATTCGTGGGTTTCTTTCTCATAAAGGTATGGTATCCATTCTTGAATACCTTTCCATTCAAGAAGCCAACTTCCAAAATGGTTTTCAAAAAAAAAAGGGTTTTAAACTCAACTTCTTCTAAACTTTGATTTCTATTATGGGTCTTCTTGTAACTAAGTTCTAATGGTTTAAATGTATTTATATTGGTTTGAATAGATGGTTTTGATGTTAAAACTCCATGAAACTCTTGTTTATGCATACTTCAAATTTTGACTTAAAAATGGGTTATGTGAGCATGATTTGAGTAGGGTATGAACTTGGGTCTTCTTGTATTTGTCATGTTGGTGTAGCTACTGCCCTAAGGGCCTTCATATGGTGAAATATTGATAAATTGCTTATGGGTAATGATGGTTTGATTTGGTGATGAGTTGCTCTCATTGTATAGTTCTTATTATGAATTGCTATTTGAGTGGTATGGTCCACCTTATGGGTGGCGGTGCTAATTGATGAACTTGATGTTACTTAGTATGGTTTGAGTATGTGATCTTGAAGGTATAATATGTGAAATGAAGATATATATTTGAAATGGGTCTTGTGTTGTGTTTGATGTAGCTTGAATTGCATGTTTGACCTAGTTTATGTCTAAATGAAGTATATGATTATGAGAAGTATGTAGAGTGTGTAGCTTGATGAATCAAGGTTAAAGTATGAGTAGAACTTGATGATAATGAAAGTATGCTTATATGCAAGGTGTGCACATGTACACACACACTCTTTTAAGATATGTATTATGTCAAGTTGAGCAAAAAGGGGAATCTTGAGGTGGACACACTTCGTGAGTTGAGATGTAGAGTCTAGTAGCAACCTCTCCATTCCTAGTAAGCTTTCTAAGATAGAATATTATGTTGAGAAATCCGTGGGTTGAGATGTTGTAATCCAAAGTACCTCTTGAGATGAGTACTCCTCGTTAGTAGAGAATGAGTTACTTAGTAGCAATCTCCTTATCCCTTAACTATGTGCCCGCATAGGTGTATCTATTGGAAAAAAAGCCATGTAAACGCTAAGAAGCATGACCTTACTCTAGGCAAGTAAGGATCCCTCATCCGATAGGGGTTAATATCGGGATTCCATGTCTAGCTCTCATGGTCTTTGTCGGTTAAGCTAACTCCCACAAAAGAATTGATTTGAAACTAATTATCTTGTGTATTGTTGAAATTGTGTATGTATGTCATGAAGTGCTCAATCCACATTAGTTACCAAGTAGGAGCATTGAGTGGGAGTAGTAGTATGGGATGCTATTCTCACATTGCACTTGGTGTGACCTATACCTACTATGGGAGAAGAGTACCTTCATGAAATCCGTGTGAATGAGTACTATGGTGTAGTGTTATGGAGGATTATTGTGGAGTACTTGAGTAAATGGAATCCATTAGGAGTACTAAGTGGGAGTGGTAGTATGGGATGCTACTCTCACATTGCACTTGGTATGACCTATATTTCCAAGAGTATTTTGCATATGTTAGCAAAGGGCGTGGATTTGATTTCTAACGAAGTAAGCCTAAGATTAGGTAGTTTTAAGGGTCGCTTTGGTGTGCTTTGAAGGGAGGTGTAATAAGAGTCCCTTCTTGGCTCACCTTAGGGAATCTTAGAATAACCTTGGGTTAGGGCAACTTCAAAGAAAAAGGTTTCCTATGACTTGGACCGTGCCATTCACTGTAAGGTCTCCATTGTAATAATTCAAAATGTTCACTATGATGCTTTATTCAATTTTATTGCAAGTTTAGCAAAGTTAATTGAAATGTTCCTTTTGTTTAATTTAAGTTTGGTAAGATAGCCATAAAGTGTTAATTGTTGATTCTTATGTGGGTTTGCTTCTAGATTCATGAAGGTTATATTTGAATTGCATAAAAAGCTATCTTTACTAAAATTGCATATGCCATACTTAGTACATTGTTGTACTAACCCCATACTTGTATACCTTATGAGTATAGGTTGGAAGCCTTTGGAGGATCGAAGTTGAAGCTTGGGAATTCTATCTCTCAGGACTTGGGTATGTCCTCATATATTCGAGGACATAGTTTTTTTATGTTTCTTAGTTTCCTTATTAAGACTTAAAAATGTATTTACTCTATTGTAAAGGGTCGTGTCCCTAAGATTCTAAGTCGTGTCTTTAAGTTGGCTTGTGACGATAAGATTTCCTAGTATTTATGAAAAGACTCCTTTATTTATTATTATCGTGAAATGTTTTAAATTCCGCACTACTTTTCATGCTTTATGTTATGAATGCTAGTTAGAGGGCTTTTACGAGACCCCAAAGGGGTCAAGTACGCCCGGTCATGATTCGAAGGTTTTCCCTAACTTCTAGGGGGTGCTTTCGGGTCGTGACAAGTGTGACTTAGGAGTTGTCTTAGGTGATGGTCCTTATGTGAAGTTGATGTATTTGATGTGCTTATGAATTGTGAGTATATGTGCTTGTGTTATGAATCATATTATGAAAGACTATTGTAATATGACCTCAAGGGGATACATTGCACTAGGTAAACTTGAGGGTTACTTAAGGAAATAAGTAATATAAAAGATAGGTAATGTATTGTGTGTATTGAGATGCCTCAAAGTATGACAAATGGCATTATGTGATATTATGATTAGTATCCGTATCTATATTATGTATGTGAACTATATTGAGCTTATATGTGCCTATGTTCATGAAGTTTACTATAAAGACATGTTGCATGATTTCAAATGAAATGTCCTCTTTAAATGCATCTTTTTTCATGGATGCTATACTTAGTGCATTCTTGTATTAATACCATTCTTCTTCATCTTTTTACACAAAGTGTAGGTGGTGATGGATAGAGGATGTCTCCTAGGTGAAGGGCTTAGATAGATCTCGCAAGTTAAAATAAAGGAGCCCTTATGATTCAAGGGTGCCTATGTCAAAAATATTCTTTAAATTGATGTAATAAGTATAGTTAATATTTTATATTGTGAAGAGTCGTGTCCCTATTAGATTCAATTGAGTTGTGTCTTAAGATGGCAAAGAGACAATTAGAGTCTAACTATGTATTATGATATTTTATATATATACAAAGTAATGTTTTAGCATATGCGTGCTATGAAAAGTTTTAAATTTTCAGCTATTTTTATGATTATGCAATGAAGGTACGTTAAGAGGTTTGGCTTAGGCCTCTGAGAGGTCAACGACGCTGTGTTAAGATTTGAGAATACCATAACTTTTAGGGTATACTCTCGAGTCGTAACAAACTTGGTATCGAAGCATAAGGTTTTGTGTTTTGTCTTTAGGTTTCAATGTCTCATGTTGAAACGTCTAGTAGAGTCTCATATCATTGGTGGTGAGTCGCGACACATCATATGATACGGGAGGCTATAGGACGATAGAGTTTCCCTTCTTCACTATTCATATGTCGTGCCATAGAACTTAACTCTATATGATCTCTCTCTTATGTTTCCTTGTTCGGTGGTGTTTTAGATGTGATTTTTTGGAAGGGATAATTTCTCAATGCTTGAGGGAGAAAAGGTGATTTTTTGGATACCTACCTTGGTTTTATGGTTGATGAGCATATCTTAAGGTGAATTTTAGTACATGTTGATGTGATGCCATTTAAGGCTATAGATGGTTTATGAGGAATGAGATTTTATGTTAAGAAGTCATAGTAAGATATGGTTATAGATTGTTAGTAGTTGTCATGGTTGAACGGATTCCCCCTTGGATTGATAGCATGCCTTATGATCATTTAGGATGGTAGCATGATGCTACGATATAGGCTTGAAAAGTCTTGGAGAATGTGGTATAAAAAGAGAAAAATGAATGTTGTCTTTATATATGTGAAATGCTTCATAGTTGTCCTTGTGTGGATTGGAACCTTTGTATAGGTCTGCTCCTAAAAAAGGGAGAAAATGTGTTGATCCTTGTAAGGTGATAGTGAAGTGTGCTAGTTAATGGTAGAAATCTTATGACTAGTAAATTATTCCCTCTATGAATCTATTCTAAGAGTGGTGAAAAGGGAAAAAAAAGAGTTTTATTACATAAGTAGGAAGTATGATTACCCTAAGGTGACTTAGGGGGATGCATAGTAAGTACCCCTTTTGCTTTTGAAGAGAAGGAGAGAATTGAGGTTGACCTACTTTGAAGTGGCTAGTTGTCCTTAAGCTTGAATTTAAATATGGTCAATTGAGGAAGTGCTTAGATTGTACCTAGGCATGGTTGGTTGGAAAGTTCACCAAAAGTAATAACCCTTGTAGGTCTGTCTTGAGTTGCCTTGACCTTGGTATTTAAGGGCATTATGTGCTTAGGCTTACCCCAAAAAGGGGATAATGTGCATATATGGTAAGCTTTTTAGAGGCCTTGATGTCCCTATGTTGAGTTCCCTTGAACTTCTCTAGGTTGAAAATCGCCTTGAAGTGTTGGTGAGAAGGATGTTCATAAGATTAGATACCAAGAGAGGGATGATGTGCTTAGTCAATAGGGTTGGTAAGCTATGATTCCCCAAGAGTTGAGATGAGTTCCTCTTAAATGGGTTTATCCTAAGTGGGGGATGATGGTTTGAGTAGTAAAGTTTTAGATATCCCTATCTTTTCCTTCTATTCTTACTCAAGCTTGAAACCAAAGAGTTCCTAAGTAGATTTTTCATGATAGGAGTTTTGCATAAAAGGATAAGTTGCATGTTCTCCATATGTCATGCATGTCTTGAATGGCACTATGTTATACATATTATGAAAGGTCATTATTGTATGAAAAAAGAAATTTTGATAAATTTGTTTGTCTGTCATGTTGTTGTGCATCCTTCTATGATAAATGTGAAATTTAATTTCATGAGATAACTTAATGAGCATGCTTTCTGTCTCTCATACTGTGTGGTGTTTTGGCCTCATAATGAGAAGTTGAGTCTCCTTTAAATAAGATAAGATGAGTCTCTTTGAAAAATGTGTGACTTTTGAGATTTGGGAAGTGTTATTATAATCTATCTCTTGAGAAGTGATGGTTTGTCTAGCATATGTCTCTTGGTATGCCTATAAATTGTGATACATTTCCCCAAATGATACATATTTATGAAAGGTTGTGATGTGCTAGAAATAGAAAGTTGTAAATTTACTTCCTCATATGGTGATATGCTTTGTATGACCTACCATGTTGATTTCATAAGGAATGAAGTATAACGATAATGTGGTTTGGATTAAAGAAATCCTCCTTAGTATAAATTAACCTCTATGCATTTCTTTTATGTTAAATATATGATACCATGTGTATATGTTGTGAATAGGAGAAGGTAGTTCCTCCATGAACAAATCTAAGCATGGTGATGTCATAGATAACCTTGATGGTATTATGTCTAGACTATAAGGTTGTAGTTGATCTACATTATTCTTGATTCTTGTGAAACTAAATGAAGTGTTTAAATTTTCTCATGAGTTGATGTGTGGATTATCCCTAAGTGTGCAATTGTAATCCATAGTATGTTTAACCTTGTGATGAAATAATGAACATTCCTAAAGTTGGAGAAGGTAGTTCCTCCAAATGTCAATGAATATGAAGAAGTATGTATGCACGAAATAAGTTATAGAAGTAGTACATGCTTGATTATTGCCTTAAATGCATGCTAGAATGAAGTTGTGTTCCTTGTAAGTTCTGTTTATTAACTTTTATGTGATAACATGTTGAAGTGTTGTGAGATTCTATGAATGTCATTGAGTACTTGAAAGTGTTTAAAATGTTTTAGTGTCATTCGAGGACGAATGTTGTTCTAAGTGGGGGAGTATTGACACATCCTCAAAATTAACTAAGGTATCTAGAGCCTCACATGTTCCTACACAGGTTAATAATATGTTCATTAAGTGTTTTATAGTATATATACTTGATTTGAGATGATTTGGAAGTCAAACGTCAAGGGACAACCAAGACGTTCGACGACTAGTCACCAAAGGGCCTTAGGTGTGTTTATGTGCTTATCTGTGTGTCATGGGCTCTTGAAGTATTATATGAGTTATAATGATGTTTATAGGCAGTGTGTTAAGTTTCATGAAGTTTGGAGGTCAAACATTCAAGAACATCCAAGAGATTCGAAAGTTGGGATTTTTGACGTGCGAGTGAGTCCTTGTATATTTGCCTCGTTTTTCTATGTTGTTTTGAGTTGGAAGCAGTGTAGTTGACCCTAGTACCTTAATAGAGATGTTAAGGGTCAAAACGCTCGGGTATGACTCCTCGGGGACCACCCGAAGGCCCCCGAAGGAGGACCCAAACATTGGAATGAAGCTGCCCAAGGCAGCGAGCAAAGTCCAAGAATTGGACCTTGCCCTCGCGACGCGCACCTGCCATGCACCTCACTACCTCAAATTTTATTTGGGGAAGAATTGGGAGGCTGCTCCTCTATGCGCATTCCACTCCCAGATCCGGTTGCGTCATTTTTAAGTTAATTTTTACATGTCTAAGAGCCCCAATTCGTGTGGGGGTGTTTTGTTAACTTGGGGGACATTTTACTAACTGTTTTTAGGACCTTTTTAAACCCTTTCCCAAGCAAAAACCCCAATACCCATTCAGAAATCAAATTTCCAAAGTTCTCTTTCTCTTCCAAAAACCCCAAAACCTTTATTGAAGACCAAGCTCAAGAACAAGCTACGGAGATGGATTCTAGGAGATTTCTTCTCTAATTTTCATGGGCTTTTTAATGTATAATGTATGGTGATACTTCATCCATATATAACAATTCATCTCTGGAGTCCTTTCAAAGGTTTTATAAAAATGAATTCTAAGTCAAAAATCATATATTTCATTCTAGCGATGGGTTCATTCTCAAATTGATTTTAAAAGCATTTCAATGATTAATATATGTTTATATACTGATTTTATGATGAATTTCTATCCAATTTTGTATAGAACCCATGATCATCCTAATTTCTCAAATTAGCCTGGGTCTTGTGATCTTGACTTGATATTTATAGAATTGCGATTAGATTGTATTGAATTGCTTATGGCTATTACTTTCTATATCAATTGAATATGAATTGTGGAGGAATGATAAAAAATTATCATTGGCTTGGAGATTTGGTAAGTTGACTTATTTCTTCTAATTAACCTAGAATGTACATTGAATCTTGTTGATTGGTATGGTCCACCTTTGGTGGAAGTGCTTACATTCTTGTAAATTTTTATTTGTTTTTATCATGGTCTTGAAGGCATTAGATGCAATATGAATTGATATGGTAGTCTCTATGTTAGGAAGTTAAAGGATTTAGCCTTTATTCTAATATCATGTTTAAGTGAATTGATGTTATGTGTATAGTCTTCTACACTACTTGTTTAATCTAGGTGTGGAGATAATGTTATATGTATATGTTTGATGATCATGTTAGGGTTAGGTATGGTCTATATGGCTAATCATAATGAATATCCTTATAGCATGACCCCTTCCCATATGAACCCTATATGACTGTGTATGACTTAAACATATATGTGTATGCCTTGAGACTTGAAGAATGTTGTACATGTGTTGTGGTCTTTAGAGGGTGTCTTCCTCAATACTATGTGATAGCCATTATGTGATCATGCTGACCAATGTACACACAAACACTTCATGCATATATATGACTAGGATAGACTCATGATGAATAAGGAAAGGATAGTTCTCCTATGCATAATTACCTATTTCTATGCATGTAAAGTATAAGATTTATGAAATTATGAACATGTGTCCCTAAAGGTGTTTATGTGAAGGTAGATATCACAAATATGTACACACACACATGCATGCATGAATATGATATGATTATGTGAAAAGACATTCTCACATAATGTAGGTTCTATGGTGAATGTAGAATTCTCACCCTAGATACCTTTTAGTTATATGATATATGAGGGAGTAAGTCCCTAAGGCCTATTCTTTATGAACTAATGATTATCTAAAGGCTTAATGATGTTTAAAAAGGGAGTTATTGCTTATCACCGAAAGGTCATGTGAATGATATGGAGGTCTCATGTTAGTAATTCCGGCTTCCCACATGGGTTTCTTCACGACTAGTAGTGTGGATTCCCACGGTATATGTTGTCTCATGAGATTGAAACCCTCACGTTAGTAAGTCAAGGTTTCTAGAAGCAATCTCCTTGTCCCTTAACTATGTTCCCACATAGGACTCTAGCTTTGTGAATCCACCTAGATAAGCTATGTACGAATTGTTGCACCTTAGGAAAGTGTTAACCCTCTCTTTTCTATGTGGGAGTAGAACGCCGGATTCCATGTAGCTCACATGGTCTATGTCGGTTTTGGATATGTCTCCCGAAGGTTAATAATTAACTAAGATAAGAATACGAACTCTATTTTAAATTCCTTGAGAATTGTACTTGGTATGGGAGGACTATGGACCCTACATATACATTGCAGTAGATGATTCAAGAAAGGATAGGATTGGAGACCCTTATGAAGTAAAGACTTATGTTATATATGACTTGTATGAATGCATGTTAAGTGACATTGTTATGTTAAGATATGAATTATGACTATGCATGTGAATTACACTTGTGGCTTCTAAGTTGGTTTACTTAGTATATGTGGGGGTATGTGAATCCATGTGTACATTGCACAAATAATCTTATGAATGGGTTGTGAGGGTGGTTTACTTATTATATGAACTAAGTAAGTCTATGACTAAAGTGTATGAAGTATAATGAGTCTTCCTATGATTATGAAGTATAATAAGTTCTTATATGATGATATGAAGTATGTGTCCTTATGTATAGTTGTAAGTGAATATGTTATGACTTGTTCAATGTGATATGACTTGTTGAATATGTTATGCCTAGTCTAGGTTGACTTCTTAGGTACACTTGGTGGAAGTAGCATTATGGGATGTTACCTACACATTGCACTAGTGTGACTTAGGAGTTGTGTTAGGTGATTATCCTTATGTGAAGTTGATGTCTTTGATGTGCTTATGAATTGTGATTATATGTGCTTGTGTTATGAATCATATTATGAAAGAATATTGTAAGATGACCTCAAGGGGATACATTGCACTAGGTACACTTGAGGTTACTTAAAGAAAGAATTAATATAAAAGAGAGGTTATGTATTGTGTGTATTGAGATGTCTCAAAGTATGACAAATGGCTTTATGTGCTATTATGAGTAGTATCCATGTCTATATTATGTATGTGAACTATATTGAGCTTATATGTGCATATGTTCATGAAATTTACTAAAAAGACATGTTGCATGATTTCAAATGAAATGTCCTCTTTAAATGCATGTTTTTTCATGGTTTCTATACTTAGTGCATTCTTGTACTAATACCATTATTCTTTATCTTTTTACACAAAGTGTAGGTGGTGATGGCTAGAGGATGTCTCTTAGGTGAAGGGCTTGGATAGATCTCCCAAGTTCAAGTAAATGAGACCGTATAATTCGAGGGTTGCCTATGTCAAGATGTTTCATTAAGTTGATGTAATAAGTATAGTTAATATTTTATATTGTGAAAGGTCCTATTTAATTCTGTTGAGTTGTGTCTTAGGATGGCAAAGAGACAATTAGAGTCTAACTATGTATTATGATATTTTATATATATATACAAAGTAATGTTCTAGCATATAATGTTCGATGAAATTTTTGAAATATTCAGCTATTTTTATGAGTATGAGGCTTGTCTTAGACCTCTGAGAGGTCGACGACGCCATGTTAAGAGTCGAGAATACCATAACTTTTAGGGTATACCCTCAGGTCGTAATAGGAAGGGACACTCCTCACTACTCGTTCACTCGGTGCTAAGCTAGAGTCCCTTTTGAAATGTCTTTTTTTAGCAATTATAACTTAGTTTAGGTCATAGGAGACTAACTCCTTGTATATTCATAATAATTAGCTCAATAGGAATTGCATGAGAACATCCTTTCAATACAACCCTCATATGTGATATTAACACATTAACATCATCATATCATAGTAAGGCACATAGGTACTTCATTACCAACCTTATATCATTACATCTTAATCATAATCTCACAATCCACATAATAAAGTTATTTCAATTTCATCATCATAAAAACACTTACTTAATCTACTCACAAGATATGCTTCAATTGAACTTCATCATCAAGTACAAGACATCATAATTGAAGTAAAGGTTTAGGATAACAAAGTCTTACCAAATTCTCCTTCAAAGCCATCATCCATGGTCTTGACATTAACCAACCAATTTCATCCAATAATAGGTGTAATAACATCATACAATAGTACTTAACACAATAACTAGGTCAATTGCATCAACACTAATAAATTCTAAACTAGTTCATAACCTAGGGTTATGGAATTGGAGTCAATTCATGACCTCATCCAGATACTAGGTTAAACATCAAAAACTACATTAATTGAACAATAATACATCATAATATAACCATAATAATCATTCGAAATCAAGAACAACACATTTTGAAAGATCAATCTCGGATTAGAATGAGACGCATATGAAACTCATCTTTTTGAACCAGCTTACGAAAGAACCCTTTGGGGAAAGAAATACTAAAGGTGAAGATTTCCCATATCTTAATATTACTTAAAGATTTATGGAGAAAAATGGTGTTCTTCAAGCGCTACAGCCCTTGACCTTGACCTTCTATGGAGGTCTTCTTTAGGGTAGAGAGAATGTAGAGAGAAGGAAGAGTAATTTGTGTTTGGGAATTGGAAGTGTTATGTTGGGTATAGGCTTAGGGTAGTTTGTACAGTCACTTAACTAACTTAATTAACCACAACCCCTAAATAATTAACTAATTAATTGAAGTAACTTAAAACATCACAGTGAAACCCAAGCCTGACCTACTAGCCGTAGGTCAGTCGATGCATCTCCCCCAACCGTCCTACACATCCGTAGGTAAGTTCAGAGACTTGTCATTTTGGACATTTTCGAAAAATGGCTAATTACTCAACGACAGAGGCATCGACGCCCCATCGTCCAGTCTATTTCTCGTCGCCTGAAACCATAGGTAGCTACTGCCTTTGACAACGTTTTAGCCAGAATGGAATGTTCCTTCTCAAGGACCCTTATGGTGGTCCTTGGGGAGTCGTACCCGGACGTTCCGACCCTAAAAATTTTCTAATACATTTTTAACACCTCCCACCAAATTTCATCAAATTCCAACTCTTAAAACCTCGTGAAATAGGCTATGGCACACTAGCACCTCTTTCACTAGTCTCCAAATGTCATGGATATTTCTTGACGGCTGACTCTTAAACTTCCTAAATGACTTATAAACATTATTTTTGACCTTAAAACAGTGTTACAAACCTTACACTCTTATGTGAGGCTCTAAAATAAGTTTTGGACTTTTAGAGTGTTACAGTAGCTAATGATATTTGCTTAATTGCTTCAAGTTTTTATGTTTATGTGTCAATGTGTGATTTAAAGGTTATTAAGTGTTGAGCTTTGAAATGGTATGACGAGCATGTGTAATGTTGGATAAGTTAGTTCCTCCATAAATGAAATGTAATGACCCAGATTCTGGAATCCGAATCGCCACCGGCGTCGTTGACCTATTAGAGGTCGCATACAAGCCTCTTCTTGCATTCATCACATTCATATGGTTAATTTTAGCGGAAAATTTAAAAATTTTAAGCGTATGAATGTGATGAATGCAAGAAGAGGCTTGTCTGCGACCTCTGAGAGGTCAACGACGCCAGTGGCAATTCGGATTCCAGAATCCGGGTCGTTATAAACTTGGTATCAGAGTATGAGGTTAAATTACCTAGGAACTAAAGCTCAAAACAATCACGTTACGTAGTTTCTAACTTATGGTTGTGAAGCGCGCCACAATCATGACTTAGAGACTATATGATGTTAGGAATTTTCCCTTCTTCTACTCTTTATCGTGCTATCTAGAGTTTTGACACTTTGTGTCATTCTAAGTATCTACTTTCCTTCTTGTGTGAACGCGTAGAAGAATACACACAAGAATTAGGATGGCCAAGTGGTCTAAGGCACCAGACTCAAGAGCTGGCCTTTCCAAGAAGGGCAATGATAGAAATGCCCAACGTGATCGAAAGACGTGTAGTAAGTGTGGTCGTTCGCATGGAGGTGAGTACATGGTAGATTCTAAATGCATGCCACGGGTGTTAATGAAGAGGAGGAGGCTGAGTTGGCTGCATATAAGCTCAAGGATGTGGCTCAGGTATGGATTGGATCCGTAAGTGTCGTCAAGTGAAGCGGCTAAGAAACAAGAAGGTTGCCACCGTGAAGGTACTATGGAGGAACCACATTATTGAGGGAGCAACATGGGAGGCCGAGGCTGATATGAGATACCGTTACCCTCACTTCTTCAGTTCTTGCGATTGGACATACTCTTCCTTAGTCCGATTTCATTAATGAGACTCTAAATCTTAGTGCATTAGGCGGTTTTTGTGTTTTAAGTCCATAACTGTATATTTTATACTTGCACTATATGAGTTAAAATGAGTTCATGCGTGCATTCATGTTGCTGTTTTTGTATAACGTAGACGTAATTTTATGTGTTGCATATGTTGTGATGTGCATCATGTTAAGTATGATTGAGAAGGAACTTCCTCGATCTCAAATATGAAGCTTTCGATAAGCTTGAGTAAGAATACATCATCCTAAATATGTGTGAATCAGATGTTCACAAACGATAACGTTTTAAGAATGTTTAAGTGTTTCAAAATTTCCCTCTTGTTTTAAAATGATGTGTAAGTGTCATTCGGGGACGAATGTTCCTAAGGGGGGATAATGTAACACTCTAGAAAAACCTATATGTTTGGTAGAGAGCCAAAATATGTTTCAAGAATGCATTTGGGAAAATGTAGGCATCCCAATGCCCAATATTGAATAGTATTGGGTATAATATAAAAATATTGGCTTAGAGTGATAGCCAATATGCATTTGGGAAAGTTTAGGAATCCCAATGCCCGATATTGAATAGTATTGGGCATAATATACAAAATATTGGCTAAGGGTGTTAGCCAATTTTTCTAAGTATGAATAAGCACTGCTTAAGATTGTACCTGCAAAGAAGACCCTAAGATAAAATAGTGATCTCTAATGCAATACTCTGGGTATAAGGCATTCAAGTGTCAATCATAGATACCATAGCACATGATCAATTAAAATGATCATGTTGATTAAGCAGTGCCCAAGGACATAGTGAGGATCCTTGGGACAATAAGTAAACATTCCTAAAGGAACCATAAATAATAGTTAGTTAGGAAAGTACAACCAACACATGTGCAAGCACATGTGCCAGACATGTGAAGAAGCTGCCAAAGGAGGGGACCACCCTAACCGAATTTGGTTAGGGTAGTTAAGGGGAAAACGTGCACAAGGGACCACTCCATGTGGGGCCTAACTTCCTAATCAATTATAGACTCTAACCTACTGCCCTAAATAGCTAACTAACCTAGGACCAAACGAAATAAACTAATTAGTGCACCCGACAACCTAGGACTAAATCGGGTTGACACTAACCTAGTACTAGTTGAAGAGACAACGTAGTAGCTAACCTAGGCTGGTCCAAAAGGTTAGTTATGGTCCTAAAAACTTAGGGGTATTTTATTAATTCCCCTAGTTTACCTAATTAATTAATTTAGCAACTTAATTAATTAATTTAAAAGAGCTAAAACCGAAACTACAAAGGAAATTTTCAGATTTCGGTTAAGACACGAAAGGGAAAACCTAGTATCTAACCTAGGATGGTCCAAAGAGTTAGTTAACATCCTAACAACCTAGGGATACTTTATTAATTACCCTAGGATACTAAATTAATTAATTTTTCAACTTAATTAATTAATTTAAAGGGGAAAAACCTAAATCACAAAGCAATTTCCAGATTTCGGTTAAAACAAGAAAAAAGACAACCTAGTACCTAACCTAGGATGGTTCAATGGACTAGTTATGGTCCTAACGACTTAAGGGTACTTTAGTAATTACCTTAGGTCACCTAATAACTTAAAATAGTTATTTAATTAATTAGTTTAAATGATCAAAACGAAATTCTTACACTAACCTAGTACAACTCAAGAAACATCCTAGTACTTAACCTAGGATGGTCCAAAAGGGTTAATTTTGATTCCAATCACTTAGGGGTACTTTAGTACTTACCCTAGGTCCCTAAATTAATTAAATTAAGGATTTAATTAATTAATATAAAGTAAAAATGTTGACCAAAACCATAGTCAACACCAATTTCCAAATTTAACTAAGTGTTATGTTCTCCTATGTTTAGTCAACTTAGGAGGGACATTTTGGTTATTGGTTAATTAGTTTATTAAATTAACTTAGTAAACCTAAGTTGTATAATTCAAGATCAGTTCTTAAACCTAAAAATTACGTTCAAACTCATAGAAAAAAAGGACGCAAAACAGTAAGTAAGCGAGGGAAAGAAAAATAGAAAATTCCATTGATTCTCCTAGGCGATTTCAAGGTTTCTCCAAGTTTTCGTTCAAGATGGTCTTCGTAGATTAAGTTCTACTTATGGTATGGGTATCTCTCCTGGACTTCTTTATCCAATAGAACTTTCTTTCCAATGATTCAAAGATCTTCAAAACTAGGGTTGTTCCCGTGTTCTCGTCGAACTCCGTTGTCCCTAGTATCCTTTTCGATTGAATGTTGAATAGGTTAGAGATCATGTTGTTGGTATGTGGTGCTGGCTGATCTTATGTGTAATTTTCTTTAATTATGAATGTAGATTAACCTATGAATCTGTGATCGTATGAAGTTAAGTGCTTAAAACGTGAATCATGAATCGACGATGTGTTAGTTACACCCGTAATTAGTTAAGTGTTGATGTACTTGTCCGAATGTTGACTTGCTGTTTTGTAACGTTATGAATATGCTAAAGTAATCAAATGTTAATATGATCTTGTCCAATATGTCTTAAAAACATTACCCTAAAGTCATGAACTAAGATTGGTTAAGACAATGATACTATATTAAGATGTGTCCGAATATGTTACGTATGAAGATGATTACGGTCTGTTGTGCATACGTACTGTTAATGTGACTTGTTGATGATGTTGTGTTCGTTAAATGATCATATTATACTGTCCAAGATGCTTAAAAACATTATGCCTAAAGTTATGTTATAAGGTTGGCTAAAACAATTTCCATGAAATCATAATTTGAGTGAATGTTTGGCCTATGCCAATAAAATGGCTAACAAAAACATTGTTTAAAAGGGATGCATGCAAATGGCTATAATATTATGTTAAATAATTAATAGATTGGCTAATGAATAATATACATATCCAACCAATCATGAAAGAATGTAAAATTGGCCTAAGCCAACATTTTTGGTATGTAATCTATACGCAATTGTTTATGCCAATACTAATCATATGCCAATCTTATATAGCCAAAAGATTGAAATGATAACTTAAGCACTTCTAAAGTAAGTCAATGAATCCATAACCAAGGGCATGCCATTCATTGGGACAACTCCCAACATGCTCTAAAAGAATGAACTATGAACACATGTAACTCATTGAAAGAAGTGCTCATCGTCCATAAACGATGAAATGAATATACTACACTAAAGTAAAGAAGTAACTTGAGTTATAACATAATTATAGGGGTCTAAATTAAGTAAATAACAAGAATGGGGTGTTAAAGAAAGTGAGACAAGTCTTACTTACACCTAAGCTACTATGTTAAAAGAATACTCACGAATGCAGGTGTTAGGATGTGTGAGACTAGTCTCATGAACACCTAAGGATGATATGTAAGGACAATTCACATTTCATCAATGTAAAGTAAGGATGATATGTAAGGACAATTCATATTTTATCAATGTAATGTAAGGATTACAAGTCATCAAAAGAGTAAGTAAATCTAAATCTAGAAGCAAGCTTCCACAATACTTTAGTCAACTCTAAAAGATAAAGAAGATAATGAAAGTGAGCACAGCACCGATAGGCTAGTTATGAGTGGTGATGCCTTCTTTCAGGAAGGGCGGAGGTTCCCATAATTCTCATGAAGATGAGACTATCCACCAAGGTGGGTATGGGTCTCCCTAAATCTCCTAGCCTTCGAACTATGTCTATCCAACATTAGGAAGTAGCTAGTGGTTTCCACCTAAGCGAGCTAGGCATATTCTGTTTCACTTTGGCCGGTGATTCCACCCCTTTTCGGTGTGGGACAGACACTAGATTTCATGTTTAGCTCACATGATCTATGTTGGTTAATGCTCACGATATGTTCTTGGGTTACTATAGCCGTGAGCCACTCCTTTTCGATGTGGAGTGAACACTTGAGATGGATTCACCTTAGATGGGTATCACCCCTTTCCATGTGTAGGGTAGACACTGGACTCCATGAGTAGCTCACATGGTCTAAGATTCGTTTTAACCGGTGAATCACCCCTTTTCGGTGTGGGGTAGACACTGGATTTCATGTTAGCTCGCATGATCTTATTCCCTATGATGTATCTATGAAAGAGAGAATGAATGATGATGATGGAACGTATGTTCAATGTGAGCAATGATGAAGAGCTTAAGAATGTCAAGTGCCAATATCACACTTATGAAGTTTCAGCAAATAATGGGTAAAGCCAAATAAGAGTGGCCTATAATGACTTCTTATATGATGCCAATAAAGGGAAGTAGAAACATAATGTTAACTAAATACCTCATAACTTCCCTAACATGAAAATAATGAAATAGATGGCATAGCCAATAAATTTGGCTTATGAAATGTTTATATATACTAAGAGTAAAGAATGACTCACTATAAGATAGTGAAATCATTCCTTCGTCCTTGTATTACTTACATCGATTCATTGTGGGTATGGGACTACAATGAATCATTGCACTTGTAAGTAAAACATAGGACCAAAGGAATTATTTAACTACACAACAAGAAGAAGAAAAAGACATAAAATAAATCTAAGTATGGGGAAAGGAGCTCTCGGGTTTGGAGGATTAGAATTTCAAATCTTCGCTCGAGTGGTTGTAAAATGATGTTAATGGTACTAATGTATTGGAATAACATAGAAAATGAGTTGTGTGCTTTTAATGCATTATAATACATCATATTCATATCACAATTAACAACTAACGAATTAGGAATGTCTAATGACTAGACTTTCCAGAAATGGCATGTTGCTTAGGAAGCGCTTTCATTAATCATGCATAGCTTTATGTGTATGTGTGCATACACCCATACTTAGTACAAGTGGTGTACTAACCCCCCACTATTTTATATTTTTATAGGTGTAGGTCAAAGGACAGATTGACGACACTTGCAGCGGTTTTGACTTCAGCGTTTCTCCAAACCATTTGGTAGGTCCTCCTGTTTCGAGGATGCTACAGTTTTAGTCTAGCCTTAGTTTTAGACATAGCTAGTGGATGTTTCCCTAGCGTTTATTTTGTACTTTCATTTCGAAGCTTTGTAATAAGGCCGTATTTGGCAATGGTTGAGGAAGAGTGTCGTACGACAATGCTCTTTAATGATATGGATATCTCTAGACTCATGGTGTATACTCAAAAACATGAGTAGTCCAAGCTTAGGAAGATGAATAAAGATGGAAAGAGGCCTAGGCCGGATGAACTAAGTTAACCTAAGCCTAAGAAGAGGTTTTATAATCACGAATCTTCCATGGGGAACAAGGATAGGGTTTCCAACAAAAATTCTCAAGGAGGAAGCTATGCTTTTGAGAGGCCAAGGTGTACTATTTGTGGGAAGAAACACTTCGGTAGGTGCCTTACCGGTACGGATGGTTGATTTAGATGTGGTAATAGGGGTCATAAAATGATAGATTGCCCTAACCTTAATAGAAAAGTTAAAGAGGTCAACTAAGCTCCTTATGGTGGTCCGGATACTAATGCTCCAAAGAAGAATCGTTTCTATGCATTTCAAGCTAACAAAGGAGATAGTCCAGAATGAAGGCCTCGATAAGTTAAAGTTCCTTATGGTTGTCTTGATTTCTTTTAGATGGATTTACCCTATGTGGGGGAGAATACGTTGAGTAGTAGGGTAGTTTGTATCTATATCTTTTCCTACTATTCTTACTCAACCTTGAGACCAAAATCTTTAGTACATTGGTTTTATTTTGGAGTCTTGCATGAATATGAGTTGCACGTCTCCTTATGTTATGAGTTTCATTTATGATATTATGTTTTGCATGATCTTAATTATTTTTTACCTTAAAACAGTGTAACAAACCTTAGACACTCATGTGAGGCTCTAAATTAGGTTTTGGGCTATCAGAGTGTTACAATAACTAATGATATTTGCTTAATTGCTTCAAGTTATTATTTTTATGTGACAATGTGTGATTTGAAGGTTATTACTTGTTTAGCTTTGAAATTGTATGATGAGCGTGCCTAATGTTGGAGAAGGTAGTTCCTCCATAAACTAAATGAAAATGATGAAGTAAGTGTATACTTTGAATTGTTAAAATAGTTCCAAATTTTCTTGTGTTGCTAAATTTTTAATGATATGAAGTTGGTGACCTTGTAAGTTTGGTGAATTGACTATGAATGTTATGTCCATTATGATATGTGTTGTGAGCTTCTAATTGAGTCCTTGATGTCCTTCAAAGTGTTTAGTGTCATTCGAGGACGAATGTTTTTCTAACTAGGGGAGAATGTAGCGACCCTCAAAATGAAATAGGTCTAAATAGAGCTTCACATGTGTTTCATGAGTTAATAATGTGTTCAAAATAGTGAATTTAAGTTTTTTAGCTCTGTTTGGTAAGTTTGGAAGTCATACGTCAAGGGACGACCAAGATGTTTGACGAGTAGACGTTTATATGTTTGCATGTATTTTAGTGTGCCTTTGTATGTTTCGTGAGTTGTTTTAGGTCCAAATTGATAGGGGAGGACCCTGAGACCTATATTAGCATGTTTATGGGTGAAATATCCAGGTACTACTCCCCAAGGACCACCCTAAGGGTCCTTGAGGAGGACACGAGACTTGGCATGAAAACTGGAAAATCACTCCCCAATTGACAACCACAATCGACGGGCAGTAGATTGAATAACGCCCTGTCGTATTGGGTCATAGATCCAAACTTAGTGGTGGAAAGATTAGAGCCAAGAGAGAAGCCTCTGATCAAAACGACACCCAACAGGATGGGTCGTCAATCAAACGACGCCCCTTAGCTTGGGTCCGTCCTTTGGCACCTGCAAAAGCTGCATGGGTTTGGCCAAGCTTGTTTTTTTTTATTAAATTCACCCCATGTATTTTATGAAGTATGGACGGTTATTTCATGTTTGATTAGGTATTTTATGAGGGTTTAAAGACAGAGGCGTAGGTTATTCTTTACTTTTCAAAAATCAAAACCCCTCCATTAAAAAAAGACTCTCTTAAACCCCATTGAAGTTATAACTCATGGTAGAGCTTGGAGTGAAGGTTTTGGGTTATTTCTTCACGAAATCTCGTGGGTTTCTTCATATAAAGATATGGTAGTTAATACTTGACTCTTCTTTCATTCATGGAGACAATTCAAAGACTTTTTAAAACTGATTTCAAAACACCAAATTCTTTTATTTTGAATTCTAAGCATGGGTCTTTGCATTAAAACATTTTAATGAATTCAATATGATATTTACAATGTTCGTTGATGATTTTAAGGTCAAAAACTCAATGAACCCATGGTCATGCAATTTCTGATCGTTTGACTTATGTAGTGGGTTTAATGTATAAGATTACATAATATTAGGGTTGTGTTTCTTAGGTTGTATTGTGGATTTCCTACTGCCCTATTATGATTACTTATGATAATTTTGTGAAACATTGAGAAAAAGTGGTAAAGGCTTGGATGAAGGGTAAGTTGTTCTATCTTGTTTAGTTTACATTAAATTGATCTTGAGTGGTATGGTCCACCTTTAGTGGCAGTGTTTACTTAAAGTACATGAATATGTATAAATATTTGTATTGTGATTACGGCATTCAAGGCATAGTATGTGAAGTAAATTGATGATTATGATGTATATGCATGATGTCTTAGGAAGTAGAAAATGTGTATCTTGAAGATGTTATGTCGAAATAACGTATATTTATATGTGAAACATGATAGTCCGTAAATTATGAGGAATGTGGGTATGATCATGTTTAGAAATCAATATTATTAACAATGGTGATTATGTGAAAGGTGCACACATGTACTCACACACACTTTTGAATGAAGTTATGAATGAAAATAGGGGTAGCCACTCCTCGTGAGTAGAGATGAAGTGTCTATACCATTCCTTGTTATTCCTACGGAACTCAAGTAATAAAAAGGGGGATTTTGGGGTCACCACTCTTCGTCGGTGAGATTAAGTGCTTAATGGCAACCTCATTAATCCTAACATCTTTCTAAGATATGTTGGAGGGTGGATACCCTTCGTGAGTTTAGATGTGGTTTTGAAAAGTAACCTTTAGGGATAAGTACTCTTCGTTAGTTGAGATGAGGTGCTAAATAGTTATGTCACGACCCGGATTCTGGAATCCGAATAGCAACCAGCGTCGTTTACCTCTCAGAGGTCGCACACAAACCTCTTCTTGCATTTATCACATGCATACAGTTAATTTTAGCGGAAAATTTAAAACTTTTTGTTTATAGTTGAAGTATACATAGACTTCATATAAACGCATATCTTTAAGGAAGTTCATTGCTCATACATCAACCATCTACTTATAAGATCATGCAACTTGAAAGAAATGGAATCTCATGTCATAAGTAATACTTGCCAAAATGGCATCATTACAAGCGTCTGAATAAAATAGGAAAGAAACACTAGTGGAACCTACCCCACTAATTCAAACCTACTACTAAGCAAGAATATAAAGGCAGGCATCCTCGAATGCATGAGGACCTACCAAGTCCGGATGAAATCTCTGTGTCCGAACAGCTGCAATGATACCCTCAACGTCAACCTGAGCCTGCACCTAAAATAGTAATATTGTATGGAATTAGTACACACTTGTACTAAGTATGGGTACATGCAACAACACATAACGGTAATGCATGAACAAGGATGGCTCTTCCTAATCAACATGCTTTCTTAGAAGGTCAAGTTTCTTGACTTTGACTATTTCATAATAGGAAGGTCATGTCATGAATATGTCACACATCATACACACATAGGTTCACATAATATACATTTCATGTTTCATATAGTATACATTTCATTTCCATGAGACCTTAGAATCATGGACGTAGCATTAAGACATTTCAAGTGAGGGCCCAACATATGGGATCTCAATCCGAGGGTCTCCTTTAGCAAACACAGAGTCTACTTCATTCGTTCATTTGTACTTCACATTATTCATTTCATTCATTCATAGGCTGGTGTAAACTCCAGCTATGCCTAGGATGTAGTTTAAGACTCTCATCGGGATCATGAAGTGCAATTACCAAGAATGACCTAATGTCAATACTTTAGTCCGGTCTCACCTCCTGATTGTCTTGCACAAACACCTTTGTTATCGTTCATTTCATTATCTTTCATACTTTGAGGAACTTAAACCTTAACCGACATAGATCATGTGAGCATCATGAAATTCGGTGTCTCCCCCACACAGAAAAGAGGTGGAGTCAATGGCCAAAGTGAAACCAAAACATGCTAGCTTTAATTGTTCAAACCAAGCTAGTTCTCTATGTTGGCAACATAGTTCAAAGACTAGGAGATTTAAGGAGACCCATACCCACCTTGGTGGACAGTCTCATCTCATGAGATTTATGTGAACCTCCGCCCTTCCCGAAGGAAGGCATCACCACTCATAGCTAGCCTATCGATGCTTAGTTTAAAGTTCCTATTTACATTCAACTCATACATCATCGAATCTTGTTTCTTAGCATGAGGTATTCATAGCTCATTAGATGATTTATCATCTCTTCTACATATTAAGTGTGAATTGTCCTTACACTTACATATAGAATGTGATTGAGACTTGTCTCTTAATGTTCAACACTCTCTTAGGTGAGTACTTTTTGGTGACCTCTACTTAGGATTTGTTGAGGCTTGTCTCACCATTAATCTTAGCCTCTTATCATGTTGTCACTATTCTCATTAGCATCATAGTATAATATAATTACTCACCTCATTACGTGAATGTTCATTTATGAATCTTACCATTAACTCATGGTCTTGCCCATTTCGGGTTACTCATAATTGAATAAGTGTTTCATGAAAATCTAATTATATGTTGTGTAAGACATGCATTTTACACATTTAGTCAAGGGACCCAAGTTCGATCCCTAGTGCTACATTTCATTTCATTTTAATGTGTATCCCAATTTCAGTCAAGGGACCCATGTTCGAATCCCTTGGGCAGCACTTGATTTTTATTTTTATTATTATTTAGAGTGTTAGGTGACTTAATTTATTTCGTCCAAGAGGATCTGGGATCGAATCCCAGTGGCCTCAATTCTTTTATTATTTTACTTTGGTGTGAGATTTATGTATCTCACACCCTTGGCCAAGGAGCCGAGTGCAAAACCTCCCTCCCTCACTATTTTGTTTTTCTTTTAATTTAAGGCTTCTTTCAACCTGCCCAAGTTCGAATCCCCTCACTCACCCTATTTTCTTTTTCTTTTAATTTAAGGCTTCTTTCAACCTGCCCAAGTTCGAATCCCCTCTCTCACCCTATTTTCTTTTCTTTTATTTTAAGGCTTAATCTCTTAGTATTAAGACCTTAAGGTTTCGAGATTCACTGTAAAAGGCAGCAACTATTCCTCTTTATATATATTAGTGACTAGCCGAAACCATGTTTGTTTAACATCAAGTTTAATTTACTTTCTTACATTTTAGCCTAGGCTTTTGACTCATAGTTTTCCATATACTTTTGACCAATTCATTAAGGACTTTACTTTCACTTTATTATTCATGAACATAATTATTTCTTTTGCATGTTAAACACACAACATTTCATAACACATTATTCACCATTTTCTTCAAGTTAACAGTAACAATACAATTACGGAAAATAGCATGTTTTGTGCACATATGACATTCAACATTCGGACGTACATAACAAATCATAAACAGCCCATAACCTACATTGCACACAACCACAATCATTTTTAAAATCATCTACCAGAAGTCATATCAACCCATGCATCAATTCGTTCATAGGATCTAATGATAGGGGCATGCAACGGGGGACAACCTTAGTGTTTGATTGGATTTAAACTGAACCTTAGGGGACTCTTGGGAAAGGGACCAAGAGAGAAAAAAACCCATACCTTTTTAGCCTTTACAACCAGCCACAACCACACGTTACCACCCACACACAAACCTTTCTTCCGAGCTTTGATTCTTGTTCCCAAGTGCATTTCTTTGCTTAAAACACTTAGGCGTACGAATTCTTCCTTTTGTTTTTCGATGGATGCAGCCAAGAATACTTTTAGAGTAGTGAGTTTTACGTTTATTTTCTGTTTTTGAATTGTGAGGTAAAGCAGAAAATGTTTTTAGGATTAATATAAAGAATTAAGAGCGGGAATGAAGCGCACTCCTAGTGGGAGTCGTGCCCCCCTTTTGTGGGAATTATTGTTGACTTATTCAACACAATTAAAATGGTAAAATCAGATTATAAAATATATATCAAGTTATTATGATGCCCCTCCTTATTTTAAAAAATTTTTAATCAATTAATTCGTGCCCCTTAATGCCTCCAACTTGGCTCGAACCCGAGTGTGGAGGTATGGTCAATATCGGGTTTGACCACCGAGATTTGACTCCTTTTGACTAATTAATAACTTCATTTAATTAATTAAATATCAGTCTAGGGTAATTACTATACTACCCCTAGCCCCAAAATTACCTTTATACCTCTAGAACCCCTAAAACCTAGGACTAACCCTCTAAGTCCGGTTAAGACTCATCCGGGTGAATCCTAGTATTCGGGTACACTAGATGGCTGGAACCAACCCTGCCTAGCTCAACTAACTAAACGGCGGACAATAGTCCAGTCAATTCTTCGTCGATAGGGGGCATCACTCCACACTTAGGTGTGGGATATAAGACACGAAAATTCAAGGTCTCTGACATAATCAACGGACCTACATGATGGAGCCGTCGTTCCATCGACGGTCCGTCGACTGTAGGCTTCGTTTGTTGCCTGCATTTTCTGCGGAGTTTCAGTCAAGGTAATGGTATATTGGGAAATTCACCTATCTTCTAAATAAAAGATTGGGCGGTTACTTAAGGTATTTTTGGTTATTTTAAGTCACTTTATAAGTCTAGAACCTAAAGTTGAGTTCTTTATTCCAAATTAAAACCCAAGACCCCAAATAGAATTCTCTAGTACTCCATTGAAGCTTGAAGAAAGGTTGAAGCTAGGATATTGATTTCCCCATTGAATATTCATCATTTTCTTGGCTTATCATCAATTAAAGTATGTTTGTTCATCCTTGAATCTTCTGTCTTCAAGGATCCAAGTTTCAAAGGCTTTTCAAAGACTTTGAAAGCATAAATTTTGCAAAATTGAATTCTAGCCATGGGTTCTTCTATAAAATGATTTGTATCAATTATGTTTGATTCATTGATGTTAATTGAATGTTTTAGATCAAAAACTCTATGAATCCATGCAAATCATGAAATCCTAATTTTGGCTCTAATATGGGTGATTTGATCATGACTTAATAGTATTGAATTTTTATGTAGATTGTATTGGGCTGTTGATATATGTATGAATTATGTTATAATTGTATATAGGCTACCTAAATTTGATGATTTTCATATGGTATCTTGTTGTTTCATTGTATGTTTTGATTATTGGTTTGGATTGGTGTATATGGCTATTGGTAAGAGCCTTTGTTAATTGAATTGGTCGGATTGGCTAAGGGTTGGTGGTGTTGATGATGGAATGGTGGTAAGATGACCTAATATATTCTATATTCTGTAGTATAGGTATTGAATTGTGTTGATTGGTATGGTCCACTTATGGTGGCGGTGCTTATGTGTTATAATTGTGATGAACATGGCCTTGTCGGCATTATAGTTATTGTTATTATGTGAATAGTGATGTTATCATGTTATATATTAAATAGGTGATTTAGGTGAAGGGTGATTAATTGTATATGTGTATATGTGAGGTTGAAGTATGATTCTCTCAAATTGGTTATATATGATCATGATAGACTAGGGTGTTGTCTCTAGTTGTGTTGCTAGTGTATCTTGCTAGGTTGCCTTAGTGTTCCTACATGATACTTGAATACTATTGAATATGTGACATGATTATTATGTGTGTGTATTGATTTGTAGACTATTTTCTTCTACTTGATACATGCTAAGTATGTGAATATGAATATCTTGACTTAGTAGGCTAAAGAACCTTTGTCTTGTATGTGGATGGATGAATGTTAAATGAAATTCTAGGATCGGTAGACCTAAGATGGTACCCTTATAAGTATGATAAGTAAATGACCTTGAACATGTGAAGAGGTTCATATCATTTGGAACCTTCAATATAGAAAGAAGGTTTAGATATCCCTGAAATTGAAAGTCGTAATGGTGTCCTTTTTGTGTGAATGATGGAATTAGGGATAGGTTGGCTGGAACGACAAGAAACCATCTCTAAGAAAGTCATTTATCTATCCTATTAACCATTGAGTGGCAGCCACTAAGGACCCATCTTTGGTAGAGGCATTATGGTGAGGTAAGACTAGAATTGTTGCCTTTTCATATGTCTTGTGTGATTGAACTTACTCTATGAGAACTAAGGCTAGTACTGAGAGAATATGCTTGGGGAGTAACTCTGCTTAAGTTGAGACTAGAGTACAAAGAAACCCTTTATATTTCTTAACCATGTGCCTACATGGGATGTGTCCTAGTTCTACCCTTGGCAAGTAGAATACCCTCCATCGCAGTAGGGTAGACTTCGGATTCCATGCCTCACTAGTATGGCATATGTTGGTTAATGCCTATTCTCATCATGTGTGATAGATTATGGTATTGTAGAAGTTCTACAACATTTAGGTAGTGGAATGGGACGATATCTAGAGATGGCACAAGTAGGCTTTCAAGATGCTAGAATATAGGTTCCCTAGCTATTTTCTAACACCATTATGTGAAGTCCTCTAAATGCTTAATTGAATTAATGAATGATTATGACTTAGGTTAATGAATGTTGAGCAGAATGATCCCTATCTAGGGTAGCTTTAAGGGTTGCTTAAGTAGACTTGAAGACGGTGTATGGGCGGTCTCCTCATGTTTTTCTAAAGTGAATCTTAGAGTAACCTTAGCTGGTTATTTAAATGTTAAAAAGGGAATAATCTTATCTTAGGTAGTCTTAAGGATTATTTAGGTGTGCTTGAAGAGGGTGTATGGGTTGTCTCTTCTTGTCTTACTTAAGCAAGTCTTAGGATAACCTTTGGTAGGAGAGTTATATGCTTATATGGTTTGAAGTTATGTTAATTCTATATGGTGGATTACTTGGAATATGTCTTATATGATCATGATGTTTTAAAAGTGTTTCTTATACTTGTGTTGTGAAGTTCTCTTCAAAAGAGTATAAAAGAGCATGTTTTATACAAATGTCCGTTTAGCATGGTTTTATTGAATTACACCATACTTAGTGCATTATAATGTACTAATTCCATATATTGTCTTATATCTAAAGGTGTAGGTGGCATTTGAGATTAGTCATTTGTAGTGAAGCTTGGAACTAGCATCCTTTCAAGCAAGTTTTGGTATGTCCTCAATTGATTCGAGGACATAGCTATGTTTAGCTTTTCTAATCAAAAGACATTCTATTAGATTTTGATATTTTATAGTTTGTTGATGTATGGGTTGTGACCCAAGTTATTTGTGAGTCTAAGTTTGATACAAAGAGACTTACCATTTCCTATGTTTTCCTATAAAAGAGATTTTGTGATAATGTTGTGAAAAGTTCTAATTTATATATGTATATATATATATATATATATATATATATACATATGTATATATATATATATATATATATACATATGTATATATATATATATATGTATATATTGTACAAGTAAATTTATACAGGGTTTATGGTGTGGTTTCTTTATGCTATGAAGATATATCAATTCATGTATGCATGATATGAACTGTTGTTATGCGTGACTTTACTTATTACAAGTTATGAACATGAATATTACCTTGCTTATGTACATTAGATATGGATGAGGCAAAGGTAAGATAAGTATGTTGTTGGTGACCTAAATGTGGTACATAGTACTTGATAGGGTTATGAGATCTTACCTTTGCATTGCACTAGTATGGATTTGGGTTGCTTATGTATTGGCTTGACTTATTTTCCTTCACAAATGTGCATGATGACTTTTAAACTTGATGAAAGCATGGTTGTTTTGACTAAATGTCCCTTTTGAGAATGTTTTTATGATTTTATGCATGGCTTCCATACTTTGTACAATATTTTTTTTAATCCCTATTTTCTACATTTTATATAAGTGTAGGTTCCGATCGTTGAGATATACTTCTCCTTTCAAGTGAATCTTGGATTGACTATTCTTAAAGCTTAGTGACTCCTTATGTTTAGAGGACAGTCCATTACTCATTTCTAATTCCTTTTGTACTTTCCTTTTTCAAAACAATGTTGTAAAGGGTTGTGACCTTATGATTTGTATCCGATTGTATTAGATGGTGATTGAGACAAAGTCTAGACTCCTATATTTATTTATTGAAAAAAGGACTTCTAGTGTGACCAGTTTTACATTTTGCGTCATTTCTATTACTTATGTTCATGATTATGTTAAGGGATTGTATGAGATCCGTTCGGGTTCAAGTACGTTGTGTAACATCTAGGGGTAGCCGTGGGTCGTGACATTATGATGAATCCACGGTTTGGACTCATTTTTAGGGATTTATTTGGATAGATTTAGTGTCCTAATATGTATATTTTGTGCCAATAAATTATCCTTCTTCTTCAAGCCCTAAGTCTTCTTCTTCTTTTGGTTCCTCAACTCCACATTCATAGTCTCAATGCAACATAAGCAAGTAGGAATTACATCTAAAAACTCATTATGCGTCAAAATCCACTCAATTAGCCTGCCTTTTTAAGCCCTAAATCTTCTTTTTCTTTTTGTTCCTCAACTCCACATTCATAGGCTTAATGCAACATAATCAAGTATCAACTACATCTAAAAACTCATTATGTATAAAAACATCAACATTTCTCATAACATTTGAGGAAATACCTTCTCCAACTCAATTCATGATCATCACAACATCGTTAAGAAAACTATGCAATTTCTCTTCAAAGCACATTTAGGCATGTTCAATAAGTCAACTCATACTAGATGCATATCAATATGAGGAAACACAATAATTAAAAAAATAAATAGTAAAAAAATTACTTTATCTTGGATCTCATTTTTCTCATTTAAACAAGAATTCAACTAGAACATGCATCACATAAGGAAGCCATGGAAAACTCATTAACACTCATGACTCCAAAACATAAACAAGCTATAAGGAACGCTAGGTCTCATGGTTGAATAGGAATTGAAGGGAAGATATAAAGGTAAAGTAAATCTCACAACCTTACTTTTTAAAATACTATCCCCCACTTAAGAGAACACCCATTTAAGGCTAACATAAAATAAACATAGGATCCTCAATACAACATCCACAACTATAAGGGACCAACAACTTACCGATGCCTTCACCCGGAAGGGATTTCTTTGTCCTTGTTAGCTTGAAGTACATACATACGTTTTTTCTTTGGAGCATTAAAATACGGGTCATTAGGAGAAGCTTGCTTGGCCTTTCTTCCCTTGGCCGTAAGAGTAGGGAAATCTTTCACTTGATGATCCACCTTTATGCAACCATAGCACTAACTAGTACCGGGATAGGCACTTCCCATAGATCTTCTTTCCATAATTGTGGCAAGTAGGTTTAGAAGATTGGGGTCCATAGCCTTTTAAATTTTTAACCCTCGGGTTTCTTGAAGAATCTTGATTTTGAGCACTCTTTTTGAACCTTGATTGACCTTGCTCATGGGACTTCCTCTTCATCTCCCTATTCATTTTCTTAAGTTTCAACTCCTCATTTGTTGAGCATAAACCATGAGCCTAGATAAATCCGTTTTATGATGGAGCATTGCCGTAAGGCATTCTTCTTCAACAAAACCGGAAACTCTCATTACAACTTATTCATTCTAGCCCTAGAACTTGCCACTAAGGTTGGAGCATATTTGGATTGTTGGATGAACTTGAGGGAGTAATCCTTAACACTGATGCTACCTTGCATAAGGTTCATGATCTCTACAAATTTTTAATCCCTCAATTTTATGGGGAAAAATCTATCAAGGAAAGCGTCCTTGAACACTTCCAAACTTATAGGACCAGCTCTTCTTGGCCTCTCAGCCTTACGTTTTTCATACTAAATTTTAGCTACATATTTTTTGTAGGTGGCTATTTCCTCCTTATCCTACGAAGACAATTCCACGGCACTAAGTATTTTCCAAACCTCATCAACAAACCATTGGGGATCTTCTTCTACTTTAGGACATAGAAAATTGGGGGACTCACCTAGAAAAATCCCTCAATCTCGAAGCCGTAGTACTCTCATTAGGACCCACACGAACCTTAACACCTGTATTTTGTGATAGCTTGAGCTTGAGTTGTGATGACTTGAGTCACCAATTATATAGTATCCCTAAATTCTTTTTGAGTCACATGCACCGAGTCTATCGGAACTTGCTCACCTTGAGGAGCTTGTTCCTCTTGAGGACCTTAGGGCACTTGGGGAGAAACACCCTCCATCACAATCTCCTCTTCCATCCTTCTTGTGGCAGCCCTTCTTGTAGTCATATCCTATAGACACAAGAGAAGGGTTAGGAAATGGACACTTACAGATTTACACTCTAAGGCATGACTATAAGAATAATGATAGAAGTGTAACTCCTTAGCGTCTAATAGAATCTTGCTCATAGATGTGTCGCGAATCACACTGATGAGCAAGACTCTAATAGACGTGGAATATGAGACATCAATCCTAAAGACCATTCCTAAGATCCAATGCTCTAATACAATGTTCGTCATGCCTTGAGAGCACCCCGTTAAACGTGACATGGCATACAAGACTCTGAAGAGCCTCATATAAGCCTCATAGAATTTTATTGCATTCAATATAGAAATATTGCAAAAGTATAACTCATTTATATCCAAATATCATAACTTCATTTAGAAGAAATACTTGAAAAAACAGCGGAAGTCTAAGGTCTCACATGGCCATCTAAACAATGACATTGAACACTATAGTAGGGACACAACCCTTTACAATAAAAAGCAACTACAATGTCTATTACATGAAGAAAATAAAACATAGATTTCTTGTCCACGAATCCATGAGGACATACTAAAGGCCTTGGAGGGATCTTAATACAAGCTTCAACTATAAAACTCAATCGCTTTACGGAACCTACACTTGTAGTAAAAAGGAGAGAAATATGGGTTAGCACAATTAAGTACTAAGTATGATGACTATGCAAAACATGCTTAAAATGAACGTTTTGTTTGAAAGTCATGCATATGCCTTTTGTTTTAAAAAAGACATCACGAACACAAGCATAATAGGCATGATATACAAACATAACCAACCTACAAGTCATATCTTCGTATTAGGACATAATCAACATATAAACCATCAACTTTACTTTAAGCCTTCACCTCAAGTAACCCTTAAGCCATACTTTGTGCACTGTATGAATAGAGTCTCATAGCACTATCCATATGAAGTACTACCTCAAGGTAACTAAAAGTGAACTTACCATTCAACCTTTCCATTTGTACCAATACTAATTCATAAGAGATATAAACATTACTGAGTCATATTAACACTTTAGGACCATCATCTAAGGCAACCTTAAGTCATACTTGTGCAATATATGAGTAGAATCTCATACTACTACTCACACTAAGTACTCCTTTGAAGCCACCATAAACAAGGCACCTTCATATTCATTAAGTCATATCAAGGAAAGTAAAGCATAAGTGCAATCCAAGTAAAGCATGCATAATGTCATTAAGCATTTAAGTCAACATTCATCCTTAGTACATTTAGAACACGTTCATTTATCATGGAAACATTCCTTCATTAAGGATACATTTATTCATTAGTCATTAAGACAATAGAGAACTCACGATACCCCTCTCAAAGCCTACTCTTGCTATGCATGGATGCCATCTCATACTATAACCCACACTTCATAGAACTTCTCAAGGAACCATAATGCACATCTCACATGATTGAAATAAGTGTTTAACCAACATAGACCATGAGAAATAGATCATGGAATCCGGTGTTATGAACCCAACACCGTAAAGAGGTGGTCTACTAGCCTAAAGGTAAGACCGGTATTTATCTTAAGTTTATCCCATAGCTAGACTTATGTGGGCACATAGTTATGGGATAAGAAAGATGTTCATTGAAATTTGGCCACGTAAGGAGCATCTCCATCTTACCATATTCTCTCGATGCTTAACTGCACTCCCATAGAGTATTTCATTAACACTACATCATTGTACTTGAGAGGGCAACCAATATTAGGCCTATCGACCCAAGATACATTACACATGAGAGGTCAACCAACCTTAGGTCTATTAATTCAAGGTTCATTATAAGGATAGGTCATTAACTTCCCAAGAAAGGGCCACCCAATATTAGGTCTATCGATTCAAGGTCCATCATTTCACACATGAAGGTATACCAAAATTAGATATATCCCTCCAAGTTTTATCATTTATTAGTTTCTAGAATCATCATGAACGGTTACCAACCTTAGGTCTACCGGTTCAAGAAATAACCTAGAATACTTTACCATTCATTTATAAAAGGGATACCAAGACTAGGTTTACCGATTCATAATCATTACACTCATTCAATAAATAAGAGAGGCTTAAGCCTACCAATTCAAGATATATCAATTCATATTACTTCCATTTATACAAGAATAGGATAGAAGAGTCTACAAATTCAAAGTGTACAATATAGAAGAAAACCCTTCACATTATTTAATCATCTTTTATGAGTGTTGAAGTAATAATAATCTTTTTATCACAACACTACTATATTCTAAACATGTTCATTGCGTCTTCATTTAGATCACACACGTGTTTTTCACATCTTCATCATACATAGATCCTTAATGCATATATAGGTACAAGGAAGGTAACCATCAATTCAGTACCATAGTATACAAGATAAATAAACACCTCCACCTCTCAAGTGGATCAACATCTAATTTACATTTCTAATTAAACAAGTAATTGATCATAACTTTCCCTTAAAGACCATACATCACCAAGCACTAATACATCAAAAGTTCACCATAATTAAGTCATGAATAATGATATACTTCAATAACCTAAAACAATTTAGACATAATTCATTCATAAGCTCTCATCATCAACAAACCCACTTCGTAAAGGTCCAATTTAGGAATTGAGAGAGTACATGGGTTCATAGAGTGTTTTCATAATAAACCATCAATTAAATACCAATACAATCATAATATACCATAATAACCTTCTGAAATGTTCGGTGAAGGAATCCATGAGATTGAATAAAACCTATTGTTTTCCATGAACTTGAAAACTATAAAATTAATTTTGAATCATCTCTAGGGATGGAATCTTTCCATAGATGAAGAATCACCATACCTTAAGAGATGACTTTTATGAAAATCCAATCAATTAGCCTTCCTCTGAAAGCCCTAAATCTTCTTTTTCTCTTGGTTCTTCAATGGAGTTCTAGAGAGAATATTTAGGATAAGAGAGGTTTTGATTTGGGTATATTGAATAATTAAGTCTAAATAGTATTTTAATGTTTTAGTACTCTTAAAATATCTTAAGACACTTGAAATAACTGTCGACACACTTAAGAAAATTATTTAACGGTTTACCAAATGACCCTAAACTTGGCCTAGACCACACCATAAAAACAATGTGGACTCATGCCCTAGACTCCCAGACCGTACGATGGTCTATGGTCTGGGGTTGCAAGGTTGTTTTGGGACTCTTGACCTATGGAGGCCATCCACCGGGAGTGGATGGACCTATGCGGCGTGAACCCCATCCGTAGGTCACCCCATTTTTGGCTCGCAACAACATTCAATACATTCAAACCTCATAACAAACTAACAAACACAAGTTAGTATCTAGTTCCACTAATTCATTTCACGGGTTGTTACATTTTTATGAGTTCTTATAGAGCTTACTTTTGAAGAGTGATTTTGAGTTTGAGCTCTCCGTACTGAGAATAAAATTTTCTTAGCTTTGAAGAATTAAAGTTTTCCATTTTTGAGAAATTGGAAGTGGGTCATTGATATTCTTCAGTTTGGACGTTTGTAAAGACGACATTAATCTTACCTAGTTGATGGAAACACAATTTGGTAACGTTTTTTATCTTTTTATATGTCTAGCTAAAATCCAATTCTTTGGGTGTGATTATGTTATTACTGGTTGATTTAGTGTGTGGGGTATTGCTAATTATTAGTTTAAATGTTTTTTAAAAGTGAATTTAATCAGTATTGTGGTTCAATCTAAAGAACTGTAATTGCAAATGCAGTTTTACCTTGTTGTTTTTGGCTTGCTCAAGAAAGAAGTTTTAAAACAAAGATTACAAAATTGATGGTCTGTGGGTATTGGGTTTTCATGGATTCAGCTCGAGAGAGTAAATCCAAAACCCTTTTCCACATATTCAGCTCAAGAGAGTGAATGGACTAAAGAGTATGTTGTTCTTATTTGCATGCTTGTTGGTGTAACACTTCGAAAGTCTAAGACGTGTTCTAGAGCCTAACATGAGTGTCAAAAGTTTTAGACACTGTTTTAAGGTCATAAATAGTGTATATAAATCATTTATGAAGTTTAGAAATAAAAACGTCAAGGAACGTCCATGACGTCCGGAAACTAGTTCAATGAGGTACTAGCATGCCTTAGCCTAATTGACTAGCTTTTTGGAGTCGGAAATTGATGATTTTTGGTGGAATGGTGTCTAACATGTATTAGGGTTTATTCATAGTCAAAACGTCCAGGTGCAACTCCCCAAGGACCAACCAAGAGCCCTTGAGAAGGACCCTAGCATTTATGGGTCAAAGGCTGCCCAAGGCAGTGTCCACCAACGGATGCAACCCACGATCCGTTGTCCAATCGACGGGGCGTGGACTGCTTCCATCGATGGACACTTAGCCAAAATTTTGGAAGCCTTCAAATGGACAGCCTCTGAAATTATCAATGAGTGTGCAATACGGAGGTGAACAGTGGCCGTCGATGGACACATGATTTGTCGATCGTGGTCTCATCTGTGGAGCCACTGTTTTGCTGCACGTTTATATTTAATTCATTTAATTAGTTGTCTTAGTTATAAGGTTAATTAGGGTTTAGGTTATGTCTAATTAAGTTAATTAACAACCTAAATAAAGACCCTAACCTAATTAGACTAACCTAAGCTCTCATAAATTCCAAAATACTATCTCTCTTCCTTCTCTCTTCTTTCTCTCTAAAGTTTAAGAACTCCATAGAAGTCAATGTCAACATGAGTTCTAGGGCTTCAGTCAGCATGTTTTATCCATCAATCTTCATCAAACATTAAGTTATGGTATTCCTTTCACCTTTGGGACTTTTTTTCCTAAAGGGTTCCATCAAATTGATTTCAAAAGTATGAAATTCAAGTGTCTTTTCCAATCTCGAAATTGATCATGTGAATTGCTTTGTATATGATTTCTTTTGGTTTTATTGAATAGATAATGAATAATTATGAATATATTACACTACTTATATATGGTTTGGTCTAGTTCATAGAAGATGACTTAACCCTAGGTTATGATCTTGAGTTGAATTGTGTAGTGTTGGGTCAATTGACTTGGTTATTTGTTGAATTACTATTCCATGATGTTATTGTATCAATTATGAATAGATTGATATGAGTTATATTCCTATCATGCTAGTTCTTGAGTAATTGATCTAGGTTAAGAAACATTTTATGAATTTGACCTAAGTCTCTTATCTTAAGCTATGAACTAGTGATGAATTGTGATGTAGTTATTCAATTGGCCTTGTTATCATGTTGATTACTATTATGTGATGTTATTATACCCGTTTTTGGGTTTAATTAAGGTGTTGGTTGTAAGACCTTGAAGATGGATTATGAAGGAGAGTCGGTAAGTCTTGTAATCTCAACTTTTTACTTCAACTGTGGTTACTGTGAGATTAAGTGATGATGTTGAATTGAAGTATATCTTGTATTACGATTGATAGGGTTGGTATGATGTTTAATTTAAATGTCTTGACTATGGTTTGTAAGGTGTTGGCTAAAATGTATATGATATAAGGATGGTGATAACTTACTAATGTGCCTTATCATGATGTGAATGTGTAAATGTGCTAACCTCACTTATATGAATTGTAATGAAAGGACTATACTCATGAAATTCTTATTGAGTTATGATGATGATGATTATACAAGGGATAGACCCTATGACCTACATTAAGTATGATGATTAATAAAGACATTAAAGTCATTTCAAAAGGGACTATAGCTCAGCACCGAGTGAACTAGAGTGAGGATTGTCCCTTCCCACATAGGGAAGGTAGGATCACTAATGTACTCTTGAGATTGGAGACTATAACACATGTATGATAAAGAGGGTCCCAACTATATCTCCTAGTTCATTGAACTATGTTTCCCTCATAGGAATATAGCTAGTGGATCCACGTAGTTGCTATGTTTCATGTTTTGGTACTACCTTGGAAATTAGTCCACCTTCCTTCGGTTTAGGGTTCCATGACACCGGATTCCACATTAGCTCATGTTTTCTATGTCGGTTAAGGCAATATGTTCCCAAAAGTTAAAATAAACTAAATGAATGAACTATAACTAGGATAACCTAAGGGATCTAGCTTAGTCTAGGTAGGGGTATGTGACTCTACCTAAACATTTCACTAGTTAGCCTTGATGGAAGTGTTACGAGGATGTTATTATATATGAATATGCTTATAATGGTACATGTTACAATTTGTAGCCGTGATATACACTCTCGAATTCAAGCTCAAAAATGACATGTTTATGGTTGTATTTCATGTGCACAAACTTGTTTAAATCGTGATGTTCATAAGTGATGTAAAAATGCTGATCTGAGTGCAAACTATTAGCCAAATGAATCCATGAAAATGCACCTAAAGAACTCACTAAAAACTACTCCAAAGGTATGAACATTTAACATGAAAGAGTTGAGAAAATAGGCTGCAAAAATGTGATCAAAATTCCAGCACTTTGATGTTAGTTTAGGTCAAGCTAAGTCGATCAATATGTTATGAAAAATGATGTAAAATAAGTGAGGTCACTGAGAATCGAACTCGTGACCTCACCATGTTAAAAATCTTAGAAATAAAATATAGAAAAGAAATGTGGCATGTGGGATTCAAACCCGTGTGCCTTGACCAAAACATAGAAAAGATAATGGAAATAAAAATGAGAGGTGTGGGGTTTGAACCCACAACCTCTCGGTCAGACTTAAGGAAGAACTAAAAGAAAAATCAAAATTTAGGCAGGTGGGAAACGAACCCACAACCACACGGAAGAATAAAGGAAAATTAAGGAGAAAAGAAAATGAGGTTGTGGGGGTTCGATCCCACACCCTCTCGGTCAAACGAAGAATATTAAAAAAAAGGAAAACAAAAGAGAATGAGGTTGTGGGGGTTCGATCCCACATCCTCTCAGTTGCAATGAACGAAAATAAAGAAAGAATTTAAGGGAAAATGAAAAGAAGGTGTTGGGGCTCGATCTTGGGTCCCCAAGACGTGTGGATCAAATTAAATTAAACAAAAATGTAAATGTTGTCCAAGGGATTCGAAATCGGATTCCTTTGCCCAATTTCCGTATTGATACATAAGTCATACGTGAATAAATGTTCAAATAATGCTGCCTACATAGATCAAAATCAATGATCTTGGCATACATACAAGATGCATAAGTCTTGTATCACAAAATCTTAGGAAGATACGAATCACTTAAACGAACTATGAATGAAGCCTAATGGCTTGTATGTATACACCCATAAGTCTAGCGTACGTTTAAAAGTAAGTGAACCTAAGATGTATGTAATGAAATGATGTAACCCTAGAAGGGTTAAGTAAGAGTGTGAAACACACTAAATGACCAAGTGCATTGGCATATGATGAAATGAACATTCAGGAAAAAGGGGTGAGTAATTATGAAAATCAAATGTGCTAAAGTTAATGAATGTGGTGACAACATGATAAGAGGCTAATGTGAAAGATGAGAGCAATCTCAAATGAGCCTAAGTAAATGTTACCAAAACTTACACACCTATGAGAGTGTAAAGTTAATGAAGAGACCAATCTCTATGAACACTCTAATGAAAATATTGAGATGAATATATACTTAATACTAATGATGAGATGAGAAATCATCTAATGATCTACGATGTCCTCATACTAGAAGCCAGCTTCCATAACGTATGAGATGAATGTAATGGAACTTTATACTGAGCACCGATAGGCTAGTTATGAGCGGTGATACCTTCTTTCGGGAAGGGCGGAGGTTCACGTAACTCTCATGAGATGAGACTGTCCGGCATGCCGGGTATGGGTATCCTTATATCTCCTAGTCTTTGAACCTATACTGCCAATACAGGGATCTAGCAGTGTTTAATTCCCTATATATTTTCTAGCATATTTTGGTTCAACTTGGCCGGTTATTCCACCTCTTTTCGGTGTGGGGATGACACGCTGGATTTCATGATGCTCACATGATCTATGTCGATTAAGGTTAAAGTTCCCAAAGAAAGAGTGAGGCCAGCCTCAAATAATGCACATAATGAAATGAACGATACCAAAGGTGTTAGGATAGGATAATCAAGAGGTGAGCTAGACTCAAGTAATGACACTAGGTTATTCTAGATTATTGCACAGCAAACCCGATGAGAGTCTTAAAACTACATCCTAGGTATGACTAGTGGTTGCACTAGTATATGAATGAATGAAATGAAGTACGTATGAATTAATGAAGCAGACTCTGTGTTTGCTAAAGTAGGCTCCCTAGTTGAGGTCCCATATGTTGAGCCCTCATTTTGGGAAGTCTTAATGTCAAGTTCATGATTCGAAGGTCTCATGGCATATGATCGAATGATATGAAATATGTTATGTGCTATATGCAGCTATCTTATATGCTATATGTAATATGTTATGTGCTGTGTGCAATATGATACATACCATGATGCATGTTACTCTCATGGCATGACTTTCCTAATCCAAATTTGGCAAGTCCACTGACTTGACTTTCCATAAATCATGTTGATAGGAAAGAGCTATTCTTACTCATGCATGTCCTTGGTGTGTGCTTTCATATACCCATACCTAGTACAAGTGTGTACTAATCCCATACAATATCTACTTTTAGGTGCAGGCACAGGTGGACGTTAGAGCTTATAGTATGATGTTGCAGCTATACGGGCGTGGAGCTTTCATCCAGATTTGGTAGGCCCTCATGCTTTCGAGGATGTCTACTGTTATTATCTAGCTTAGATGTAGGCTTTAGCTAGTGGAGCATGTTCCACTAGTGTTTCTTTCTCATTTTATTTCATACATTGTATTGGTGCCATTTTGGCAAGTATACACTTAATGCAGTATTGAACTATTTCTTTCATTTGATGATCTTAATATTAGATGGTTGATTGTGAACGTTTATGAAGTTTAAGTAGAATGTCTTATGTGAATGTTAAGTAAGAAAAAGTTCAAAATTTCCTCTAAAATTAACCTAGATGAAGTAACAATGAAGTATGTAGGCTTGTCTGCGACCTCTGAGAGGTCAACGATGCCGGTCTCGTCTGGGGTCTGGATTCCAGTCGTGACATCATGTTTCTAAATGTTTTACTTGCATATGTTTCCATACTTAGTACATGTGGTTTGTACAAATCCATATTCTCTCTATTTCTACAATAATGTAGGTTCGGGCGATTGAACACTTTCAAGGCCATTTTCAAAGAACACTTGGATAGTTCCCAAGTTATTGGTGAGTCCTCAAGTCAGGGGACGAAGCCTATCATTCTAGTCCTTTCTATTTGATTAGTTTAATGGAATTTTTTCTATTTCTTATTGTAAAGACTATGTTGCATTTTCTTATGAGACGTATTTTAATAAGGGCTATGTCCCAAATCTGTTACTCCTATGTTATATGGTTACGTGTGAGACAATGTAGTGTATTTTCGATAAATGATAAGTCTATGTAAAATTCATATCTAAAGTTTTTATTATTATGTATTTTACTTACCTATGACATACGATGACATATGCTAAGGTCTTGTCTAAGGCCTCTTCGAGGATGAAGACGCCGGTTATATCTGGGGGGTGCTCCCTGGTCGTGACAAACTTGGTATCATAGCGTGAGGTTAAATAATCATAGGAATGATGTCTCACAAAACCATGTCTATGTAGAGTCTTGTTCATAATTCTGAAGTGCGCCACAGTTATGAATGAGAGGATATGTGATGCTTAGTAAATTCTCACTTCTTTTTGTATTCTTAAGTCGTGCCTCAAGAGTCTTAACTCTATGTATCCTTTTCTTCTAACAATTTTCTTGTGGTTATAGTCTATGAATACTAGAAGGGCAGCCACAAGCAGAGTTGAAGAGATATTGCTAATGCAGGAGTTCCTCCGCAAGAAAACCAAGATCCTCCTTAAGAGCAAGATCCTCTAGGTGACCAAGCTCTGGTAAATCCTCCGGCTATGTAGTATGGAGAGATAAGATTGACTTTTATAAACATAGCTCAAGCCATGATTACTCAAGCTCAAGCTGTAGCTACTCAAGCTCAATCTATGGTGACTCAAGCAAACCGGGAAGTTGCACCCCGTGTGAACCAAAATATTATTACCATGGCATCTCGCTTGAGGGTATTCACAAGGATGAACCCTCGAATGTTCTTTGGGTTAAAGGTAAATGAAAACCCCCAAGACAATCTTGATGAGGTTTATAAGATTTTGTATGCTATGGGAATGTGTTCAGATGAGAAGGCTGAGCTAGCCACCTAAAACTCAATGATGTGGCTCAAACTTGGTACACTCAATAGAGGGACAATAGAGCTTTGAGAGTGGGTCTCATAAGTTGGGAAGTCTTTTGGAGGGAATTTTGTGTAGGTTCTTCCCAAGGGAGAAAAGAGAGGTTTTAAGGTCTCTCAAAATGAAGTAGGGTTCTTAGAGCCTCACATATGATTTAAAATGTTTAAAATGTGTTAATTAAGTGTTTTACAGTACTCATAATTAATTTGAAGTCATTTGGAGGTCAAACGTCCAAGAATGTCCGATGACGTTTGAAAGTTAGCTTTGAGACGTGCATGTGTGTCTTTGTGTGCCTTGGCATGTTTTACGTGTTAGTTTTGGGTTACACTTATGGGGAAGGTCCATAACATGTATATGATCCTATTTACATTGGGATCGTCTGGGTATGAATCCTAAATGGCCCCGTAAAAGGCCCTCAAGCAGGACCCAAAGGCTGCCTAGCGAATGCCTTGACAGTGTCCACCAACACCCAAGAACGACGTATAGTAGTCTAACCTACGCCCCGTCGATTGGAGGGCGTTGCTCCACACTTAGTGTGGGATATAAATCCCCCAGATTGCATCCTCATTCACCAACTACGGAGGGACAGTACAGTCCGATTGTTCAGACGAAGGTCCGTCAGTCCCAACGTAGGTTGGACCTGTAATTCTACTGCAGACGTGCCGTCTCATTAAGGGGTGAATGGGAAATTTACTCCACGTCCTAACCTGACCCTAGGTTTTTATTTTATGTATTTTGGATATATTAAGTTAGTTAAAATATCAAAACCCCAATTAGACTTCATTCTTCAAATTTCACTCTTCCCTCTCAAAAGAAACCTCTATAGAAACCTCCATTGGAGAGGAAGCTCAAGAACAACCATGGTGATGGATTTCCAAGCTCTCTTCATAAATTTCGTGTTTATATCCTACAATGAGGTATGGTGATCATTCATTTTTAGATAACCTTCCATCTAAAGAGTTCCTTCCAATGTTTTTAAAGAGAATTCATGATCAAACTGTATGTTCTTCATCTAGCCATGAGTTCTTTCTAAAATCGATTTCAAAAGCATGCTTATTATGAATTGATGATTATATAATGTCTTTCATGTTGAATTCAATCCAATTTTATGATGAACCCATGTTCCATCCAATTCTAAATTTAACCTCTATTATGGGCATTGTGATCTTGATTCTATGTTAATTGAATTATGAATCTAGTATGTGCATTATATATTGCTATTGTATTTTACTCAAATTGATGGTGAATTAGTTATGAGTGATAAATGATGATTAAGGTTTTGAGAGTTTGTACGCTTGACCTATATTCCGTGCATTTTATAGAAGTAATGATGTAATGTACTTAATGTCACCTTGATCCTATAGTAATTAAAACATTATTTCGTCTATGTTATGATACCTTTAGCTACTGCCCTATATTTGAATTGTTGATGAAATATGATTATTGATCAATGATGATCAAAGGAAGGGAGATTTGGCAAGATTGTCCTATTGTTGTACTTTTTAATAAAATTGGTAGTTGAATTGGCCTTGTATGACATTGTTTGGTATGGTTCACTTATGGTGTCACGACCCGAAAGTACCCCCTAGAGTATGGTGCAACCCTTAAGTGGGACAATTGCGTACTTGACCCTTAGGGGGTCTGGTACTAGCCTACTAGCTATCATTCATCGCTTAAGACATGAAAAGTAGTGCGGAATTAAAACTTTTCATGACATTTGTAATAATAATGAAAATATCTTTTATAAATACTAAAGAGTAGTCTAGTCGTCAAAAGCCAACTTAAGGACACCACTTAATACCTTATGGACAAGACCCTCTACATTAAAGGAAAATACATAATAAGTCTTAATAATAAAAACTAAGAAACATAGACTATGTCCTCGAATATATGAGAACATACCGAGTCTTTAGATAGTAGATTCCCATGCTTTTCCTTCTAGAGTTCTTCTTTCCTCCAACCTATACTTATAGAGTATAGAAAAGCATGGGGTTAGTACAAAAAATGTACTAAGTATGGCATATTCAAAAAAAAAGCAAAAAGGGACATTTTAGTACAAACAAGATTTCATGCCAATTAAGTAAAACTTTCATGAATATAGAAAGAAAATAGTATAAGAATCATCATTTATCAAAAAGAATAAAACTTTCATAAATTTAGGACCAAGACAAAATTTTACAGTAAACTCAAGTTGCTTTACAGTGAACGCATTCATACAAATGCAGATTAAACTCAACCCCTAGAAGTTTCCCTAACAAAGGTTATCCGAAGATTCACTAAGGTAAGACATGAAGGAACCGCCCATTCAATTCCTTCAATGCACACCCAAGTGACCCTCAAAACTACCCATTATAGGCTTACTTCGTTGAGGTACTGTCACGCCCCGAGCTACCCCCGAGACGCGGACACGGAACCTAGGACCACAAGTGATCCCAAGCTAACCCTGCTGGCATGATCATGAGCATACTAAAGAATAATAAACTGATGCGGAAGCTAAATCATAATTTAATCTGAAAAGATGGGAAATACCCATATGCTAAAACTGAGATATATGAAAAACTGATGAGTTTAATACAAAGAAATATTAACTCACTACTAAGCTGAAACTAACTATGTCTGAAAATAGCCTCTAAACTGGACTAGAAATACTGGGACAGCCCCAGCTAAATCTAGCAAAAACTGAAACTAAAAGACTAAATACTGAAGAGAAACTCATGAGTCTTGTCCTCGGAGAATGAGGACTCACCACTGAATCTGCTGATCTGGAGATCGGGAAATCGATCTATGCGTGATCTGGATGTTGAGAACCTGAACCTACATCACGAGAAGATGTAGCGCACGTATGCGTCAGTACTTGAAAGGTACTGAGCATGTAGGATAGAGTAAAGCTGAAATAAAACATAACTGAACAAGTACAAAAGCAAGTATAATAATCTGAACATGATATATTGAATTTCTGAGCTAACTGAATGCAATGACCAATTTATAACATGCTAAAACTGAATACTGAATATACTGATAAATGGTCATGCAGAGAGTCTGACTGAACTGTGGGAGCTACTAATAACCGATAATAAAACCACATGAGCTAAATGTGGAGTCCGATGTATACGCCCCATCGAGAGGACCCAATATACCCTGCCAAAGGTATAAAGGCATGCTGGCGTGATCACTAAACTGATTGCCCACAGAGGGGACTTACAACCTACTTGGCTAGTAGTTCTGGGACTATTGGGTACGCTAAACCCTAGTCCAACTCGGTATTATGCTACTCCCAATGAATTCTGTAAATTAACTAATTATGTCTGAGTTTCTGTAAATACTGGATAGCTCGAACTGAACATGCAAACTGAGAATGCAATAATTAATCTGGTAATTATGCATTTATAACTGAGGCATGTATATCTGAAGTTTCTGAAATATCTGACCTAGCATGTGTAATTCAAGAACTAAAGAAATACAAAGCTAGGGTTCTGAAATTTATTCGATAATCTGAGTGATAACATGATAATCTGATTTGGAACATATATTTAATAAATTCATGAAGTTCTATCAATGTTCTAGAAACCCTATGTTTAATCATGATAAGAAAATCAAGAATCTGACTGAAAACTAGGGACCCAATGGGTGAAAGGAACCCACTAGTGAAATCCCACATACCTGGTGATGAAATCCACGGAAAAATAATTAAGTTTCTGGGCTGGAACTGCTGGAGCATGTGGCGTTCTTGAACTAGGGTTCTTGAGCTTTTTTTTCTCCTCTCTTGCTTCTAATTTTCTAGGTTTTGATTTAATGATTTGACTTGGATATGTTTTAATTATGTTTCTAGGATTAAACTGACTAAAATCTGATGATTTAGGGTCAAAACGACATAACTTATGGTTTAAACGGAGTGGGAAAGTTCAAAAAGACCCCTGCGAAGGTTGCTGTCGGGCCACACGACGGCCAGGACTGACGGTCCGTCGTGTTCCCGACGCCCCGTCGTTGGATCCGTCGTGAGGGCCTGTTCGACAGGCCTTTACTAAAATGGGCATAACCTTTTACTCATAGGTCTGAGTTTAGCAAGGTCGGTGGCTATGGAAACATAATTCAATTATCTATCTGTGGGTAGGTCATGAGAGACATAATTGATTATGTGATAAGAGTTACGATCATTTTAAGTTGACCCAACTGCATTTCCCCTTAACTGTCTGCAAATATTTTTTTTTCTAAAAAACTAATTTTTGGTCTGTTTTGGCTACGGGGTGTTACATTATCTCCCCCTTGTGAACATTCGTCCTCGAATGAAGACTAAACTATCTGAAATGGAGGGAGAGAGCTGCAAACCCCACTACTAAACACTGAGAACTGAGTTTCTGACTGAATTGAGTTCTGAGTACATGCAATTACGCGGAAAATGCAAGTACAAACTGAGGGAACATGATTCTAATGAATGACTGTAAAACTGAAGAGGAACTATTACCTCAAGCTGGAGTAGAATCGGAAGGAAAAAGGTAAGGATACTTGGCTTTCATGGCTGCTTCTGCTTCCCAAGTAGCTCCCTCTACGGACTGACTCCTCCACAAAACCTTGACTGAAGCGACTTCTTTGTTTCTCAACCTTCTAACCTGACGGTCAAGAATCTCAACTGGTACATCCTCATAAGAAAGACTATCTTTCACCGCCACACTCTCTAATGGCACTATAGAGGCTGGATCACCCACCCACTTCTTCAAGAGTGAGATGTGGAAGACCGGCTGCACTGCTACTAATTCTGCTGGCAACTCTAACTCATATGACACCTTGCCAACCCTTTTCAATATCTTGTAAGGTCCTACATATCTAGGACTGAGCTTCCCTTTCTTTCCAAATCTCATCACCCCTTTCATAGGTGAGACTTTCAGAAAAACCCAATCATCAACTTGGAACTCTAGTTCCCTTCTCCTTACATCTGCATAAGATTTCTGACGACTTTGGGCTGTCTTAAGTCTATCTCTAATGAGTTGAACTTTCTCCATAGCATAAAGGACTGAATCTGGCCCTATCAAAGCTGCTTCACCTACTTCAAACCAACCAACAGGAGATCTACATCTACGCCCATATAAAGCCTCATAAGGGGCCATCTGAATGCTGGAATGGTAGCTATTATTGTAGGCAAACTCAATAAGAGGAAGGTGATCATCCCAACTACCTTTGAAATCGATCACACAAGCTCTCATCATATCCTCTAAGGTCTGAATGGTACGCTCTGCCTGCCCATCCGTCTATGGATGAAATGTTGTACTAAGGTTAACTTGAGTACCAAGACCTTTTTGAAATGACTTCCAGAAATGAGAGGTAAACTGAGGACCTCTATCTGAGATGATAGACAAAGGAACCCCATGCAACATCAAAATTTCATTAAGGTAAATCTTAGCATAGTCCTCTGCCGAATATGTAGTCTTGACCGCCAAAAAGCGAGAAGACTTAGTCATCCTATCGACTATCACCAAAATTGAGTCATGCTGTCTGCGAGTACGAGGTAACCCTGTGATGAAATCCATATTGATCACATCCCACTTCCAAGTATTAATATCGATCTCTTGAGTCATACCTCCTGGTTTCTGATGTTCTACCTTGACTTGCTGGCAATTGGGGCACTTACTCACAAAGTCTGCTATATACCTCTTCATGCCATTCCACCAATAGACTTCCCGCAGATCGCTGTACATCTTAGTGGCACCTGGATGAATAGAATACCTAGAGTTATAAGCTTCTGCAAGAATATGCTTCCTCAACTCTCCCACATCAGGAACACACAATCTACCTTGGTAGCGAAGTACACCATCTCCCCCTTGGGAGAAAACCTCCACTCTCTGATTGTTGACTGCACCCTTTAGTTCAAGCAAGATCGGATCACTCTCTTGCTTTTCCTTAACCTCCACTACCAAAGACGATTCTGCCCCATTCTGAACTGTTACACCACTGTCTGATATGCTCATAAGGCGAACTCCCAAGCGAGCAAGCCTGTGAACATCCTTCACTAGCTCCTTTCTTTTTTCCTCAACATGGGCTACACTACCCATAGATAATCTACTAAGAGCATCGGCCACTACATTCGCCTTTCCAGGATGATAATGCACACTCATATCATAATACTTAAGGAACTCAAGCCATCTCCTCTGGCGAAGATTCCACTCTTTATGGGTGAACACATACTGAAGGCTCTTATGATCGGTGAACACATCTACATGAACACCATACAAGTAGTGTCTCCATATCTTGAGTGCAAACACCACTGCTGCAAGCTCGAGGTCATGAGTTAGATAGTTCTTCTCATGCACCTTAAGCTGTCTGGAGGCATAAGATACAACCTTATCTCTTTGTATCAACACACAACCAAGGCCAACTCTGGATGCATCGCAATAGATCACATAACTATCTGATCCCTCTGGTAGAGTCAAGACAGGAGCTATAGTCAATCTAGTTTTCAATTCTGCGAAGCTTTTCTCACAATCATCTGACCATTGGAATTTGACCATCTTCTGAGTCAACCTAGTCAATGGTGAGGCTATGGATGAAAATCCTTCCACGAACCTCCTGTAATAACCCGCTAGACCTAAGAAACTTCTGATATCTATAGCAAGGTAGGTCTGTGCCATTGTTTCACTGCTTCTATCTTCTGTGAATCTACGCGGATCCCTTCGCTAGATACAATGTGACCAAGAAAAGCAACGGATTGCAACCAAAACTCACATTTGCTAAACTTAGCGAAGAACTGGCGATCCTTGAGAGTCTGTAGAACAATTCTCAAATGACTTGCATGTTCTTCCTCACTCCTAGAGTAAATGAGGATATCATCAATAAAGACGATAACGAACAAGTCCAAGTACTGTTTGAACACTCTGTTCATCAAATCCATGAAAGTTGCAGGAGCATTGGTTAGTCCAAATGACATAACTACAAATTCATAATGACCATACCAAGTTCTGAAGGCTGTTTTTGAAATGTCACTATCTCTGACTCTAAGCTGATGATAGCTCGATCTGAGGTCTATCTTTGAGAAATGACTAGCACCCAAAAGTTGGTCAAACAAGTCATCAATCCTGGGGATGGGATACTTATTCTTGATTGTGACCTTGTTCAACTTTCTATAGTCAATGCACATTATGAGAGAACCATCTTTCTTCTTTACGAACAATACTGGTGAACCTCATGGTGAAATACTAGGTCTGAAAAAAAACCTTATCTAGAAGGTCTTTCAACTGCTTTTTCAATTCCTTAAGCTCTGCTGGATCCATTCTGTAAGGAGGAATACAAATAGGCTGGGTATCTGGAATGAGATCAATTCCAAAGTCGATTTCCCTTTCGGGAGGGATCCCGGGAAGATCTTTTGGAAATACTTCTGGAAATTCACAGACTACTGGAACTGACTCAAGAGTTGGGGTTTCAAGGCTAGAATCCTTAACCCGAACTAGATGATAGAGATAACCCTTAGATATCATCTTTCTGGCCTTAAGGTAAGAAATAAATCGACCCATAGGCGCTAGGCTACTACCCTTCCATTCTAAGATTGGTTCATCTGGAAACTGAAAACGAACAATCCAGTTCTGCAATCAACTGAGGCATAACATGAGTGTAACCAATCTATGCCTAGAATAACATCGAAGTCTACCATTTCTAACTCTACTAGATCTGCTGAGGTGACTTTCTAAGAGACTGTGACAGGGCAATTTATGTATACCCGTCTAGCTATAACTGGGTCACCAACTGAGTAGAGACTTAGAAAGATTCTGAGAGAGATTCTGGACTAACACTGAATCAAACTGCTATACTGAGTTACAAAAGACAAAGTCATATCCGTTGTCTGAGTGAACCATATGTGAGTCACATCCTTGAGTTGGTAGGATGCCAATCTCACCTATCACTACCAGTTACTGACATCACACCAAATATTTTCTTGACCTTGTCAATGAACTTCTAAGGGTCCTTACCAACTTACGACCCTAAAAACTTAGGCGGATTCATCCTAACAAAATCACAAACTCTGGCTGCCACTAATCGATCATTTCTATTAGTAGGAACTCGAACCTACTGATTGTTCTTGTTGTTCATACTCTGAGCCAAAAACTGAATTGGCATTCTGAAACTCTGCATTTGAACTTTCTTATCTGGTACTAGAGGAACTGCGTTAGCATTGCGTGCATTAGTATTCCATGCCTAAGCTCTACGAGAATGCATGATCTTAAGCGCATAACGATGGATTAGAAAGAAGATCATACCAACGCACGATAAGAATATCAAGAAAGTGAAGTTTTCCTAAAACACTTCATAGCCTCCCACTCATTAGATGTGGTGCACTTCACACCCATGAAAGGACTCTACTTAGTGCGGCTTTTTCAGACATCCTAGGACTCTTGAACCTAGTGCTCTGATACCAAGTTTTGTCACGCCCCGAGCAACCCCCGAGACGCGGACACGGAACCTAGGACCACAAGTGATCCCAAGTTAACCCTGCTGGTATGATCATGAGCATACTAAAGAATAATAAACTGATGCGGAAGCTAAATCATAATTTAATCTGAAAAGATGGGAAATACCCATATGCTAAAACTGAGATATATGAAAAACTGATGAGTTTAATACAAAGAAATATTAACTCACTACTAAGCTGAAACTAACTATGTCTGAAAATAACCTCTAAACTGGACTAGAAATACTGGGACAGCCCCAGCTAAATGTAGCAAAAACTGAAACTAAAAGACTAAATACTGAAGAGAAACTCATGAGTCTTATCCTCGGAGAATGAGGACTCACCACTGAATTTGCTGATCTGGAGATCGGGAAATTGATCTATGCGTGATCTGGATGTTGAGAACCTGAACCTACATCACGAGAAGATGTAGCGCACGTATGCGTCAGTACTTGAAAGGTACTGAGCATGTAGGATAGAGTAAAGCTGAAATAAAACATAACTGAACAAGCACAAAATCAAGTATAATAATCTGAACATGATATATTGAATTTCTGAGCTAACTGAATGCAATGACCAATTTATAACATGCTAAAACTGAATACTGAATATACTGATAAATGGTCATGCAGAGAGTCTGACTGAACTGTGGGATCTACTAATAACCGATAATAAAACCACATGATCTAAATGTGGAGTCCGATGTATACGCCCCATCGAGAGGACCCAATATACCCTGCCAAAGGTATAAAGGCATGCTGGCGTGATCAATGGGTACGCTAAACCCTAGTCCAACTCGGTATTATGCTACTCCTAATGAATTCTGTAAATTAACTAATTATGTCTGAGTTTCTGTAAATACTGGATAGCTCGAACTGAACATGCAAACTGAGAATGCAATAATTAATCTGGTAATTATGCATTTATAATTGAGGCATGTATATCTGAAGTTTCTGATATATCTGACCTAGCATGTGTAATTCAAGAACTAAAGAAATACAAAGCTAGGGTTCTGAAATTCATTCGATAATCTGAGTGATAACATGATAATCTGATTTGGAACATATATTTAATAAATTCATGAAGTTCTATCAATGTTCTAGAAACCCTAGGTTTAATCATGATAAGAAAATCAAGAATCTGACTGAAAACTAGGGACCCAATGGGTGAAAGGAACCCACTAGTGAAATCCCGCATACCTGGTGATGAAATCCACGGAAAAATAATTAAGTTTCTGGGCTGGAACTGCTGGAGCTTGTGGCGTTCTTGAACTAGGGTTCTTGAGCTTTTTTTTTCTCCTCTCTTGCTTCTAATTTTCTAGGTTTTGATTTAATGATTTGACTTGGATATGTTTTAATTATGTTTCTAGGATTAAACTGACTAAAATCTGATGATTTAGGGTCAAAACGACGTAACTTATGGTTTAAACGGAGTGGGAAAGTTCAAAAAGACCCCTGGTAAGGTTGCTGTCGGGCCACACGACGGCCAGGACTGACGGTCCGTCGTGTTCCCGACGCCCCGTCGTTGGATCCGTCGTGAGGGCCTGTTCGACAGGCCTTTACTAAAATGGGCATAACTTTTTACTCGGAGGTCTGATATTAGCAAGGTCGGTGGCTATGGAAATATAATTCAATTATTTATCTGTTGGTAGGTCATGAGAGACATAATTCATTTTGTGATAAGAGTTATGATCATTTTAAGTTGACCCAACTGCATTTCCCCTTAACTGTCTGCAAATATTTGTTTTTCTAAAAAACTAATTTTTGGTCTGTTTTGGCTACGGGGTGTTACAGGTACAAGTCCACATCTTATAGCTAGACATTACAGGAACATACTTGAATTTAGAACTTCACATAAGTGCCCTTCCCCAAGTGGACTTACAGGTTAAAAAAAGTTCATTGTGAGAATAGCATCCCATACTACTACTCCCACTTTGTGCTCCTTGAGGATTCCATGAGGTTGGGTACACCACATTCACCATTCATAAACTTCATTATACACGACATAACTTTAACATGGTTTCTTAACATTAGACATCAAGTCACATAACTTCATTTCATTACATAACAACACATTCATACATTAATGATAAAAACACACCAATACTCTCCTTTCGAGTGTCTACTTGTGCAATGGATAAATAGTGTCCCATACCACCACCTACCCTAAGTAGTACACTTTTTAGGAGACTTAGTTCCTTACATTCGTTTGTGTGGAGGTAGCTTTAACCAAGACATGAGAGCTAGACATGGAATCCCGATATTACCCCTATCGGATGAGGGATCCCCACTTGCCTAGGGTAGGATTATTCTTTTAGCTTTTACATGGCTTCTCCATTAGCTACACCTATGTGGGCGCATAGTTAAGGGATAAAGAGATTGCTACTAAGTAACTCATTATGTAATAATGAGAAGTACTCATCTCAAGAGGTACATCGGTATGCAACATCTCAACTCACGAAGTGTAAACACCCCTTCTTAATATTCTCTACGTGCAAAACATAACTCCCCGACAAAGTCTTAAACATTGATTACTAAAGGATAAGTAATAACTTATTGGACACCACATCTCAACTCACGAAGGGTATCCATCCCTCAACCTATCTTAGAATGCTCTTGGGAGATAGTAAGGTTGCTACTAAACACTTCATCTCAACTAACGAAAAGTGTCCAACCCAAGAATCCCCTTTTCATTCACATTATTTAACTTCATTCATCATATTACACACTTTAACATGCTTCACATAAACATATAGTTCACTTAAATATAATATCTAGCATACTTCACATAACAAGCTTCATAATGCACATCAACAAGTCAACATCATTATCATCTTATTTCACATAAGGTGCCTTCATGGCCTTATTCACAATACACATGTAAATTCACATTCATATGCTTCAAGTAAACACCACCACCAAAGGTGGACCATACCACTCAAGAACATTTCATAAAAAGAGTTAAACAATTTAACAAACTTACCATTTATCCATGCTTTCAAAACCTATTCATAATTTATACAACAATTCATCATGAAATTAACCCTTAGGGCAGTAGCTAAAATACCATATAACCATAAACAAAACACATATCTAACATTCCCTAATAATGCTCATTAGATCCATTTCAAAAGATAAAAGTTGATAAAAAAAACAATAACATGTTTTCACTAGCATTTTGACATTAAAATCATAATTTAACACTAATAACAACTCATTTTAATTGTTAAAACATTTTCATACAAAGACCCATACTTAGAGTCAAGGGATAAAGAAGGTGAAGTTAAAACCCTTTTTGAAATCATTTAGAAGTGGATCCTTGAATGAAAAGGATTTCATGTATGACTACCATACCTCAATGAGAAGAAAATCAATTAATTTTTATGAAGAAGTCGATCACAAACAGCCCTCCAAGCCCTTCTTTGTGTCAAAGATTCTATGGGGTTTTGAGAGAGTCTTTCTTGAGAGAGGGGTTTTGGGTTTTTAAAAATGAAGTCTAAAATTAGATATTAGTGTTTGAACCCACTTAATATACCTAGAATACCCTAAAATAATCATCCATGGTTCATAAAATACTTGGGGTGAATTTATACAACACCCCAACCCTAAATGACGGGTCGTTGCCCATTTGACGCCCCTTAGATGGTGTCCGTCGATTGGGTCTGAGACTCCATCTTGATCAGGGCTTGATGAACTTGCAAGGAAAATCGACTCCCAAGGTCTACGGGCTGTAGTTTGACAAATGGTTCGTCCCTTGTGGCCATCGTTGGTCACTGCTTGGCAGCATCCTGCCAAAGGCATGGGGTCCTCTTCTGGGGACCCTCGTGGGTCCTAGGTGGAGTCGTACTCAGATTTTAAACCCCTAAAAATGTTCATCTAGATCATAGGAACATACCCCATCAATTTCAACTAAAACGAACACGCAAAACTCGCTAAAACAGATGAGGACACACAAGCACTTTCTAAGGTACACCTTTCTAACGTCATGGACGTTCTGGGATGTTTGACCTCAAAACCTTACCAAACTTTATGAACTTCCTAAAAATATCATTATAAATCCTTTACGAACTTTAAGACCTCACCACACATATGCTCTGCCCTAGTTTCACTTAGTTAATTTTAGGGTGTTAGATATGGTTGCGGTGTTTACCTTATTGTCAATATATATGTGATGTGATCATGGCTTTGAATGCAATTGTAGTATGAAGGTGTGGTGGTGATGATCACCCAATTTGAAGTATTATGCCTAGTCTTCCATTCTAGTTATGATCTAGGTTATATTGCTAATGTTATGAGCATCTGGATGATTATGTTAGGTTTGGTTTACGTGCTGCCATAAATGAAGTAATAACAGTTAATGACCCCTACCTTTGTACCTCTATATTAATTGTGATTAATTAAAATTAGGATTCTTGGATGTGATGTGAAGTTATCGTATCTCCTATGTTAAATTGTGATGTGTGGTCTATGCATAGATGTGAATTGTGGTCTTAGGAGGGTGGCTGGATATAGGTGATGTTGAGAGCTATTATGTGATAATTTTGACCAATTTACACACACTTTCACTCATGCATGCTAATAAATAGTATAGGTTAATAGTGTCTAATAAAAGGATATTCTCTTATGCACTAATGTTTACTACTATGCATGTAAAGTATATGTCCATGAAGTAAGTTATGTATCTTTTAACTAGGATGACTCGATAGGTGTACTAGTATGGACAAGGATATGGGACTTTGTCTATGCATTGCACATGTGTACCTTGATAGGATGGTTCCTAGGTTGCTATCTATGTACATGAATATGAATACATGAGTATGTTATGAATTTGTGTAGTGTCTAAATATGTTTATATGGATGGATTGCTCATATAGTTACACCTACAAACTTATGTATAATTGAAGTGAAGTATGAACATGTGTGGTTAAGGGTGTTTATATGAAATGTTTGATCACATATATGTACACATATCCACACATGAAAGAATGTCCACGATGCTTGTATTATGATGTAGTAAATAGAGGGTCTCTTGAATGGTATTGTCAATTGTATCCTAAACAAGATGTTGCTTGAAAATTATATGTCTATGTGAATCATTTTCTCACATGATTTAGGTTGATGGAAGGACATTCTCATCTATTATCTATGAGATAAGCATATAAGGAGTTAGACCTCCTAAAGCCTATGTTTTATAAAGTAATAATAATAAAGGCTTTCAATAGAGGGAACTTAACTTAGCACCGAGTGAACTTGACCGAATGAGAAGGTGCCCCTTCCTAATGAGGAAGACTTGTTCACCAAATTTCCTCACGAGATGGAAACTATAATGCCTAAGGGAATAAAGACGGTTTCAATATACATCTCCTAGTTCCATAATCTGTGCTTGACCCATAGGATCTATCAAGTGATATCACCTAATATGATATCATGATGTTAATGTTCTACTTTGGCAAGGTAGAGCACCTCTTTTTGGTGTGAGGTTCTACAACACTGGTTTCCATGTTTAGCAACTATGGTTTTAGTTTTGGTCAAGGCTATAGTTTCCCAATAGTAAAATGGACAATGGAAGTAAATAAAGGAACCCTAAATAGGATAACCTAAGGGACGTTTCTTAGTGTAGGTCAGGGTATGGGACTTTACCTAGCATTGCACAAGTAGCTCTTGAAGGGAGTTCTAGGAAGGTGTTCCATACGTATGTGATTGTGATTAAGTTCTTTATTCATGATATTGTAGTGTTGTCTACTTGTTGTGATGATATGCATGGTATGATTCCTAATGAGTCTATATGATTTGGTCTTACCTTATAAACATAATGAGGATCTTATTGACTATATGATGAAGGTCTTACTTGGCATGTATGATGGTTGTGTATAATGTTCTTGTTGAGGTATGAGGTAAATGATATGCTTGTGGTCTCTCTATGAGTTTACTTAGTATGTGTGAGGTTATGGAGCTTCACATGTACATTGCACTAGTAGGCTTTCATTAGGATTATGAGTAAGGTTCAATAATGTTTATGTAAAGTGAAGTCCAAGTATGTATTGTTGACTAATGTCTCTTATGTTGTTCTTGATAGAGTTTACTTACATGATGCCTTTGAATAAGTCTTATGTGAGGTTCATGCATTATGTTAAGTTATATGTGAAACTTATATTGTCATGATATGCTAAGCCTCTTTGTGTATGTATATATGTTTAATGGTTAATGAAGGTTGTATATATAATTACATTGTGGACTTAAGGTGATGTTTGAGAACGGATAGTGTAATGGGACATTATCTATACATTGCACCATGTATCACTAAGTGGTTACTTGGGAAATGGGGTTTACTGTAAAGAGAGAATGAGCTTAATGTAATGAAATGATCTTACTGTGAATAAATTATAAATGTGCCTTAAATGCAATATATGGCTTATGTGATGTTATGACCATTGTATATGTCTATATAAAGTATGTAAATTGTATGATGCTTATTGTATCAAGTTTTATGAAGTTTTCACAAAAGGTATGATGCATGGTTTCAAAGATTTCCCTTTGAAATTCATGTTTTTACATGGTTGCCATACTTAGTGCGTTCTTGTACTAACACCATTCTTCTTCACCTTTTTACACAAAGTGTAGTTTATGGATTCTTAAAGGATGTCATTAAAGTGAAGGGCTTGATATGTGTTTCCCAAGCTCAAGGAAAAGTAGTCTTGAAGATTCAAGGATTGCCTATGTCAAAGTTCCTATTTAAATTTATGTAATAGTATAGTTATTGTTATATTTTTATAAGGGTCGTGTTCCTATTATACTCTAATGATGTTAAGTACAAGATGGAAAAAGAGACTTAGAGTCTAACATTGTATTATGATATTTTTATTTATAATGGAAGTTATGATTCTAGCATATGATGTGCTATGAAAGTTTTAAATTTTCTGCTAAGTTTAACCATGACAATGCGATAAATGATAATTATGATTGTCACAACCCAAAAGCATATTCTAGAAGATAGGGTACAATCTTGGATTGTAACCGGCGTCGTCGACCTCTCGGAGGTCTAAGACAAGCCTCTCATATCGTTTATTGCATTGACATAGTAAATTTAGCGGAAAATTTAAAACATTTCATAGCACATCATATGCTAGAAACATCACATCATATATATATATAAAACATAAGTCATAATACATATTTAGACTCTAAGTGTCTTTGCCATCTTAGACTTAATAACTTTAGAATACATTAGGGACACGGCCCATACGACACCTTACATAACTATACAATATTTAAAGACTTTACATTAAAGACATTAGTAGGACATCCTTGAACTTAAGGATTCCTTTCCTTGAGCTTGGGAAATCACCTATCAAGCTCCTCAATCATAGATCTCCTTTAAGCATTCCATAACCTACACTTTGTGTAAAAAGTAAAGAAGAATGGGATTAGCACAAGAATGTACTAAGTATGGCAACCATGCAAAACCATGCATTTAAAAGGGACATTTCCTTTGAAATCATACTTCATGCCATTTTGAGTAAATCATCATAAAACCTTTATCAATAGTATTTATATCATCCACATACTTCATAGAAACACAATCAAAGGCCAATCATCATAGAAAACACATATAGAATTAAATCCCCATTTGTGGTCACTTTACAGTGAACTCACTCTCCTTAACATTAACCCTCTCTTTCATTTCATCAGCCTCCTAATTAATCCTTTAGGGATACTTGGTGCAATGCATCACCTTAGGAACACAAGAGAATACCATACATAGCATCTACACAAGACAACACATGCCATCATAGAAGTATAGTACAAGATAAATATAGTCAAAACAAGACTACAATATCATACATAAAGGACACATACAAAATCATATGCATTAGGGCACCTTCCTAAGACTTCCTAAGGAGTTACTTGTGCAATGTCTAGATGGGTTCATTACTTCCACCTATCCTAAGTAACTTACCTTAAGTCCTCCTAGTTAGGATCCTATTCAATTACTTCCATTGTCCATTTTATCTTTAGGGAAACTATAGCCTTAACCGACACTAAGACAATGGGTGCTAAACATGGAATTTGGTGTTGTAGAGCCTTACACCAAAGGAAGGTGTTCCTACCTAGCCAAGGTAGAACATTAACATACATTCTAGCATCCTAAGTGAAATCACTTTGCTAGATCCTATGTTGCAAGCATAGTTTATGGAATTAAGAGATAGGTATTCCCTCTATATACCATTTGGTAATGGGGCCTCACCTCATGAGAAAACATGAGTGAGTATTCCTCTAAGGGAAGTCGACACCTTATGTAGGTCCATAGGTGATTATTTCTCTAAGGGAAGTCAACACTCTATAAGGCACAAATGGTGAATATTCCTCCAAGGAAAATCAACACCTCTCAATGTCAAGTTCACTCGGTGCTATGCTAAGTTCCCTTTATATAAAAGCCTTTATTACCTTTATTTATAAAACATAGGTTTAGGATATTCATCATTCATATGCTTATAGCATATTCAAGCACCTATCTAGTTTTGGAGTATTCTTGGGCACCCCTAGCAAGGCCTCTTCTCACTAACTAGATCATCCATGTGTGTGAGTGTATACTTAGATGTGAGCAAACCTTTCACATAACACATAAGGTCACACATGTTCATATATCCATGCATAAGTCTATAGGCATAACTATATGAGTAATACTTTCATATAAACCTACTAATATACTATACGCATTCATACTTCATTATATCATATTCATAACATGTTCATACATTCATCCTTCATGTTCATTGAAACCAAACCTAGGAACTATCCTATCAAGATACACATGTGCAGTGCATAGACAAGGTCCCATACCCTTGCCCATACTAGTACACCTATCAAGTCATCCTAGTAAGGGAATACAAATCATACATTCATGAACATCACCTTAACATGCATAGTAGTAGACACTAGTGAATATGAGAACTACCTTTCATTTAGACACAATGACTTATACTACTTGTAATATGCATGTAAGTGAGAGTGTGTGTACATTGACCACATGATCACATAATGGCTATCAATAACTTATTAAGTAAGACACCATATTAGACCACATTACACTTCAAGCACATAGCACACAACACATAATAGCATATGAGACAGGACAATATACACAATGTAATCAAGACTCCTAACTTTAGCTATTTACACTTTCATATAAGGGTACATAGGTAAGGGGTTATTAACCATCTTATCACATCCACGGGTCCACCTATACTTTACCCTAATATGGTTATACACATGCTCATACAATAGCCACACAACCTGATTCACAACTACAATAGGAAAATAGGCATAAGCTTCTCATAGTATCATCTTAAGCACATGTTCATAAGTTCATCAATTTGCCTTCAAGGCCATGGTAAACACATATATAATGACAATAAGATAAACACCGCCACCATAAGTGGACCATGCCACACAATGCCATACAAGGCTTCATCAACCTTTTTATAGAAGAATAGAAGTAGAAGAGTATAGGGAATAAGCATTCTTACCAACTCTTCAACCTTTGATCCTCATTGATCAATACACCTTGTTTATCAATAATTTATATATATGGCAGTAGCTAAATGTACTTTAAACATATAAGAACCATGTACAAATCACTACACGATTATACCATAACATATACACCACATACTAGGAAAGTAGAAGAACATAGATCATTAACCAATTTCATTCATATGGATTATAGGTTATAGTTCATGAATCATATCACCCTAAGGCAGTAGCTAATGAACTCATAATCTAGATATAACGCCCCAAAATGAACTAAGGTGAACTAGAGACTCATGGTTGTTTCTTGAGTTAATTTTATGTTAAACGGAGTTAGTTTGGTGTCCGTAGGCAGTGTGCAAAGTTTGGTTAAGTTTGAAGTTCAATCGACCAAAAACATCCACGACGTTCGGATGGTATGCCTTAGAATGTACTTGTATGTCTTGGCGAGTTTGGATGCGTTTTATGTGTTCGTTTTACTTGAAACATGCGTCGGATGTTCCTTAGACCTAGACGACTTAGTTTAGGGGTTTGACGTCCGGGCACGACCCCACCTAGGACCCACAAGGGGCCCTAGATGAAGGGCCCAAGACTTGGGCAAAGTCTGCCCATCAGTGGCTCACGACGACCATGGCGACAGTCCGTCGCACTCAGGACGGTCCGTCGATCCAGGGCGTCGCGAGTGACAGAGAGTGGAAACTTGGACAGGCTCCAGTTGGAGCCAAGTGTTCCTCGATGGGACTCCATGATGGTCCGTGGTGAACGTGACGGTCCGTCGAGGAGGTCTCGTCGACGAGGCCAGCCAGTGCACGACTTAAGGCTGCCAACTTGGGGTGTTTTATGTAAATACACCCCAAGTCTTATAAGAGCCTAGGTGTATAATTTTGGTGTTTTTAGGTTATATTAAACTAGTTTTAAACCCTAGACCTAGACAAGACCCTCTCACTTCAAGATCCAACTCTCTCTTTCTCTCAAGAAAACTCTCTCAACTCTCTTGGAAGCTAGAAGTCAAGGAAGGATAGGAGGACGGATTGGGACTTGTTTCTTCATCAAATTCGTGGGTTTCTTTCTCATAAAGGTATGGTATCCATTCTTGAATACCTTTCCATTCAAGAAGCCAACTTCCAAAATGGTTTTCAAAAAGGGGTTTTAAACTCAACTTCTTCTAAACTTTGATTTCTATTATGGGTCTTCTTGTAACTAAGTTCTAATAGTTTAAATGTATTTATCTTGGTTTGAATAGATGGTTTTGATGTTAAAACTCCATGAAACTCTTGTTTATGCATACTTCAAATTTTGACTTGAAAATGGGTTATGTGAGCATGATTTGAGTAGGGTATGAACTTGGGTCTTCTTGTATTTGTCATGTTGGTGTAGCTACTGCCCTAAGGGCCTTAATATGGTGAAATATTGATAAATAGCTTATGGGTAATGATGGTTTGATTTGTTGATGAGTTGCTCTCATTGTATAATTCTTATTATGAATTGCTATTTGAGTGGTATGGTCCACCTTATGGGTGGCGGTGCTAATTGATGAACTTGATGTTACTTAGTATGGTTTGAGTATGTGATCTTGAAGGTCTAATATGTGGAATGAAGATATATATTTGAAATAGGTCTTGTGTTGTGTTTGATGTAGCTTGAATTGCATGTTTGACCTAGTTTATGTCTAAATGAAGTATATGATTATGAGAAGTATGTAGAGTGTGTAGCTTGATGAATCAAGGTTAAAGTATGAGTAGAACTTGATGATAATGAAATTATGCTTATATGCAAGGTGTGCACATGTACACACACACTCTTTTAAGATTTGTATTATGTCAAGTTTAGCAAAAAGGGGAAATCTTGAGGTGGACACACTTCGTGAGTTGAGATGTAGTGTCTAGTAACAACCTCTCCATTTCCTAGTGAGCTTTCTAAGATAGACTATTATGTTGAGAAATCCGTGTGGAGTTATGCCTAGCACCGAGAGGATATGAAGGGGAGGTGGATTGCACTTCGTTAGTTTAGATGTTGTAATCCAAAGTACCTCTTGAGATGAGTACTCCTCGTTAGTAGAGAGTGAGTTACTTAGTAGCAATCTCCTTATCCCTTAACTATGTGCCCGCATAGGTGTAGCTATTGGAAAAGCCATGTAAACGCAAAGAAGCATGACCTTACTCTAGGCAAGTAAGGATCCCTCATCCGATAGGGGTTAATATCGGGATTCCATGTCTAGCTCTCATGGTCTTTGTCGGTTAAGCTAACTCCCACAAAAGAATTGATTTAAACTCATTATCTTGTGTATTGTTGATTTTGTGTATGTATGTCGTGAAGTGCCTCAATCCACATTAGTTACCAAGTAGGAGCATTGAGTGGGAGTAGTAGTATGGGATGCTATTCTCACATTGCACTTGGTGTGACCTATACCTACTATGGGAGAAGAGTACCTTTCATGAAATCCGTGTGAATGAGTACTATGGTGTAGTGTTATGGAGGATTATTGTGGAGTACTTGAGTAAATGGAATCCATTAGGAGTACTAAGTGGGAGTGGTAGTATGGGATGCTACTCTCACATTGCACTTGGTATGACCTATATTTCCATGAGTGTTTTGCATATGTTAGCCAAGGGCGTGGATTTGATTTCTAACGAAGTAAGCCTAAGATTTGGTAGTTTTAAGGGTCGCTTTGGTGTGCTTTGAAGGGAGGTGTAATGAGAGTCCCTTCTTGGCTCACCTTAGGGAGTCTTAGGATAACCTTGGGTTAGGGCAACTTCAAAGAAAAAGAGTTCATATGACTTGGACCGTGCCATTCACTGTAAGGTCTTCATTTAAGAATTCAAAATGTTCACTATGATGCTTTATTCAATTTTATTGCAAGTTTAGTAAGTTCATTGAAATGTTCCTTTTGATTAATCTAAGTTTTGGTAAAGTTGCCATAAAGTGTTGATTGTCGATTCTTATGTTGGTTTGTTTCTAGATTCATGAATATTATATTTAAATTGCATGAAAAGTTATTTTTACTAAAATGTCCCTTTTCATATGTTTTTGCATATGTCATACTTAGTACATTGTTGTACTAACCCCATACTTTTATATACCTTATGAGTATAGGTTGGAAGCCTTTTGGAGGATCGAAGTTGAAGCTTGGGAATTCTATCTCTCAAGAATTGGGTATGCCCTCATATATTCGAGGACATAGTTTTATGTTTCTTAGTTTCTTTATTAAGACTTAAAAATGTATTTACTTTTATTGTAAAAGGTCGTGTCCCTAAGATTCAAAGTTGTGTCTTTAAGTTGACTTGTGACGATAAGATTTCCTAGTATTTATGAAAAGACTTCTTCTATTATTATTATCGTGAAAAATTTTAATTTTGCACTACTTTTCATGCTTTAAGTTATGACTGCTAGTTAGAGGGCTTGTACGAGACCCCAAAGGGGTCAAGTACGCCCGGTCATGATTCAAAGGTTTTCCCTAACTTTTAGGGGGTGCTTTCGGGTCGTGACAGACTTGGTATCAGAGCATAAGGTTTTGGGAAATAGTTTAAGGTCTGAAAGTCTCACATGCCAAATCTAGTAGTATCTTTGTCATTGGTGTGAGTCGCGACACATCCATGGACAAGAGGCTATAGGATGCTAGAAGTTTCACTTTCTTCTCTATTCTAGTATCGTGCCTTAGAGTTGAGTGTATAAGGTGTCTATTCTCAACCTCTTCTTTTTATGTTTTTAGGACATGAATACGAGGAGATCGACCGCTAGAAGGGAGGAGGGAGGTGTACCAAATGAGAGAGTCCTTCCCCGTGTTGACCAAGTTCCTATTGTTGGCTTAGGGGAGGAAAATGAAGAGGTTCCTCTTCAAGAACCTCAAGGGCCTCCGGAACCTCATGTGCCTCCTATGCGTCAAGCTCCTTTTGTTGAGGGTGATATGACTAATGCGGAGTTGAGGGCTGCCCTAATGAACTTGACCCAACTCATGACAGCTCAAGCTCAAGTTGTCAACAATCACTTTGTGAGCCAAGCCAACCAAGGAGATAGGCCCTAACCAAATGCTAGTACTCCCGCTTCTAGGATTCAGGATTTCATGAGGATGAACCCTCCTACCTTTCATGGAACTAAGGTGGATGAAGATCCACAAGGCTTCATAGATGAGGTTTTCAAGGTGGTAGATGCTATGGGTGTGACCCCTAGGGAGAAAGCGAAATTGGCCGCTTACCAACTTAAGGATGTTGCTCAAGTGTGGTATGAGCAATGGAGGGGTGAGAGACCCTTAGAAAGAGGACCGGTTGATTGGGAGGAATTCAAAGAGGCTTTCCTAGATAGATTCTTTCCTTTAGAGTGGAGGGAGAAGAAGATGGTCGAATTCATGAACCTCCGTCAAGGGGGAATGAGTGTGCAAGAGTACTCTCTCAAATTCACCCAACTCTCTAAGTATGCCCCAAACATGGTAGCCAACCCTAGGGCTAGGAAGAACAAGTTTGTGATGGGCGTGTCTAGCTTGGTGCAAAGAGTGTCTACACTATGCTTCTTAATGACATCGGCTATTCTCGGCTCATGGTTTATGCCGCAACAAATTGAGGAGTCAAAATTAGGGAGATAAGGCAAGAGGGTAAGAGACCTAGGTCGGATGATTCTAGTCACCAAAGGCCTAAGAAGAGGTTTTATCCCCAAGATTCTTCTATGGGAAACAAGGATAGGGCTCCAAATCAATCTTCTCAAGGTGGTGGTCATCCCTATGAAAGGGATAGGTGCCCTACTTGTGGCAAGCAACATGGGGGTAAGTGTCTTGCCAGAACGGATGGTTGTTTTGCATGTGGTAATAGAGGCCACAAGATGAGGGACTGCCCAAACCTTAAATCAAGGGGGAGAGATGTCAATCAAGCTTCCCTAGATCCTAATGCTCCCAAGAAGAACCCTTCCTATGGGATGGGGGCTAGAAAGGATAATTAATCCGGATTGATGGTTTTGGTAAGTCTCAACTCTTGGTTATTGTTGTTTTTGTGTTATGAAATGAGTATATATGGTTTTATAGTTCATATGATCATGTCATCTTGATAAATTGCTCAAAGAGTGGAATTTTGAAAGTTTTCTATATTTGACAATGTTACAGTGAATATTCACTGTGAAAAATTTGCAATTTGAGAAAAATTTGCCTTGCCTTAATTGAAGTTTAAATATGTGCAAAATTGTTTTATATGAGCATGTTTAATGTTGGAGAAGGTAGTTCCTCCATAAAAGAAGTTTAAGGTTGAGTTTTGACTTTGTGAAGTTTGGCAAAAGTAGTCTGTGTTGATAAGTGTTGAAAGTGTGAAATGATGCTCCTTGCTAATGGATGCTTTGATTGTTGATGTTTTGATCATGATCTAAGTGTATTATATGATGCTAAGTGAGTCCTTGCTGTTCTTAAAATTTAAGTGTCATTCGAGGGCGAATGTTATTCCAAGTGGGGGAGAATATAACGCCCCAAAATGAACTAAGGTGAACTAGAGCCTCATGGTTGTTTCTTGAGTTAATTTTAAGTTAAAAGGAGTTAGTTTGGTGTCCTTAGGCAGTGTGCAAAGTTTGGTTAAGTTTGGAGTTCAATCGACCAAAAACGTCCATGACGTTCGGATGGTATGCCTTAGAATGTACTTGTATATCTTGGCGAGTTTGGATGAGTTTTATGTGTTCGTTTTACTTGAAACATACGTCGGATGTTCCTTATACCTAGACGACTTAGTTTAGGGGTTTGACGTCCGGGAACGACCCCACCTAGGACCCACAAGGGGCCCTAGATGAAGGGCCCAAGACTTGGGCAAAGTCTGCCCATCAGTGGCTCACGACGACCATGGCGACAGTCCGTCGCACTCAGGACGGTCCGTCGATCCAGGGCGTCGCGAGTGACAGAGAGTGGAAACTTGGACAGGCTCCAGTTGGAGCCAAGTGTTCCTCGACGGGACTCCATGATGGTCCGTGGTGAACGTGACTGTCCGTCGAGGAGGTCTCGTCGACGAGGCCAGCCAGTGCACGACATAAGGCTGCCAACTTGGGGTGTTTTATGTAAATACACCCCAAGTCTTATAAGAGCCTAGGTGTATAATTTTGGTGTTTTTAGGTTATATTAAACTAGTTTTAAACCCTAGACCTAGACAAGACCCTCTCACTTCAAGATCCAACTCTCTCTTTCTCTCAAGAAAACTCTCTCAACTCTCTTGGAAGCTAGAAGTCAAGGAAGGATAGGAGGACGGATTGGGACTTGTTTCTTCATCAAATTCGTGGGTTTCTTTCTCATAAAGGTATGGTATCCATTCTTGAATACCTTTCCATTCAAGAAGCCAACTTCCAAAATGGTTTTCAAAAAGGGGGTTTTAAACTCAACTTCTTCTAAACTTTGATTTATATTATGGGTCTTCTTGTAACTAAGTTCTAATGGTTTAAATGTATTTATATTGGTTTGAATAGATGGTTTTGATGTTAAAACTCCATGAAACTCTTGTTTATGCATACTTCAATTTTGACTTGAAAATGGGTTATGTGAGCATGATTTGAGTAGGGTATGAACTTGGGTCTTCTTGTATTTGTCATGTTGGTGTAGCTACTGCCCTAAGGGCCTTAATATGGTGAAATATTGATAAATTGCTTATGGGTAATGATGGTTTGATTTGTTGATGAGTTGCTCTCATTGTATAATTCTTATTATGAATTGCTATTTGAGTGGTATGGTCCACCTTATGGGTGGCGGTGCTAATTGATGAACTTGATGTTACTTAGTATGGTTTTAGTATGTGATATTGAAGGTCTAATATGTGGAATGAAGATATATATTTGAAATGGGTCTTGTGTTGTGTTTGATGTAGCTTGAATTGCATGTTTGACCTAGTTTATGTCTAAATGAAGTATATGATTATGAGAAGTATGTAGAGTGTGTAGCTTGATGAATCAAGGTTAAAGTATGAGTAGAACTTGATGATAATGAAATGATGCTTATATGCAAGGTGTGCACATGTACACACACACTCTTTTAAGATTTGTATTATGTCAAGTTGAGCAAAAAGGGGAAATCTTGAGGTGGACACACTTCGTGAGTTGAGATGTAGTGTCTAGTAACAACCTCTCCATTTCCTAGTGAGCTTTCTAAGATAGACTATTATGTTGAGAAATCCGTGTGGAGTTATGCCTAGCATCGAGAGGATATGAAGGGGAGGTGGATTGCACTTCGTTAGTTAAGATGTTGTAATCCAAAGTACCTCTTGAGATGAGTACTCCTCGTTAGTAGAGAGTGAGTTACTTAGTAGCAATCTCCTTATCCCTTAACTATGTTCCCGCATAGGTGTAGCTATTGGAAAAGCCATGTAAACGCTAAGAAGCACGACCTTACTCTAGGCAAGTAAGGATCCCTCATTCGATAGGGGTTAATATCGGGATTCCATGTCTTGCTCTCATGGTCTTTGTCGGTTAAGCTAACTCCCACAAAAGAATTGATTTGAAACTAATTATCTTGTGTATTGTTGAAATTGTGTATGTATGTCGTGAAGTGCTCAATCCACATTAGTTACCAAGTAGGAGCATTAAGTGGGAGTAGTATTATGGGATGCTATTCTCACATTGCACTTGGTGTGACCTATACCTACTATGGGAGAAGAGTACTTTCATGAAATCCGTGTGAATGAGTACTATAGTGTAGTGTTATGGAGGATTATTGTGGAGTACTTGAGTAAATGGAATCCATTAGGAGTACTACGTGTGAGTGGTAGTATGGGATGCTACTCTCACATTGCACTTGGTATGACCTATATTTCCATGAGTGTTTTGCATATGTTAGCCAAGGGCGTGGATTTGATTTCTAACGAAGTAAGCCTAAGATTTGGTAGTTTTAAGGGTCGCTTTGGTGTGCTTTGAAGGGAGGTGTAATGAGAGTCCCTTCTTGGCTCACCTTAGGGAGTCTTAAGATAACCATGGGTTAGGGCAACTTCAAAGGAAAAGAGTTCATATGACTTGGACCGTGCCTTTCACTGTAAGGTCTTCATTGTAAGAATTCAAAATGTTCACTATGATGCTTTATTCAATTTTATTGCAAGTTTAGCAAAGTTAATTGAAATGTTCCTTTTGTTTACTTTAAGTTTGGTAAGATAGCCATAAAGTGTTAAATTGTTGATTCTTATGTGGGTTTGCTTCTAGATTCATGAAGGTTATATTTGAATTGCATAAAAAGCTATCTTTACTAAAATGTCCCTTTTTGCATGTTTTTGCATATGCCATACTTAGTACATTGTTGTACTAACCCCATACTTTTTATACCTTATGAGTATAGGTTGGAAGCCTTTGGAGGATCGAAGTTGAAGCTTGGGAATTCTATCTCTCAAGACTTGGGTATGTCCTCATATATTCGAGGACATAGTTTTTATGTTTGTTAGTTTCCTTATTAAGACTTAAAAATGTATTTACTCTATTGTAAAGGGCCGTGTCCCTAAGATTCTAAGTCGTGTCTTTAAGTTGGCTTGTGACGATAAGATTTCCTAGTATTTATGAAAAGACTCCTTTATTTATTATTATCGTGAAAAATTTTAATTCTACACTACTTTTCATGCTTGATGTTATGAATGCTAGTTAGAGGGCTTGTACGAGACCCCAAAGGGGTCAAGTATGCCCGGTCACGATTCGAAGGTTTTCCCTAACTTCTAGGGGGTGCTTTCGGGTCGTGACACTTTCAAGTACTGACTCATACTCTGCACTACATCTTCTCGTGATGTAGGTTAAAGTCCTCAACATCCAGATCATGCTTTGGTCGGTTCCCGATCTCTAGTTTAGCAACATCACTGGTGAGTCCTCATTTTTTCAAGAAAATAGTCATATTATCTTTTAGTTTTTCAGTCTTGTAGTTTCAGTTTTCCTAGACTTAGATGGGGCTGGTCCCAACACTTCTAGTCAGTTAGAGTCTATCTTCATTCATAGTTACATTAAACTTAGTATTTGAGTTTGATATTTCTCTTGTATTGATATCTTAGATTTGATATTGAGTTTTAAGTACATACGTATTTTCCATCATTTTAGACATACTCTATGATTAATCTTCAACATCCGTTATAATTATTCTTAGTGTTCTCATGTCATGCCAGCAGGGTTAGCTTAGAGTCACATGTGATCCTAGGTTCAATGCCCGCATCCAAGGGGTAGCTCGAGGCGTGACAAAATTTCTATCAGAGCGCTAGGTTTAAGTGTCCTAGGATGTCCAAAAAGTCACACTAGGTAGAGTCCTTTTTATGGATGTGTAGTGCACACCACATCTAATGACAGGGAGGCTGCAAAGTGTTTTAGGAAAAATTTTCATTTTCTTGTTACTTTTATCATGCGTAAGGCATGATCTAATTCTGCTCTAACTTGACGTTCTACATTCTAGATCATGCCTCCTCAGAGAGCTAACACAAAGAAAGTGAATGCCATGAATGCAAATGCAACTCCTCCAGTCCCAGATCAAGAAGTTTTAAATGCTAAATTTCAAATGCTATTCATATGTTAGCTCAGAGTGTGGCCAACTAGAACAATTAACGAGCTCTAGTACGAGAAAATGCTAATGTTGGGTCAGTCACAGCTAGAGTGCGAGATTTGGTTTGGATGAATCCGCTAGAATTCTTAGTGTCACAGATTGGTGATTATCCACAAAACTTCATGTAAGGGTCAAGGAGATCTGTGAAGTGATGCAGGAAACTAGAATGATTGAGTTGAGTTATAATCTTACCAACTTAAGGATGTGGATCATATATGGTATACTAAGTGGAAAAAGAATAGGGGTACAGATGTAACTGTTATCACTTGGGATTGCTTTAGTGAGACCTTTCTGGACAGGTTCTTCCCAAGGGAGCTTGATAGGCAAAAGCTCATGAATTTATGAATTTAAGGAAAAGTAGCATGACTGTCCAAAGTATGGTCTCAAGCTTACCCAACTCTCCATGTATGCTCCTCACATGGTTGCTGATTCTAGGACCTAGATGAATACATTTGTTTATGGGTTTTTAGACTTAGTGAATTCAAAGTGCATGAATGTTATGTTGTTGAGAGATATAAACATCTCTAAGCTCATGACTCATGTTCAGCAGGTTGAAGGTGATAATTTTAGGGCGCACTCTAAGGAAAATAAGAGGTTAGAACTGGATACTATTCTCAAAAAATATTGGGTGGTGTAAATCACTCGTACGGTCAAAAAAAAATCAAGCCCAACACCTTCATCATCTAGTGTTCCATCCTCCAAGTTCAAAGAAGATCGAAAGGGTAGGGAATCAATCTATAAGTCTCAGGGGAGTGTATCAAGTACCAAAACCTACCCAACTTTCCCTAAGTTTTGTAAGAACCATCCATGCAAGTGCCTTGCAAAAAAGGAAGGATACTTTGGATGTGGTAAATCTAGTCACAGGTTGAAGGATTCTCCTTCTAAACATGATTAAGGAGGGAGCAATGGTAGAGCTCAGTCATTAACTTTAACAGCACCATCAAGTCACCCGACTTAATAGGGTAACTCATCTAGTAAATGTGGCGTACATTTCCAAAACAGGCTTTATGTTGTCCAAACTCTCAAGGATCAGAAAGATTCTCCTTATGTAGTAACTGATATGTTACTAGTCTTTAATATCGATGTTTATGCTTTGTTAGACCCAAAGGCTACTCTCTCCTTTGTAACACTTTATATAGTAGTGAAGTTTTATGTTAGTCTAGAAACTCCTCAGAACCTTCTCAGTCTCTACTTCAGTCGGTAACCCAATTATATCTAGATGGGTATACATATATTGCGCTGTCATAATCTACTAGAAAGTCACCTCAGTAGATCTTTGTAGAGTTAGGAATAGTATACTTTGATGTAATTTTAGGGTTGGATTGGTTATATTCAAATGCCTCAATGGATTGTAGAACTAAGATTGTTCGTTTTCAGTTTCTAGACGAACAAATCTTAGAATTGAAGGGTAGTAGCTTAGCTCCTATTGTCAATTCATTTCTTACCTTAAGGACAGAAAAATGATTTCTAAGTGTTATCTCTATTATATAGTTCAGGTTAAGGATTCAAGCTCTAAAACCCCAACTCTTGAGTTAGTTCCAGTGGTTAATGTGTTCTAGAATTGTTTCCAGAAGATCTTTTGGGATTTCCTCCCAAACGGGAAATTGACTTCGGAATTGATCTCCTTCTAGATACCCAACCTATATCTATTCCTCCTTACATAATAGATCTAGCTGAGCTTAATGAAGTTAAAGATCAGTTGAAAGAAAATAGTGAAACAATGTCCCAAACCTACCTTTCCTACAGATATCAAAAGTTTCTTGGGTCTCGCGGGTTATTACAGAAGGTTTGTGGAAGTCTTTTCATCCATAGCATCTTTATTTTTAGTGGTCAGATGATTGTGAGAATTCCTAGATGTAGATATTGATAGGATGTGTTATTTTGATTTGAGGGACTACATAAAGGAACTAGGATATATAGTAGATTGTGACTTTTTCATCAAGTGGGATGGGTTATTGGTCCTTGTTAATAATGATAAGGTTATATTTGACCTTTTCAATATGATAAATGATTGGGATACAGTGGAGGTGTATGTTTTTCATGGGGTTAGTGATGCTAATCAGGCCCCACTTGAATTGGAGTTTGTCACCAATGTGAGTGATAGTGGGGTAGGTGAGGAATCTTTCAATGAAACTTCTAACCCTAATAATCAGCCTCCTACTTCTAATTTTCCTTCCATCCCTACAATTGTTCCTTCTGAAACTTCCATCACTCCATTTGAAGCTAAGTCTTCTACTGTGCCTCTACCATTTCCTTCTATTGTTCCTCCTTTTACTACTGTGCCTCCACCATCTCTTTCTATTGTGCCTCCTCTTTCCACTGTGCCCCCACCATCTCCTTGTACTATGTCACCTTCTTCCTATGTACCTACATCTGATTATCCTATAATAGATAATGATCCAAGTGATGATCAAATGGAAGATGAATTAGGATCTGAAGAGGATACTAATGAAGATATTGAGGTTTACAGTGATGTTCATCAATAATATGTAGATATAAGGGCAACCAAGAGGCATTTCAAAAGTCACAAAGAAGAAGTAGGGGTAATACTTCAAATCATATTTATGTTAATGAAAAAGGTCAAGATATAGGGTATGATGAGAGTAATAATGATATTAGGGAAACGCTTAGTTGGCAAAAAATGAGGTGATAAACCTTACTATCTAAGTGATGAAGTTCCTAGCTTTGAAATAGATGATAAAACAAGTTAGGGAGATGGTGAAGAGGTTGATAAAGTTATCACTACCCGAGAGTACCCCCTACAAGTTAGGGCATTCTCGAATTGAAACGCGGCGTACTCGACCTCTCGGAGGTCTTGTACAAGACCTTTCGTACCATTCATTGCATACATGTATGAAAAGTAGTGCGGAATTAAAACTTTTCACACGAAATAATAATACTTCAAAATATCTCTTTTATAGAAAAACATAATGGAAGGCTAAGTCTCAAAGTCGCCATCTTAGACATTAGAATATATTGGGACACGGCCCATACTACATCATAGGTAAAATAGCTAAGTTTATTACAATACTTTCAATATGGAAATCTAAACATAAAAATGTCCTCGAATCTAGTGAGGACATACCATCTCTTTACATGAATGAACACTAATCCAAGCTTCAATTTCAAGACTCCTCTCAAATGCCACCTAAACTTTTAGAGATAGACAAAATGTTTGGAATTAGTATAAACACTTGTACTAAGTGTGGCATAATGCATAAAATCATGAGAAACGGACATTTGTATAAAACATGCTCTTTTTAATTAAATCATCATAGTATAAGTATAAGAACAACATTTAACACCTTAGGAACATATAAGATATCACATAAACATTTTATCAAATATTAAAGAATGTTACAGTGAATTATGTCACTTTACAGTGAACTAAGTTAAACTTCACAGTGAACTCTCTTAGCTTGAAACCCTCTCACCAAAGGTTATCCTAAGACTCAATTAAGTGAAACGAAGAGAGACCGCCCATACACCCTCTCTAAGTACACCTAAATGATCCTTAAGACTACCTAAGATAAGATCATTCTTACTTTATTTGTTAAACTCACTACATATAATTACTCTAAGACTCACCTAAGTAAGACATGAAGAGACCGCTCGTACACCCTCTTCAAGCCTACCTAAGCAATCCTCAAAGCTACTCTAGAAATTACTTTTTCAATAATCTTCTTTTACTAAAGTCATTATGTTCAATAAGTCATTTAGAAAACATTCATCACTTATGAACATTCACATAATGGTCTTTAAGAAGACCTAGGGACTCACATACTAACATCTTCAAAGACTAATCGTGCAATGTCAAGATAGCATCCCATTCAACTACCTAATCTTCATAGTACTTATCCAACACTAGCATGTATCCCACATGATGAGAATAGGCAATAACCGACATAGACCATACTAGCTAGGCATGGAATCCGGAGTCATAAACCTACTTCGATGGAGGTTGTTCTACTTTTCAAGGGTATAACTAAGACACATCCCATGTAGGCACATGGTTAAAGAATATCAAGGTGTTGTATGCACTCTAGTCTCATTCTCAAGTAGAGATACATTGTACTCTAGTCTGCTTCTTAAGCAGAGGTACAAACCATAACATATTCACTCAGTGCTACCCTTTGTTCTCATAGAGTATGTTCCATAAAAAGGGGCATATGAAAATGTACCATCTGTTAGTCATTACCTAGTCATAATACACCTACCAAAGATTATTCCACTAAGGCTGCCACTCAATGGTCTAATAAGGATTGCTCATTCTTAACCTTCTTTCTATATAGAAGGTTCCACATAACAGTCATGCTTAGAAGGGCACCATCTTAGGTCTACGTATCCTAGACTTTCATTCAACATTCATCCATACACTTACAAGACAGAGGTACCTAAGCCTACAAAGTCAAGATGTTCATATTCATAATGTACATGTATCAAGTAAGGGACACGAGTCTACCAAGACAAGACACAAAACATCTTCACATATAGCATATCATTCTATAAGCACATAGGCATAACAAACATCATCTATAGGTCATCCTATATACTACTATAGACTCATCAATATAACCATTATAGACTCATATAGTCAAGTAGGAAAAATCATGCATCAACTCTAAGACTACACACATAAACACATAGCCATATGCTAACATGATCACCTAACAATGTCGAACTTTCACATTACTAGCATGTAGAATATATATGATCATACTTCACATAATCAACTACACAAATAATCATAATACTTCAAGTAGTGCCGACAAGGCCATGATCATCATAATACGTAAAGTAATGCCGACAAGGCCACATCAATTGCAAGTAAAGCATATAGCACTGCCACCATAGGTGGACCATACCAATCACAACATAATTGAAGTTTAATTAACATAAAATAAAGATAAATAGGGCAGCTTACCACCAATACATTCTCACCACCTCAATCCATAGCTAAATTATCCAATTCAATACCATAAGGCCCTTACCCATGGCCATGAACATCAATTCAATACAAGAACTATAATACTCAATGAATCTAAGTCAATTCAACATAGATTTATCAATCTAAGACAAGTTAGACATCAATTGAATACAATTCTTACATCATTCAATAGCCCATAGAAAACTAAACTATAATTCATAAGCATAGAGACAAGATCACTTAACCTATAAAATAGTCAAAATAAGGAACGCATGGTTTTCATGGTTTCATAGGAATTATAGCTTTAAAATATTGCATTAACATCAATTAAATCCTAAAACATTCATTCAAAACCTTTTATGCAAGAACCCATGTCTAGATTATGAAACTGGACAATTCATGTTTTTGATCATCTTTGAAAATCATTGGAATTGACTCCTTGAATAAAGAGATTTCAAGGATGAATAACCATACCTTAATTGTCAGGAAAAGCCCACAAGATTGATGAAGAAAAAACTTGAGAAATCTATCTTCTTCCTTGGAGCTTCAAAGCTTCAACAATGGAGTTTTGGAGAGAGTGAATGGAGAGGTTTTGTTTTGAGTTGAGGGTTAATTTGTGAGGTTAGGGGTTTAAAAGGTCCTATAAACGTCCATAATGCACCCCTAAATTAACCAAAGGACCCCTACATTAATTGGACAAATTAACTAACTCAAATTTGACTTAAAAATGATGCAACGAAATCTGGGACTTTACTACGCGTCGCGGAGACACTTCCAAATCTTATTTTTCAAAGATTCTTGGACAGAATGGTTCGTGACAGCTCCGCGTCACAAGGAAAAGCTTTTGCCTACTTCATGACAGCTGCACGTCGCACCGCAGCATGTCAAATCTTGGTTGCTTGGCAGCTTCGCTGGCCCATGTTTGGGTCCTCTTTGGGGACCATTTTGATGGTCCCCGGGGGTGTCGTTCCTGGACTTTTATACCCTTTGTATATCAGGATACACTTCGGAACCCTTGGTACCGAATTTCACCTTCAAACCATCCCTCAAAACATCACTACAAAACCATATTACACACTAGTTCAACTTCGACTAGTTTCCGAACGTCTTGGACGTTCTTGGACGTTTGACCTCCAAACACTTCCAAACTTTATATTCTACCTAAGAACACTATTTCTAACAACTTTATGACTTTAAAACATCCTGACACAAGTGTTAGGCTCTAGTTCAGCCTAGCTAATTTTGAGGGTGTAATAATACTCCCCCCCCCCTTTGACAACATTCGTCCTCTAATGACACTTGCTATTCTTGATTATTTTTAAGATTTAAGACTCAAATAATATCATCACATAACCATACCACACAATACACAATACCCACATGTAAGAGAGACATCAATTTCACATATTTTAAAAGACTCAAACAAAATAAGAAGGTAGGAGCTACATCTACGACTGATCATGCAATAAGATTCTCATTTTCATTTCATATAGGAGGAACTTCTTTCTCCACATATTATCATGATCAGATACATCAGTTCTATATACATCATAACCTTTTTTCATGAAAGAACAATTTAGTCAAATTTTCAAAATCTTTACAATGAGCACCAATTTCTTTACGGTGAAACATGCTCAATTTTAAATAATGCAACTCTTAAGCAATTTATGATAGAAGCATGACAATATGACAGATAAAACCACATAAACTCAATTTAAAACATAATCATAACTTCATGAAATGCACAATGCAAGGTATCAATGAAATTCAATTTCGACTAGACTCTTAAACACAATGCAACATGCAACATGCTACTATGACATTCTATCTCTCAAGATTGAATTGAATAGAAGAGATGAGACAACAATCTACAACCCAACTACTCGCCATACTCCCCCACTTAGAAGGACCTCATATAACTAAAGAGAGAAAACTATAACTTACCGGCATCATCATCATCATCCAGTTTTGTTCCTTTGTCTCGGAGAGCATAGAAGTGATTCCTCTTTGGAGCACCACCATCCGGAACATTAGGAGGAACTTGCTTGGATTATCTTCCTCTAGCTGCAATAGTAGGACAATCTCTCACCTTGTGATCATCCTTCCCACAACCAAAGCACCTACTACTACCGGCTAGACACTTCCCAAAGTGCTTCTTCCCACAAGTAGCACAAGTAGGCTTAATTACTTGGGAACCACCACCTCTGTCATAGTTAGCCTTAGGATCACTAGAACCATCTTGATTTGGATCCCTCTTCTTAAACTTAGGTTGAACTTCCTCATCGGTTCTTACCCTCTTAGCATCTCTACATCTCCTCCCAAGTTTAGGCTCTTCAATGGATTGAGCATACACCATAAGCCTAGATAGAGTCATGTCACCATGGAGCATGTCTGTACGACATTCTTCCTTCACCATATCCTAAACACCGGTCAAGAACCTACACATCTCATCCCTAGGGTTAGACACCAAGGATGTAGCATACTTAGACAATAGGATAAACTTTAAAGAACACTCCTCAACACTCATACTACCTTACCTAAAGGTTTATAAATTCCTCAATCTTAACCTGCCTCTTCTCACGCGGAAAGTACATTTCTTAGAATGCTTCCTTAAACTCTTCCCACTCTGAGGTACCCGATTCAACCTCTCTACTATCCTTCCATTGATTAAACCATACTTTAGCAACATCTTTCAATTGATACGAACCTAACTCCGCTTTCTCCTTAGAAGTCACTCCCATTGCATGCACTATCTTATATACCTCATCCAATAAAGCTTGGGGATCTTCTCCCACCTTAGAACCAAAGAAGATAGGAGAATTCATCCTCACAAAGTCCCTCATTCTATAGGTTATAGTACTATCCATAGCATTCACCCTAGGCACAATGTATCTATTCACTTGAGTTGTCATATCTCGGGCTAGGGTAAGGAGAGCCTCTCTAATCTCCCCATTGCCATTTCCGGGGGAACCACCGGAACCTCATTACCTCCTTCCACAATAAGGACTTTATCATTTTGAGCACCTTGAAAACCTTGAGCACCTTGAGGAACTTGCGCAACTTGTGGCACATTTCCACCTCGGGAGGAAGTCCCTCATTCACTTCATTCTCCTCAACCTCCTAGCCGGTGTCCTCCTCGTATTCATTTTCCTAGAAACACAAGTAAAACCACAAGAAAAGAGCACTCATAAATTTTTACTCTACGACACGACATAGGAGTAGAAAAGAAGGGAAAATCTATTGTCCTATAGCCTCTCACCCATTAGGTGTGTCGCGACTCACACCGATGGTCAACCCTCTACTAGATGTGGCTTTTTAAGACTTTTTGATTCCTAAGACCACTTGCATAAACTGACTCTTATACCAAGTTTGTCACGATCCGAGAGTAGGGCATTCTCAAATTGAAACACGGCGTACTCGACCTCACATAGGTATTGTACAAGACCTTTCGTACCATTCATTGCATACATGTATGAAAAGTAGTGCAGAATTAAAACTTTTCACACGAAATAATAATACTTCAAAATATATCTTTAATATAAAAACATAATGGAAGTCTAAGTTTCAAAGTCGCCATATTATACATAGGAATATATTTGGACGCGGCCTATACTACATCATAGGGAAAATAGCTAAGTTTATTACAATACTTTCAATATGGATATCTAAACATAAATATGTCCTCGAATCTAGTGAGGAAATACCAACTCTTTACTTGAATGAACACTAATCCAAGATTCAACTTTGAGACTCCTCTCAAATGCCACCTACACTTTTAGAGATAGACAAAATGTAGCATACTTAGACAATAGGATAAACTTTAAAGAACACTCCTCAACACTCATACTACCTTACCTAAAGGTTTATAAATTCCTCAATCTTAACCTCCCTCTTCTCACGCGGAAAGTACATTTCTTAGAATGCTTCCTTAAACTCTTCCCACTCTAAGGTACCCGATTCAACCTCTCTACTATCCTTCCATTGATTAAACCATACTTTAGCAACATCTTTCAATTGATACGAACCTAACTCCGCTTTCTCCTTAGAAGTCACTCCCATTGCATGCACTATCTTATATACCTCATCCAATAAAGCTTGGGGATCTTCTCCCACCATAGAACCAAAGAAGATAGGAGAATTCATCCTCACAAAGTCCCTCAATCTATAGGTCATAGTACTATCCATAGCATTCACCCTAGGCACAATGTATCTATTCACTTGAGTTGTCATATCTCGGGCTAGGGTAAGGAGAGCCTCTCTAATCTCCCCATTGCCATTTCCGGGGGAACCACCGGAACCTCATTACCTCCTTCCACAATAAGGACTTTATCATTTTGAGCACCTTGAAAACCTTGAGTACCTTGAGGAACTTGCGCAACTTGTGGCACATTTCCACCTCGGGAGGAAGTCCCTCATTCACATCATTCTCCTCAACCCTCCTAGCCGGTGTCCTCCTCGTATTCATTTTCCTAGAAACACAAGTAAAACCACAAGAAAAGAGCACTCATAAATTTTTACTCTACGACACGACATAGGAGTAGAAAAGAAGGGAAAATCTATTGTCCTATAGTCTCTCACCCATTAGGTGTGTCGCGACTCACACCGATGGTCAACCCTCTACTAGACGTGGCTTTTTAAGACTTTTTGATTCCTAAGACCACTTGCATAACCTGACTCTGATACCAAGTTTGTCACGATCCGAGAGTACCCCTAGAAGTTAGGGCATTCTCAAATTAAAACACGGCGTACTCGACCTCACATAGGTATTGTACAAGACCTTTCGTACCATTCATTGCATACATGTATGAAAAGTAGTGCAGAATTAAACTTTTCACACGAAATAATAATACTTCAAAATATATCTTTTATATAAAAACATAATGGAAGTCTAAGTCTCAAAGTCGCCATATTATACATAGGAATATATTTGGACGGGGCCTATACTACATCATAGGGAAAATAGCTAAGTTTATTACAATACTTTCAATATGGATATCTAAACATAAATATGTCCTCGAATCTAGTGAGGAAATACCAACTCTTTACTTGAATGAACACTAATCCAAGATTCAACTTTGAGACTCCTCTCAAATGCCACCTACACTTTTAGAGATAGACAAAATGTATGGAATTAGTACAAACACTTGTACTAAGTATGACATAATGCATAAAATCATGAGAAACGGACATTTGTATAAAACATGTTCTTTTCAATTAAAACATGATAGTATAAGTATAAGAATAATATTTAACACCTTAGGAACATATAAGATATCACATAAACATTTTATCAAATATTGAAGAATGTTACAGTGAATTATGTCACTTTACAGTGAACTAAGTTAAACTTCACAGTGAACTCTCTTAGCTTGAAACCCTCTCACCAAAGGTTATCCTAAGACTCAATTAAGTGAGGCGAAGAGAGACCTCCCATGCACCCTTTCTAAGCACACCTAAATGATCCTTAAGACTACCTAAGATAAGATCATTCCTACTTTATTTGTTAAACTCCCTACCTAGAATTACTCTAAGACTCACCTAAGTAAGACATGAAGAGAGACCGCCCATACACCCTCTTCAAGCCTACCTAAGCAATCCTCAAAGCTACTCTAGATAAGCTCTTTTTCATTTATCTTCTTTTACTAAAGTCATTATGTTCATTCAGTCATTTAGAAAATATTCATCACATATGAACATTCACATAATGGTCTTTAAGAAGACCTAGGGAATTACATACTAACATCTTCAAACACTAATCGTGCAATGTCCAGATAGTGTCTCCTTATACTACCTATCCAACACTAGCATGTATCCCACATCATGATAATAGGCAATAACAAACATAGACCATACTAGCTAGGCATGGAATCCGGAGTCATAAACCTACTCCGATAGAGGGTATTCAACTTGCCAAGGGTAGAACTAGGACACATCCCATGTAGGCACTCGGTTAAGGAATATCAAGGTCTTTTATGCACTCTAGTCTCATTCTCAAATAGAGATACATTGTACTCTAGTCTCTTTCTTAAGTAGAGCTACAAACCATAACATATCCACTCGGTACTAGCCTTTGTTCTCATAGAGTAAATTCCATAAAAAGGGGCATATGAAAAGGTACCATCTCTTGGTCATTACCTAGTCATAATACACCTACCAAATATAATTCCACAAGGGCTGCCACTCAATGGTCTAATAAGAATATCTCATTCTTAACCTTCTTTCTATATAGAAGGTTCCACATAATAGTTATTCTTAGAAGGGCACCATCTTAGGTCTATCTATCCTAGACTTTCATTCAACATTCATCCATACACATACAAGACAGAGGTACCTAAGCCTACAAAGTCAAGATGTTCATATTTATAATGTACATGTATCAAGTAAGGGACACGAGTCTACCAAGACAAGACACAAAACATCTTCACATATAGCATATCATTCTATAAGCACATAGGCATAACAAACATCATCTATAGGTCATCCTATATAGTACTATAGACTCATCAATATAACAATTATAGACTCATATAGTCAAGTAGGAACAATCATGCATTAACTCTAAGACTGCACACATAAACACATAGTCATAGTCTAACATGTTCACCTAACAATGTCATAATTTCACATTACTATAATGTAGATAGATATGATAATACTTCACATAATCAACTACACAAATAATCATACTACTTCAAGTAGGGACGACAAGGTCATGATCACCATAATACATAAAGTAATGCTGACAAGACCACATCAATTGCAAGTAAAGCATATAGCAACGCCACCATAGGTGGACCATACAAATCACAACATAATTGAAGTCTAATTAACATAATATAAAGAGAACTAGGGAAGCTTACCACCAATCCATTCTCACCACCTTAATCCATTGCTAAATCATCCAATTAGATACAATATGGCCCTTACCCATGGCCATGAACATCAATTCAATACAGGAACTATACTACTCAATGAATCTAAGTCAATTCAACGTGGATTTATCAATCTAAGTCCAATTGGACATCAATTGAATACAATTCTTACATCATTCAATAGCCCATAGAAAACTACACTATAATTCATAAGTATAGAGACAAGATCACTTAACCCATAAACTAGTAAAAATAAGGATTGAATGGTTTGCATGGTTTCATAGGTTTATAGCTTTAAAACATTTCATTAACATAAATTCAATCCTAAAACATTGATTCAAAACCTTTTATGCAGGAACTCATGGCTAAATTATGAAATTGAACAATTCATATTTTTTATCATCTTTGAAAATCATTGGATTGACTCCTTTAATAAAGAGATTTCAAGGATGAATAACCATACCTTAATTGTGATGAAAATCCCACAAGATTGATGAAGAAAAAACTTGAGAAATCGATCTTCTTCCTTGGCGCTTCAAAGCTTCAACAATGGAGTTTTGGAGAGAATGAATGGAGAGGTTTTGTTTTGAGTTGAGGGTTTTGTTTTAATTTGTGAGGTTAGGGGTTTAAATAGGTCCTATAGCCGTCCATAATGCACCCCTAAATTACCCAAAAGACCCATACATTAACTGAACAAATTAACTAACTAAAATTTGACTTAAAACACGCAACGAAATCTAGGACTTTACTACGCGTCGCGGAGACACTTCTAAATCTAATTTTTCAAAAATTCTTGGACAAAATGGTTCGTGACACCCCCGCGTAGCAAGTAAAAACTTTTTCCTACTTCGTGACAGTTGTGCGTCGCGCAGCAAAATGCCAAATCTTGGTTGCTTGCAGCTTCGCTGGCCCATGTTTGGGTCTTCTTTGGGGACCCTCGTGATGGTCCCCGGGGAGTCGTTCTAAAAACTTTTGACCCTTTGCATATCAGGATACGCGTAGGAACCATCGGTACTAAATTTCACCTTCAAACCATCTCTCAAAACATCATTACAAAATAGTACGACACATTAGTTCAACTTCGACTAGTTTTTGAACGTCTTGGACGATCGTGGATGTTTGACCTCCAAACACTTCCAAACTTTATATTCTGTCTAAGAAAACTTTATAACCATTTTATTACTTTAAAACATTAAGACACAAGTGTTAGGCTTTAGTTCAAACTAGCTCATTTACAGGGTGTAACACAAGTACTGCATAAACCTGTTAGGAGGAAGAAAACCCCAAATACAGTTGTGCTTGATGCAACTGCTGAAAAGATTGTTTGGGAATTAGGACTGGTTTTTGGAATTGTTGAAGAATTTAGAGTGTCAGTGACAAGATATGCAATCCAAGAACATATTCAAATTAAAAAATATGTAAATGAGTCTGGCAGAGTTAGAGTGAGATGTTGTAAAGAGAGTTCTCCTTTGTTGTTGTGTGCAAGTAAGGATAGAACTAGTGGAGATTTCATAGTTAAAACATAAAACCCTGTCCATAAATGTCCGACATCAACTCATAACTATCTGTGCAACTCAAAGGTTTTACCCACCAAATACAAAGAAAGAATAACTCAACAACCAAATATCAGCATTGTGTTGTTTTAGGACATTATTAGAAAGTAGTTGGATATTAATGCTGGTAGGACAACAGTGAGAAGATCTAGGACTAGAGTGTTACAAGGGATCATGGGTGATCACATTGGTGAGTATGGTAGGATTTTTTATAAAGGTAAATATTAAGGACTAATCCAGGTAGTACTTGTGTCGTGAAGGTTGGAGAAGAATCTGAAACTGGGCAGAGTATTTTTGAAGGATTTTATATTTGCTTCAATGCTTTAAAGAAAGCTTTTTTTGAGGTGCTAGTAGGTTGATTGGTTTTGATGGGTGTTTTCTCAATGATGTGTGTAAATACCAATTGTTAGTGGTAGTTTGTAGAGATTGAGACAACCAAATGTTGCCTATTTCTTGGGCAGTTGTTAAGGTTGAGAATCAGTATACCTGGACATGGTTTCTTTAACTAGTGAAGAATGATCTTGACATTGTAGAAGGGCTTAAACTATCCATGATTACTGATATGCAAAAGGGAATTACTGATATCTATCTTACTATTTTTATTGTTGTTGAGTTTTGCATTTTAATTATTCTTTTTCTGTTATGTTGGTTTGTTAGGGACTAGAAATTGTTGTGGAAACTTTATTTCCACTGGTTGAACATAGAAAATGTGAAAGACATGTTCTTGCAAATCGGTCAAAAAATTGGAAAGGAGTTGAAAAAAGAAGATTGTTTTGGAGGATTGCTAAATCATCATTTGAAGCTGAGATGAAGGACAATATAGAGATAATGAGGAAATTAGGACAATAAGGTTTGGATAATATTTTATGGTACAATTTGAATACATGGTGCAGGAATTATTTTGAAGACTATAGCAAATGTGATATTGTGGACAACAATATGGAAGAAATCTTTAATGATTGGATAGTGTCTGCAAGGTATAAAACAAACATCACAATGCTTGAGGAGATAAGGGTGAAGATGATGAAAAGAATTGGTGATTTGAGAGAGTTCTCAAACACTGGGATCACTGATATATATCTCCTATGTCTTTGAAGATTTTGCAAGAAAACATTCAAAAGTCTATGCAATATAACTTGACTTGGAATGGAGAAAGAGGTTTTGAGATTACAAACCATGGATATACACACACTCTCGACATTGTTAATAGGAGGTGTAGTTGCAGATCATTGCAAGTAAGGGGAATTCCTTGTCATCATGGTGTTGCTTCCCTTCATTATAAGGAGTTGGAACTAATCGTGGCTAGTTGTTATAGCAAGGAAACCTACCTAAGCACATATGCCCATTTTATTCAACCAATGAGTAACGTGAAAATGTGGCCAACATCAAATAATCCAATTGTAAAGCCACCAAAGATCAGGAAGTTGCCTGGAAGACCAGGTAAAGTTAGAAGAAAGGAAGCAGATAAAAGTAGAAAAACTGAAAAATTGAGAAAAAGATGTGTTGTAATGACATGTATCAAAGGTGGTACACAAGGACACAATAAAAGAGGATGTCCTACAATAAACCAAGCTGCTCCAAGTGAATCAACTAAATCATCTTCTCATGCAAGAGGTACTGGTCCAACTCACTCAGCTGAACCATCTTATCAGACACAGGTACTTTTATTTGTTACTTTCAAATGTAAGTTATAGGTAGATGTATATGTATTAATATATTAATATACAGGATATTGAAAGTGGTAGTGGAAGAGGCACAAGAAGAGAAACAAGAAGAAAAGCAAGGGCTAGTAGTTCAACTCAACAACCTAGAGCTTCTCCACAAGACACCACAAATAATGCAAGTGGCAGAGGTGTTCCAGCTCAATCACATGGAAATGCTACAAACACAGAGGTAATATATCTAATTATTAGATCACTATTAGACAATATAGATATGCTTTATTATTTTAATTTCAAAGTACATACTGTAAATGGTAGAGGGAGAGGTACAGGTACAGGTACAGGAGCAGGAACAGGGAGAGGAATGGCTCAAGAAAGAAATGTAAATGAAGGACTAGGTAGAGGAAAAGGAATGGCTCAACATAGTCAAACTAGTTCTGAAGCAAACTGTAGTCGAAGAGGCCTAGGAAGAGGGAAGAGACCAGTAGAACATGAGGACACCAATGGAGGACAAACAAGACCTTTTAAAAGTCCAAGAAAGGTAGGTGTTGGCATATACCAAGTTGAAGATGGATTACAACTCTCAATGTAAGTTTACAATTGTCTATGCAATCCTAAATGTCTCATATTTGAGTGTGTATTTATTTGACTAAGAATCCTGGATTGCCAAGTAGAACAGTCATCAATACTGTTAAGAGTGACAAAGAGGGATGATGTTATTACTGATGATATTGGCTACACGCCAATACGTGGATTCAAATTTAAGGGAAAACAACTATTACCAGTAGCAAGTAGAAAGAATGAGGGATCAAAAGGTTATCCAAACTAGGTCTGTAGTTGCTGCTAATGCTTCTATTGCCAAGGCCAAACAACTTCAAGTAGGAAGACTTTTGTGCCATGGAAGTAGGGCATTTTGATGTTGTCTTGTTCATTTTGTCAAACAAAATTTAATTATGTATATTTTGGTGCTGTTTTTTGTTGGGATCAAACTCAGTTTTGCGTGTAACCAAACAAAACTTGAATGGTTGGAATCAAACTCAATTATGATGTCTTCTTTTTAATCAGTTTTGTTGTTGCCTTTTTATTTGTAGTTGAACATATTTTTGAAGTTTCTCAAACGGTTGCAACAATAATATAGACAAGAGAACCAAATACATTAACAAATTGTTCAAATCATAACAATTTCGGCAACAAATGTTAACAATAACTTGAACATTCAACAACTTCAATCCATCAAGTTACACACACAACTAGCAAGGTTAAGACAATTAGCTTCTAGGTACACACACCTACGACTTCAAAAAATTTAAAGTTACTAAAGATGTCTACGGCAATTTTAGTTGCATACACCTACAACTTCCGTCCTTCACATTCTTGGTTAGACTTAAACATAGAAAATACACAATAATGATCAAGACAATTAGCTTCAAGTTAAAACATTTGCCCTTATTTTTCTCCTTCATCATGGCTTGGTTACTTTCAACACGACTTTCATAGGATGCCAATACTTCTTCCAACTGCTTAATTCTCTTTGTTAATCTCGGAATAACGTACTTGGATCGTGTATCAACATCTTCTCAATCACTCTATCTAAACAATTTGCACGCATCCTCCTAAAATACGTAAAAACACAAATGAAAGAAAAATTCATAAACAAAAGATCTTCATAAAAGAATTAGGAAGCATACACGATAGGGTGGACAAGACAAAAATCATCGATCTGGATTATGCTCCGACCATGAAGTTTGCATTGATAGTAAGTCACCATGTTTGCATCGCAGTTTCACTCGCAAAATCGGATCATTCTCATCATTACAAATATGATTCAACATCGCATTTGACATTTTCAATCAAAAACTAATCACAAAATTGAGAAGAAATTAATCCATATTGGAAATTAAAAGATAAAAGACGAATTCCTATCTTATTTTCTTCAAAAAGACTATGAAGTCGTCAAACAGAGAGAACCAACATTGTTATTGCTACGGAAAACATAATATTAGGTCTACCAATGAGTATTTTGGGTTTAAATTGGAGAAGATGACATAAATTGATTAAATAATTAATAATAAAGAAAGAAAATGATACATTGAACTTTTAACCTTGTCAATGAAAGTGAAAATTGGTCCATGACGCGCCTAACGTGCGTGGTAACAACCCATACGAGGGAATAGGTGAAAATGGCCCATTGAAAACGATATAAAGTTGTTTTGTGAGGTGATAGGACACTTTGAAAGTTGAGGTATCTTTATGGAAATATGGGACAACTTCAATGGTGTCTTTATGATTTTTCTCTATAACGTACAAGTAATACTTTCATGATTCTGAACATTTAGTCATATTCATCAAGTAATCCATTAATCATTTACACCAACCTATCGAAAGTTATCCTAAGACTCACCTAGGTAAGAGATGAAGAAATCGCCCATACAACCTCTTCATTACACATCTAAGTGATCCTTAAGACTACCAAAGATAAACATGCTTCGTTTAAATTCAAAAAGTAAACATTCCTTACTAAAGACACTAGAAGAACCATATATGCATTTAGGAACTTGATATAAAGTCCATCCTCCAAGACAACCCCCAAGTTACACTAGTGCAATGTGAAAGTAGCATCTCATAATACTACTCCCACCTTAGTACTCCTTAGGCACATCACATCCAATCATTTACAAAACTTTCTGTAACGACCAGAATCTAGACCCCAGACGAGACCGGTATCGTTGACCTCTCAGAGGTCGCAGACAAGCCTACTTACGTCATTCTTACTTCATCTAGGTTAATTTTAGCGGAAAAATTTGAACTTTTTGTTTTCTTATTTCATGCTAAACATTTTAAAACTTAACATCATGGGCGTTCACAAATCAACCATCTAATATAGAGATAATCAAATGAAAGAAACAGTGCAATACTGTAATAACTGTATAATTGCCAAAATAGCACCAATACAATGTCTGAAATAAAAACGGAAAGAAACACTAGTAGAACATGCTCCACTAGCTAAAGCCTATATCTAATCAAGATAGTAACGGTAGACATCCTCGAAAGCATGAGGGCCTACCAAGTCCAGATGAAAGCTCCACGTCCGGATAGCTGCAACGTCAACCTGTACGCTCTAGCGTCCACTTGTGCCTGAACCTAAAAATATAGAGTTGTATGGGATTAGTACACACTTGTACTAAGTATGGGTATATGCAAGCACACACCAAGGACATGCATGAGAAAGGATAGCTCTTTCCTAACAACATGATTATGGAAAGTCAACTCAGTGGACTTGCCAAATTGGGATTACGAAAGTTAGTGAACTTTCCAAATTTGGATTAGGAAAGTCAGTGATCTTTCCAAATTTGGATTAGGAAAGTCATGCCATGAGAGTAACATGCATCATCATACTTATCATATTGCACACAACACATAACATCTTACACATAGCACATATCATATAGCATACAGCACATAACATCTTTTATAACATTCATTAATATGCCATGAGACCTTGGAATCGTGGACTTGGCATTAAGACTTTCCAAAATGAGGGCTCAACATATGGGACCTCAACTAGGGAGTCTTCATTAGCAAACACAGAGTCTGTTTCATTCATTCATACGTACTTCCTTTTATTTCGTTCATAGGCCAGTGTGAACACCATCTATACCTAGGGTGTAGTTTAAGACTTTCATCGGGTTTGCTGTGCAATGATCAAGAATAACCTAGTGTCATTACCTGAGTCTATCTCACCTCTTGATTATCCTATCCTAACACCTTTGGTATCGTTCATTTCATTATGTGCTTCATTTGAGGCTGGCCTCATTCATTCATTGGGAACTTTAACTTTAACCGACATAGATCATGTGAGCATCATGAAATCCAGTGTCTCCCCCACACCGAAAAGAGGTGGAATCACCGGCCAAGGTGACCCAAAACATGCTAGCGTACATGGGAATTTAACCCCGCCAGATCCCTATATTGGCAGTATAGGTTCGAAGACCGGGAGATATAAGGAGACCCATACCCGGCAAACCGGACAGTCTCATCTCATGAGAGTTATGTGAACCTCCGCCCTTCCCGAAAGAAGGCATCACCGCTCATAGCTAGTCTATCGGTGCTTAGTATAAAGTTACATTACATTCAACTCATACGTCATGGAAGCTGGCTTCTAGTATGAGGACATCATAGCTCAATAGATGATTTCTCATATAATCATTAGTATTAAGTGTGTTAATCTCAATACTTTCATTAGAGTGTTCATAGAGACTGGTCTCTTCATTAACTTTATACTCTCATAGGTGAGTACGTTTTTGGTAACAATTACTTAGGCTCATTTGAGATTGTTCTCATCTTTTACATTAGCCTCATATCATGTTGTCACCACATTCATTAACATTAGCACATTTGCTCTTCATAATTACTCACCCCATTTTACGTGAATGTTCATTTCATCATATGCCAATATACTTGGCCATTTGTGTGTTTCACACTCTTACTTAACCCTTCTAGGGTTTCGTCATTTCATTACATAATACTCATTTCATCGTATGCCAATGCATTTGGCCATTTAGTGTGTTTTACACTCGTACTTAACCCATTCTAGGGTTACTTCATTTTATTACATACATCTTAGGTTCACTTATTTTTAAACGTATGCTAGTCTTATGGGTCTATACATACAAGCCATGAGGCTTCATTCGTAGTTCGTTAAGTGAATCATATCTTCCTAAGATTATGTAGTACAAGACTTATGTATCTTGTATATATACCAAGATATCGATTTCGATCTAAGTAGGTGGCATTATTCTTGAACATTTAATTCACGTATGACTTATGTATCAATACGTAAATTTGGGCAAGGGAACCCAAGTTCGAACAACTTGGACAATAGTTTATTTTTTCCTTGACTTTATTTTTAGTCTTCATGACATTGGGACCCTAGATCGAGCCCCAACATCAACATTTTATCTTTATTTTTCTCCTTGGGTTTTCCCTTTATTTAGCCGAAGGGTTGTGGGATCGAACCCCCACAATCCCTTTTATTTTTCATTTAAAATTTTGTTGTCCCATTTCGCCTAGGCCAAGAGGTTGTGGGATCAAACCCCCACAGCCTCTTTTTATTTTAGTCTTTATTTCGCTGGAATTGGGAGGTTGTGGGTTCTAACCGCCACAGCCTCCTTATTTTATTTTTAATTTCGCTAGGGGTTGTGAGGTTGTGGGTTCGAACCCCCACAGCCTCCTTATTTTTATTTTTAATTAAAATTTACTTAGCTAGGCGTTTGGCAGTGAGGTTGTGGGATCGAGCCCCCACAGCCTCACTTTATTTTCTTATTTAATTCTCCCTTCTCCTTTCCAGCCTTGAGGTCGTGGGTTCGATTCCCATGCCTCACATTTTCTTTTCTATAATTTTCTTCTTTCATTCGCTGCCTGGAGGTCATGGGTTTGATTCCCACACCTCTCATTTTATTTATTTAAATTATTGCTCTCTCCTTTCTCAAACAGTAGACCCAGTTCGAATCCCCCTAACCCCTTTTTTCTTTTTCTTGCGAATTAAAGGTGCCACAAGGGTGAGGTCACAAGTTCGAATCCTGGTGGCCTCATCCCCTTAAAATCAATTAATTTTCCAGATTTCCCTTCTATATTTTAGCCTAAACTAAACTTATATTTTTGGCTGTAAACTTAATCATTTTCTTAACTTATTTTCATCAACATTTCCACTTGAAAACTTGGGAAGATTCATGGATCGTTTAACACTTTTTGGGTGTACTTCATGGATTCGTTTAGCCAAACTATTTACACTCAAATCAGCCCCACTTCCATTTTAATGAACATCACGATTTACATAGGTTTATACACGTAAAATGACAACCAAAACAATATTAAAATTGAAGCCTTAACTTGACCTCATTCATAGTAACTTCACACTGACATTTTTACACATACACACACTTGCACAAACTTTCGATTACATGGTTGCATTTCATACGATTTCAAGTACACAAACGTAATCATAGTCATCACGAAAACATCACATACACCTAAATCTACCAGCAATCATACCCAACCTACGATTCATTAGGAGCTAGTGACAGGGGCATGCAAAAGGGGAAACAATCCTAGTTTTCAAATGAATAATATGAACCTTAAAGGGTCTCTTGGGAAAGGGACCAAGAGAGAAGAAAACCCATACCTTACTTTAATGTTCAAACCTGAAGTTGCTGCCAAAAACTCCACTCAAGAACACGTCTAAGCCTCCTCAATATCAACTCCACTCGAATGACAACCTCCCTTAGCCTAGTGTGCGATTAAACTTTGTTTTCTTGTGATTTCGTGTGAGTTATTCAAGTGTGAAGAACTTGGTTTATTTTCCTGCTCTTTTATCTTATTTTGGCAGAGAAATTTCGTGTGAATGAATGGGAGAGATTGAGCGTGAGAGTTGAGAGATAGACGTGAGAGAGTGGGAGTTATATTAGGCTTAGGAGTCTAGTTTAGTACTTAGTCAAATAAGGTTTAGTTAATTAATAAAAATCTGATTTTTATTTTATTTTAATTCATCTAATGAATAATAATTATTAATTAATTACATTAATTCAATAGCTTAAATAAAAATCACATAAATTCATTGCTTCCACCTAGGTTCGAACCCGGGCGGAGCAAGACTTAACTTCAAGAGCTCAATTTCGGCTCCCTCTCCCCAATTTGCCCCTCCACCTTAATAAAAAAGACCATTTTACCCCTTTACCCTTCAAACCTAAGATTTCCTCTTTTTAAGTCCGGTAAAGACTCCTTCGAGTAAATCTTCGTATTCGAGAGCCCTACATGGTTGGACCCAACCTTTCCAAGCTCAAATAACTCCCCAAGTTAGTTGGTTTAACAGTAGCAAGGGTTCCGAGGTCTGGTTCTACGCGCATCAATCCGTGTGAACCATGGTCTAATCATAGGCATTCTTGACACATTAAGCATTTCTTATTCTATTCATTTTTAGGGTTGTTATACTTTCATCACATTAGACATAATATCAACATGCTTCATTAACATTAGACATAAAGTAAACTTACTTCATTCACATCATATAGTAACCCACTCATACATTTTCATATAAAGACAGACCAGGACTCCCTCGAAATGCCTACTTGTGCAATGGATTGATGACGTCTCATTTTACTACCTACCCTAACTAGTACATCCTTAAGAAGTCTTAGTTCATTGCATTCATTTATGGGGCTAGCTTTAACCGACATAGACCATGAGGTGCTATACATGGAATCCCGGTATTAACCCCTAACATATGAGGTATTCCGACTTGCCTAAGGTAGGGTCATTCTCTTTTAGCCTTTACATGGATCTCCAATAGCTAAACCTATGCGGCGCATACTTAAGGGATAATGAGATTGCTTCTAAGTAACTCATCTCAACTAACGAAGAGCACTAATCTCAAGAGGTACATTGGATAAAACATCTCTACTCACGAAGAGTATCCACTCTTATTCAAATCCTCTCGGTGTTAAGCATAACTCCCCCACGGAGTCTAAAACATTATTTACATTCATTAGCTATATGTTAAGATATTGCTACTAAGTACTACATCTAAACTTATGAAGTGTACCCATCTCTAGAGGTTACTTTTGAATACCACATCTCAACTTACGAAGAGTATCGAACCTCCAACCATTCTTTGGAAAGCTCTTAGGAATAGGGAGGTTGCTACTAAACACTTGATCTAAACTAAAAAAGAGTCTCCACCCAAAAATACCCCTTTTCATTTACTAGAGTTCTTAGGAATAGTAGGGTTGGTACTAGACACTTCATCTCTACTCACGAATAGTGTATACCCCAAAATCCCCCATTTTCATTCATTAACTTCATTCATTCATTCATTGTGCTATGTAAACACATGTGAAGAAAACCTTTCACATAATCACCCTTATTCATAACATTGACTTCTAAACATGATCATACTACATTCATCATAATTCACACACTATCATGCTTCACATTCACATTATACTTCACTTAGACATATCATCTTCAGGACACACATTCTCAACTTCATAAGACATCTCATGCATATACATCATAAAATCTCTTTAGATCACATTCAATGCCTTCAAGGCCATATTCACAATTCACATATATATTCATATACTTCAAGTAAACTCCACCACCATAAGTGGACCATACCACTCAAGATAAATTCAATAAGAACTAGACAAAATAGATCAACTTACCCTTCATCCAAGCCTTGACCATCTTTTCTCAATTCTACAATAAACCATCATAATAAGGCATAAATTTTAGTAAATAATCATAACACAAAATAACAAAACACAACTCTAACATTATCTAATCATATTCATCAAACCCAACTCATAAGTCAAAATTTGAGAATTTGCATGATCATGTGTCCATTTAGTTTTTTATCATAAAATAATCACTTTACATTGAAAACAACATAATACATCCATTAAAACCTTTTTATGCAAACACTCATGCTTAGAATTCAAAATATAAAAATTTATGAATTTGAAATCGTTTTTGAAAAACTGTTGGATTGACTCCTTGAATGAGAGAGGAATCAAGGATGAACTACCACACCTTATTTGATACAAAGCCCATAAATTTAGGGTTCAAGCGTTAAGAATTTTGGCCTTTTTCCTTGGAGCTTCAAAGCTTCATCAATGGAGGTTTTTGGAGAGAGTTTTTTTAGAGCTTTTGTTTTAAACTTGAGGGTTTTGTTTTGTTAGGTGAATTGGAGTTTAAACTGACACAATAACCGTCCATAAATAATCCCCAAAGTACCAAAAAGACCCCTACACTAATTGGACCATTTAACGAAGTATAATTTAACTTTAAAACGACGCGACCAAATCAAGGACATGGTTGCGCGTCGCGGGGACACCTCCACATCTTGGTTCTGGAATTAATTTCGAGAAAGAATGGTTTCTGATAGGCCCGCGTCTCAAGTCAAAAATATTTCCTTTAAGTGATAGCTGGGTGACGCGCAGGCAGTGTTACAATCAGGCTATTTTGGCAATCTTCTTGCCACGCTTTGGGTCCTCCTCAAGGACCCTTTGGTTGGTCCTTGGGGAGTCATTCCCGGACGGTTTTACCATAGGTATGTCCCTCTAGGTAATAGGGTCATCCCAACTGATTCTAGACACTAAAAAACACCTAAATACATGTACAATAAACAAGGACACACTAGCACACACAAGACTAGTTTCAGAACGTCTTGGTCGTTCTTCAATGTTCGACTTTCAAACTCTTCAAACTAACTTTTAAAGCTATAATTCATCAATTTAACACCTTATTAGCTCATAAAACTCATGATAGGCCCTAGATTGTCCTATTTCATTTTGAGGGTTGTTACAATCTCCCCAACTTAGAAAAGCATTCGCATTGAATGACACTAAACACCTTCAAGGACTAAAAGACTCAACTAGCAGCTAACAACACACATCAATATGGATACAACATTCATAGTCAATGCACCAAACTTGGAACACCAACTTTACATCATTAAGCACTCTAAGAAAAACAAGTAATTTGGAACTATTTCCACAATTCAAAGTGCATACATACTTCATCATTTTAATTGCATTTATTGAGGAACTACCTTCTCCAACATTAGACATTCTCATCATATCATTATAATTCTCAGCATGTAATAACTTTCAAATCACACATTGGCATATAAACATAATATCTTTTGAAGCAATTAAGCAAATATCAACATTGACATGAGAAATATAGATGAACTACCAATCTTCCCATGTAACCATGATAACATAAAGAGCATGCAAAACATTATATTATCAAAGGCACTCATAAAATAAGAAGACATGCAACTCATACTCACACGAAAGACTCCAAAAGATAACCAAACTACTAAAAATTTTGGTCTCAAGCTTGAGTAAGAATAGAAGGAAAAGATAAGGATATCAACATCCTTACTACTCAACTAATTCTCCTCCACTTAGGGTAAACCCATCAAAGAACAAATCAAAAACAACCATAAGGAACTATGACTTATCGGGGCCTTTATTTTGGATTAGCTTCTTTTTTTAGCTTGAAGCATATAGAAGCGGTTCTTGTTTTATGTTTTGGGATCTGGACCATCTTGAGGATCTTGGTTGGTGTCCTTTCCTTTTTCCTTGAGGATCGGGCAATCTCTCATCTTATGACCCCTAAACCACATCCAAAACAACCACCTGTACCGGCAAGACACTTACCCATGTGTTGTTTCCCATATGTAGTACACTTAGATCTCTCATAAGTATATCCACCTCCACTCCCTCCTTGAGAATTTTGGTTGGGAACCCTATCCTTTCTCCCCATGGAGGAATGTTGATTATAAAACCTCTTCTTTGACTTAGGTTTACTTGGTTCATCCGATCTAGACCTCTTACCATCTATGTTCACCTACCTAAGTTTTGACTCCTCAATTTGTTGAGCATACACCATGAATCTAGAGATATCCATATCATCATGTAGCATTGTCATACAGTACTCTTCCTAAACCAAATTAGACACCCGCATCACGAACTTATTTATTCTAGCCCTAGAGTTGGCTAACATGGTTGGGGCATACTTAGAGAGTTGGGTGAACTTGAGAGAATATTCCTTCATAATCATTCCCCCTTGACGAAGGTTCATGAATTCCACTAACTTTTTCTCCCTCAAATCTATGGAGAAAAAACTATCAAAAAAGATTGTCTTAAACACTCCCTAATCTATCGAGCCTGCCCTTACGGGTCTGTCACAACCCGAAACCATACCCTAGAAGTTAGATTATAATGTTGGACTGTAACCGGCGTCGTCGACCTCTCGGATGTCTTACAAAAGCCTCTCATATCATTCATCGCATATACATAATGAAAAGTAGTGCGGAGTTAAAACTTTTCAAAAGTATAACATAGTCTTTAAAATCTCTTTCCTATAAAAGTAATAGGAAATACTAAGTCTCAATCTGATCATCTTAAGACACAAGAATACTTGGGACACGGCCCATACTTCAATACAAAAATAGAAATACATAGTCTATTACAATACTTCAAAGAAAAGATATAGACATATATGCCCTCGAGTCAAGTGAGGACATACTTCAACTTCTCTTGAACGATCTTCTAAGTCCAAGTCTTCACTTCCCAAATCTCTTTACCCATTAATAACTATAGATAGAAAATAAAGCATGGAATTAGTACAACCACATGTACTAAGTATGGCATTATGCATAAAAATCATGAAAACAGACTTTATTGGAAATATGCATCTTTTCATTTTACAAATCATATTTTAATCGTAATAGCATCATTAATCAATTTAGAAACACATAAGATAATAATTAATCAACAATATCCAATTTAAGGATCACTTTACAGTGAACTATATTTACTGTACAGTGAATTGCTAAATTCTCTTAAAACTCAACTTCTAGCATGTAATTCCCTCACTTAAATTCATCCTAAGATTCACTTAATTCACACAAAGAGATACCGCCCATACACCCTCTCTAGATGTGCCTAAACGACCCTTAAGATTACCTATAATGAGTTACATACATACTTACAAAGCAATCATAAACATCAAGGTAAGATTCATCTACCAAAGGTCATTTCCAAGGTTCACTTGAGTGAGTGTGGAGTGACCGCCCATACAATCTCTATCACACACACACAAGGGATCCTATAGACTACCTAAAATAGAATCATTCTCACTAAACACACCAACACTTAGATGATAGGACACTCTCCTTCCAAAGGCTATCAAAAGACCTACTTAAGTAAATCAAGAAGATAACGTCCATGATTGACCTCCTCAAGATTACCTAAATAGTCCTTAAGACTACCTAAAGCTTAGATCATGCCAACAACATCAAACGTTTTCCCTAACTAGAGTCATTCTCAAGTCTTCTATAGGTAAGCCATGAAGAAATCATCCTTTATGCCCTCTTCACAATTTAACTAAAGAATTCATAAGCCACTCTAGATTAGGTACTTATTCACTTACATACTTCATAACGTAAGTCATTAGTTCATTAATTCATTAATCCATTTATTCATTAATTCATTAAGAGACTCCTACAATACATAAGGACATTCAAGTAATGGTCTTGGAGAACACCTAGGGACTCTCATTAACATCTTCAAAGCCTATTGTGCAATGTCTAGATAGTGTCCCATACCACCACCTAAACTTCATAGAACTTCTCTAATGCTAACAAGTATCCCATATGATGAGAATAGGCAATAATCGACATAGACTATGGTAGCAAGACATGGAATCCGGAGTTCTATCCTACTCCGATGAGGTTGTTCTACTTGCCAATGGTAGAACTTGGACACATCCCATGTAGGCAAATGGTTAAGGAATATGAAGGGTTTCTTTGTATGTTAGTCTCATGCTTAACTATAACTACTTCCCTTACCATACTCACTCGGTTCTAGCCTTTGTTCTCATAGATTAATTCACATTAAGGTTCATATAATATGGTTCCATATCTAGTTCATAACCCAATTATATTTACCCTACCAAAGAGGATCTCTAGGGATTTCCTTCCACTGGCGACAAGAAGATCATTATGACTTTTCCTAGGGAGATATGATGTCGTTCCAGCCAATCAACCTAGGTCCATCATCCCACCTGAAGGATACCCTTACGGCGTTCGACTTCAATTTACATTACTTTTACCCTTGGTTTCAAGGTTTCACATAAAGACCTTCTTTTCATCATTCAATACTCTTAACATAGTAAGTCAAATCATCACATAATCATATTCATCTAAGAATCAAGCAAGATATACAAGTCAACCAAGACAAGACATCGCATACTTCACTTGAACTCATAATGCAAGTCATTCTAGAAACACCTAGAAACAACCTAACACCTTCAAATCATCCTATATATCATCATAACATCAATAATGTACTCCACATAGACTCACAAAGCCAAGTAGGAATAACCAAGACTTAACCCTAACACTATACTCATAATGTCAAAGTCATAGTCTAACATGATCACTTAAGGCAACATAAGTAGAAGAACACACATATGACTTCACATGTAGATAGATAATGTCATGCTTCACATAATCAACTACACACATAAGCACATTACTTCAAGTAGTTGCCGATAAGGCCATGCTCATTATATTTCATAAAGTAACGCCAATAAGGCCACGTCAATTGCAAGTAAAACACATAACACCGCCACCATAAGTGGACCATACCAAGCACAATAGAATCGAAGTATAATTAATATCAAATTAAAGAAAATGGGGAATCATATCTTCATCTCCTCATCCACACTTCAATTGAATGCCAAATCAACCAATTCAACATCACAAGGCCCTTACCCATGGCCATGAACAATAATTCAAAGCAATAACCATAAGACTCAATGAATCTACATCAATTCAATCTAGGTTTAACAATTTAAGATCAATTAGATATCAATTGAATACAATTCTTATATTATTAGAAAGTCCATAAGAAACTACATAACAATTCAACAATATTAGCTTAATATCAAGTACCCCAATAAGTAGTCAAAACTAGGGATCATCAATTTACATGGGTTCATAGGTAATTTATGTTAAAATCATCAATACAATAGCAATTAGGTCATAATTCAATGTTTAGAAATCATTTATGCAAGAACCCATGGTAGAATCCCAAAATTGGACAATTCACTTTAGAAAACTTTGAAAAACATCTTGAGAGTTAGGATCCTTGATAAAACAAGTTTCAAGGATCAAAAGACATACCTCAAGGATGATAATTCTTCACTTTGATGAAGAATTTCCACTCAAAACGCCACACCAATCTGTTTCTTCAATATGGACTTCAATGGAGTCTTTGGGATTTCTAAGGGACTTTGGGGTTTTGTTTTTGGAAGAATGAATTATTCTAAGTGTTAAACACTTATATACTAATTTAAAATACCCAAAAAGCCCTTAACAAACCACCTAAACTCTTATTTGTAAGTGGGGTGAATTTTCCAATTCACCCCTAAGTTGGCAGTAACTCTGCGCGTAGGAGACAGCCTCTCGACGCCTGCCCTTGACGGGGCGTCACGTCCACGACGGTGTGTCACAGACCTCCGTTGGTGGCTACAGTGGCTGGCCAAGGTTCCAAGCTTCACCCTTGGTTAAGTCTACCATGACGGGACCCTTGACGGGGCATCATCAGGCCAACGGGCCATTGACTGCTCCGTCACCAAGGTCTTCCTGGGACAGCCTGCACACTGATTTTGGGTCCTTCCTCAAGGACCATTGAATGGTCCTTGGGCATAATTTCCCGGACGATTCCAACCCAAATACGATATTATATGAGTTTAACACCTCTCACATAAATTTCATACAAAACGAACACATAAAACTCGACGAAACATGCATAGACACACAAGGTCGATTCAAGGCATATCTTTCGAATGCCTTGGACGTTCTTGGTCGTTTGACCCTCAAACTTCTCAAAACTTGACACACTGCCTATACATGCTATAATAAATCAATTAAGAACCTTAAAACACCATGAAACACACATAAACACATAGAACCACATAATATACATTTAGGTGACTTAGTCGTCGAACGTCTTAGTCGTCCCTTGACGTTTGACTTCCAACACCTCTAATACTTTAGCTACTATCTCTATACCATATATTAAACATATTTAGGACCTTAGACCATCAATAAAAACATGTTAGGCTCTAGTTAACCTAAGTCATTTTTGAGGTCTTACAGGGTCTTTCATCCCTCCATTGCTCAAACCACACTTGTGCCACATCCTATAGTTGGTAAGCGGCTCGTTCCGCTTTCTCTCTAAGTTTCACACCCATAGAATCTGCCACCTTGAATACCTCATCTATGAAACCTTGTGGATCTTTATCCATATTAGTTCCATTATGAAATCTCAGATTCTAGAAAACAGGATTACTTTCATTGGGGTTCACTTGAGGTCCAACTCCTAGGTTAGCATGGGTCGTCACATGATTTGTTACGACTTGAGCTTGAGTCATCATGATTTGGGTCAAAGTTTGAAAAGAAACCATTATCTCCACATTAGACATATCTCCTTCAACATAGGGAGCTTGCGGACCTTAGGGAATTTGAGGGGGATCTTCCTCATTCACATTCTCTTGATTAGCTATAGGGACTTGCTCTCTCCGGGGAGGACCTCCCTCTTTAACAAATCCTTCCTCAACTATTTTTGTGGTTGTCCTCCTTGTATTCATGTCCTATAAACACAATAGAAGATCTTAGGAAGAGACACCTATAGACTAAACTTTATGGCACGACACAAGATAACGAAGAAAGTGAAACTTCTATCGTCCTATAGCCTCTCGCTCATAGATGTGTCGCGACTCCCACTGATGAACAAGACTCTATGCGATATGTCTTGTAAGACTTTGAACCCTAAGATTATGACCCATAACCTTATGCTCTGATACCAAGTTTGTAACAATCCAAGAATACCCCCTAGGCATTACACGGCGTACTCGACCTCTCGGAGGTCTTGTACAAGACACTTTTCTTTCATTCATTACATAGGTATGAAAAGTAGTGACGGAATTAAAACTTTTCACAACATAACTAATAAGAAACTCTTTTATAAAACTAATGAACAAGTCTCATAATCACAAGTCAACTTAGACACGTCTTAACATCATAGGGTCACAACCCTTTACATTTAAAGAAACACAATAAGTCTTATACATAGTCTTTAAAAGAAAGAAACTAAAAGAAACATAGTTCATGTCTCGAACATATGAGGAGATACCAATCTCAGAGAAATCTACTTCCCAAGCTTCACCTTATAAGAACCTTCACTTGCCTTCCACCTATACTTATAGAAATATAGAAGAATATGGAGTTAGTACAAACATTGTACTAAGTGTGGCAATATGCAAAAAAAAAGCCTAAATAGGACATTATAGTTGAGACATTTTCATGCTATTTTGATAAAACCTTCACGAATCAAGTTTACAAGGCATCATGCAAGTCATCATATAACATACAAGTAATACTTTCATGATTCTCAATATTTAGTCACATTCATCAAGTAATCTATTAATCATTTAGACCTTCCTATCCAAAGTTATGCTAACACTAACCAAGGTAAAACATGATGAGATTGCCCATATAACCTCTTCATTACACACCAATGTGATCCATACAACTACCAAAGATAACCATGCTTCGTTTCAATTTAACAAGTTAACATTCCTTAATAAATCTACTAGAGGAACCATACATGCATTTAGGAACTTCACATAAAGACCATCGTCCAAGACAAGGCCCAAGTTACACTAGTGTAATGTCAAAGAAGCATCCCATACTACTACTCCCACCTTAGTGCTCCTTAGGCACATCACATCCAATCATTTACATAACTTTCATCACACTATAAATAAGATCAACATGTTTCATTAACATTAGACATAAAGTAAACTTACTTCATTAACATCGTATAGTAACCCACTCATACATTTTCATATAAGGACACACCAAGACTTCCTTTAAATGTCTACTTGTGCAATGGATACATGACGTCCCATTCCACCACCTACCCTAAGTAGTACACCCTTAAGAAGACTTAGTTCATTTCATTCATTTTTGGGGGATCTCTATAATCGACATAGACCATGAGAGCTAGACATGGAATCTGGTATTAACCTCTACCGGATGAGGGATCCCAACTTCCCTAAGGTAGGGTCATTTTCTTTTATCCTTTACATAGATATCTAATATCTAGACCTCTGTGTGTGCATAGTTAAGGGATAAGGAGATTTCTTATAAGTAACTTATCTCAACTAATGAAGAGTCGTCATCTAAAGAGGTATATTGAATACAACATCTATACTCACGAATAGTATCCCCCATTCTTCAAATCCTCTTACTGCTAAGCATAAATCCCACACGGAGTCTTAAACATTATTTACTTTCATTAGCTATAGGTTAAGAGATTTCTACTAAGTACTACATCTCAACTTACTAAGTGTACCCATCTCGAGAGGTTACTTTTGAATACCACATCTCAATTTACCAAGAGTATTCAACCTCCAACCATTCTTTGCAAAGCTCTTGGGAATAGTAAGGTTGCTACTGAACACTTCATCTCAACTTACCAAGAGTGTACACCCAAAAATCCCCCTTTTCATTCACTAGACTTCTTAGTAATAGTAGGGTTGGCACTAGACACTTCATCTCTACTCACGAAAAAGTGTCTACCATAAAATCCTCCATTTTCATTCATTAACATCATTCATACATTCATTGTGTATGTGTGAGTACATGTGAAGAACACCTTTCACATAATCACCCTTATTCATAACATTGAATTCTAAACATGATCATACTACGTTCATCATAATTCACACACTATCATGCTTCATATTCACGTTATACTTCACTTAGAAATAGAATCTTCAAGACACATTCTCAACTTCATAAGAAATCACACGCATATACATCATAACATCTCTTTACTTCACATCCAATGCCTTCAAGGCCATATTCACAATTCACATATATATTCATATACTTCAAGTAAACACCGCAACCATAAATGAATCATATACTCAAGATCAATTCAATAAGAACTAGACAATGACGATCAACTAACCCTTCATCCAAAAATTGACCACCTTTTCTCAATTATCCAATAAATTATCATAATAAGGCATAAATGGCAGTAAATAATCACAACAACATAAGGAAATACAACCCTTACATTATCTAATCATATTCATAAAACCCAATTCATAAGTCAAAATTTGAGAATTTGCATGATCATGGGTCCATTGAGTTTTTTAATCATAAAACCATCACTTTACATTGAAAACAACATAATACATCCATTAAAACCTTTTCATGCAAAGACCCATTCTTAGAATTAAAAATAGAAAAATTTAGGAATTTGAAACCCTTTCTAAAAAGCCTTTGAATTGGCTCCTTGAATTACAGAGGAATCAAGGATGAACTAACATACTTTTTTGATAGAAAGCCCACGAAATTAGGGTTCAAACTTGAAGAATTTTTACCTTCTTCCTTGGAGCTTTAGGGCTTCATCAATGGAGGTATTTGGGGAGAAATTGTTTTTTGAGAGCTTTTGTTTTGAACTTGAGGGTTTTGTTTTGATAGGTGAATTGGGGTTTAAAATGACTCAATAACCTTCCATAAATAATCCCCAAATTACCCAAAATACCCCTACACTAATTGGACCATTTAATGAAGTCTAATTTGACTTTAAAACGACGCGACCAAATCAGAGACATGGCTGCGCGTCGTGGGGACACCTCCACATCTTGCATCTGGAACTAATTTTGAGACAGAATTGTTTATGAAAAGCCCGCGTCTCAAGAAAAAAAATTCTCCTTACGTGAGAGTTGTGCAACGCGCAAGCAATGCCACAATCAGGTTGTTTTGGCAGCCTTCTTTCCACGCCTTGGGTCCTCCTCAAGGAACCTTTGGTTGGTCTTTGGGGAGTCATTATCATAAACTTTGACCCTAAGTATGTCCCTCTAGGTACTAGGGTGATTCTGAATGATTTTAGAATCCAAACAACACCTAGAAACATGCACAACAAACGAGGACACACTAGCACATACAAGGCTAATTTCCGAACATCTTGGTCGTTCTTTGACGTTCGACTTTAAAAATCTTCAAACATACTTATAAATCTATAATTAATCATTTAACACCTTATTAACTCATAAAATCATGATAGGTCCTAGCTTGTCCTATTTCATTTTGAGGGCTATTACATGGGCGCCACCAAAATGTATCGTGATCTACAAGAGATTAATTGGTGGAATGGTTTGAAGAGGGATATAGCGAAATTTGTGGTCAAATATCCTAATTGTCAACAAGTTAAGGCCTAACATCAATGACCGGGATGTTGACTCGGGATATAGCTATCCCACTTGGAGGTGTGAATATGTCAATATGGATTTTGTCATGGGTTTGCCTCGTACACGAACGCAACATGATCCTATTTGGGTCATCATTGATAGGTTGACCAAATCAAACTATTTTATTCCTGTCAAAGCTAATTATTCGGCAGAATAATATGCTAAATTGTATCTTAAGGAGATTGTGAGAATGCATGGAGTTCCTTTATATATCATTTCGGATAGGGGCACTTAATTTACTTCTCACTTTTGGAAAGCATTCCAAAGTAGTCTTGGTACCAAGGTGAAACTTAGTACCACATTTCATCCACAAACGGATGGTTTGGCAGAAAGAACCATCCAAACCTTAGAAGATATGTTGATGGCATGTGTCATTGACTTCAAGGGTAATTGGGATGACCATCTACCATTGATTGAATTTGCCTATAATAATAGTTATCACTCACGTATCACTATGGCACCCTTTGAGGCTCTTTATGGAAGGAGATGTAGATCTTCAATTGGGTGGTTTGAGATAGGTGAGTTTTCTTTAATACGTCCCAAAGAAATTTATGAGGTTGTGGAGAAATTCTAACGCATAAGGGATAGATTGAAGACGGCCCAAAGTCAAAAAATATCTTATGCCGACAATAAGAAGAGGGACCTTAATTTATGGTAGGTGACTTGGTTTATTTGAAGATATCACCCATGAAAGGGGTGATAAGGTTTTGGAAAAAGAGGAATCTTAGTCCCCGGTATGTGGGGACATATGAGATTTTAAAGCGCATCGGAAGTGTTTTCTATGAGTTGAAATTACCCAATGAGTTGGTTCCGGTGTTCCATGTATCAATGCTCAAAAAGGGCATAGGCGATCTAGTGTCTATCCTTCTTCTAGAAGGTTTAGAAATTGAGGCTAACCTTTCCTATGAAGAGGTCCCAGTTGAGATTTTAGACCGGCAAGTCAAGAAGATGAGGAATAAGAAAGTATCTTCTGTAAAGGTTCTTTGGAAGAACCATCTTGTGGAAAATGATACTTGGGAGTCCGAGGCTGATACGATGTCCTGATATCCTCATCATTTTTCTTCCTATTCTAATCAAGGTTAAGGTTAGTAATCCCTCCTAGCTTTTGTTTATTAAGGGTCATAGGTGTTTAAAATTCCACGATTCCCCTTAATTATGCATGTCCTTGTGAAAATTCATGTTTCATATATGTTTTGAATGATATGTTTTTCATACTTTATAGCACTTGATTTTGTGGCCTGTATAATTGATCTCATATGATATTTCTTGTTATGAAATTTATCAAGTATGAAGTGATAAAATAATATTTTGGCTCATTTTTGAATATGTTGAGCTATATGAGAAGGAGAAGGAAATTCCTCCTTGCATAATTTAAAATGATGAAATGTTTGCATAATTGGTAGTTTATATAGTTTCTACCTCATAATGATGCATTGTTGTTTTTGAGAATGGAGTTGATGTATCCTCTTTTTTATTTAGTTATCATATATACCATGTTTTGGTTGGGCTGCTAGTCTTGAGTCGTAAATGTCAAAATATGTTCAAAGTGTCCTTCGAGGACGAATGTTCCCCAAGGGGGGATGTTGTTATACCTCAGAAATCCAAGGTCCTAGGATAGTGACTACCATAATGAATAATAACTTAAAAGGGATAAAATGATGTTTCTAGACCTAAAAAATTGTAATATACTTGATATTGAATTATTAAAGCCTAACCATCAAGAAACGATCATGACATCCGTAAACTAGTAAAAGTTAACTAGTAGGTGTTCTTAGGTCTTGTGAAGGCTTGGGACGTATGAAGGGTAAATCATGTAAAAATACTTTAAATAGTTAAAACAATGTTTTTAGGATCAAAACGTCTGGGTGCGACACCCTAAGGACAACTCTAGGGGTCCTTGGGGAGGACCCAAACATTTGTCCAACAAGCTGCCAGAGGCAGCTTGTCTAATGCATGGAGGGAGCATGTCCGTGTCACGGACTGGCTCCACCAAAGGCCAAATGTTTAGTCTGCATCACGGACGTTGTCTCGGACTCTTCTGTCCCAAAATTTATTTCCTGAAACTTCAGGGAACACGTCCGCGACGAGGACTTATTCCGAGACAAAAACTCCGAAAATAAAAGTCAAGTTAAACTTAATTAAAAGGTCCAACCAAGTGAGAGGTGTTTTGGGTACTTTAGGGGATTAGTATATATTTAATTTAAGTTAGTTTGCACCTATTCCCACACCAAAACACACCGTTAAACTAAAATCTCAATTGCTCTCACTTCTCCCTAAATTCTCTCTCGACATAAAACCTCCATTGAAGAACATTGAAGCTCCAAGAAAGAAGACAAATTCCCAGAGTTTTAAACTCAATTTTGTGGCTAAGTATTCATTAATGTACGAATTCTTTCACTTTTGGGATTCCTTTCCCCAAGAGGTCCCTTCAAAGATGTTTTATAAATCCCCCAAAATCTAAGGCTTTTCTCTACATATGGGTCTTCTTCTAAAACCAAAAATTTGAGATCAATTAAGGTTAATAATGATTACTTAGGATTTCTTAAGTGTATATGATGGGTAATTATTGTTGTTCACTTGAAATCCCCTTCGACCCATGTTCTTCCCCAATTTCATAAATCTTGGATTTGATGTGGTGAATTGGTTGAAGATAATGAATATATTAATTGGTTATACTGGTGTTGATTGTGTTATTACTTCATGAATTACCTTATATGATGTATTGTTTAGGTTTTGACCTAATTCCTTAAAGACCCATGAATGTCCCTCTTATCTTAACCCTAACTCTTGAATTATGTTGATTAATGATAGAGGTGATGTAATTGAGTATGTTCTTGTATAATTGAATATTTTGTGATTAGGTTAATTGATTTTATGGATAAATATCATAGATTTAGGATGAAGTTTTGAAAGGGTTTCTTGGAAGCCATTGGTAATATTTTTAAGGTCTTGAACATTCTATTGTATTGTTGTCTTATATTTGGTAATGTTGACTAATTGAAGTATGAATGATGAAAATATGAATGTATGATCATGCTATGAAGATAATTGTGAGATTATGATAGGTGTGCTAATATGAGAGATTGAAGGTAATTCTCATGTACATCTTATAGCTATGTTATGAAGTAATGTTCTCACATGATGTTGGGTTTGTGATGAAAGGGATTTCTCATCCTTAAACCTATGAGCTATGAACATGTTATATGAGGGGTTAAACTCATATGACCTATGTTATGAATTAATTATAAATAAGACTTAAAGACACTTCAAAATGGGAATTTATCTTAGCACCGAGTGAACTTGACAAGGAGAGGTGTTCCTTCCTAAAAGAATAAAGACTCACCCGATGTTCTCATAAGGTGGAAACTACAATGCTAATTAACATAAAGAGGGTTTCTAGTAACAGCCTCCTAGTTCTTTAATTATGTGCCCCCATAGGAACCTTAGCTAGTGGATCCTCCTACATGCTATATGAATGTATATGTCATACCTTGGCAAGTATTACACCCCCTATTCGGTGTGAGGCGATGACACCGGATTCCATGTTAGCTCACATGGTCTATGTCGGTTATGGCGAAGTTTTCTGAATGTTAAAATGAATAAATGAAAGAAAGAAGATGAACACTAACTAGGACTACATAAAGGTATTACTTAGTGTAGGTAAGGGTATGGGACTTTACCTATACATTGCACAAGTGGACCTTGAAGGAAATTCTAGGGTGGGTTCTTTATGTATATATGTTATGAATGCAATGCATGATGTTGGTCTCATATGATATGTATGATGTTTGTTTCACTTTCTATACATGATGTTGGTCTAAATTGTTATGCATGATATTGACTACACTTGTTATGATAATGTATGAGGTAAAAGACAATGCTTATGATCTCTTTGGTAGTTTACTTGGTTTATGTGGGGTTATGGGGCTTCACATACACATTGCACTAGTAGACTTGGATTGGGGTTATGATTAAGGTCTTGTGATGCATTGATGGAATGGACTCTAAATATGAAATGTTAATTATGGCTTTATTATCATGTTACTCTTGAACATGACATGAATATGTCTTGTGGTTGTTGTGATATGGATTTGTATATGATTATTTGAATGTACATAAAGTCTTTCAAAGTAAACTTAGTATGCTTATAATAAAATGTCCCTTTGTGAATGTTTTCAAATATTTACTTGCATATGTTTCCATACTTATTACATGTGGTTTGTACTAACCCATATCTCTTCTATTTTCTACACAAAGTGTAGGTTTAGGCCATTGAGATGATTCTAGTCGTTTATTGAAGAAACTTGGATTTTTATTCCCAAGTTGGTAAGTCCTCAAGTTTGAGGCTACAGATGCTTGATTCTAATTCTAGTTTCACTTTCCTTATTCAAAGATTATATTTTAATTTGTAATAAGACTTGTAATGGTGTAAGGGCTAAGTCCAAATTTTCATACTCTTATGTTTAGATAGCAATGTGAGACAAGATAGTTTCTATTTTCGATATATGTGAAGTGAAGTTGAACTTCAAATAAAAAGCTTTAAATTTTCTGCTTTTATTCTATCTAATATGCGATGATGAATGCAAAGGGATTGTCTAAGACCTCTTCGAGGATGAAGACGCCGGTCACGACTAGGGGGTGCTCTCCGGTCATGACAGTGAATGGGTCTACGGACCGTAATGCATGGTCATAGTTTTGTTTTGAGACTTGGAGAATTTGGAGAGGTCTTACCTCAACTCACGACCCCCACCTATACGGTGTGAGTCAACCCACATCTCGCGTGTGCCCATTTCATTGGTGGATGCTGTTTTGTTATTTTTTTGCTACAAACCAAGGCCCTCATCTAGGACTCTTGGTTGGTCCTCGGGGGGTCATGCCTTGACGTTCAGGACTTAACACATTTGTTGTCATGACCGGGAAGTACTCCTTAGAAGTAACATGTGTAATCGACTTTTTGGAGGTCTCATACAAGTCACAAGGATCATTCACTGCATATGATACTCAAAATAAGTAAGTATTTAAAACTTTCTTCACAAACAAAGAATACTTTCATTAATAAGAAAGCGGAAGACTTTATAACATCTAACTTTACAATATGTCTCTTTAAACTATATAATAACTTCAGAGTATAACATTTGGCACTAATCCCATACATGACTTGAAATAAAGACTAAAAGACCATAAAAAGAACATGTGGGTCTTGTCCTCGAATATATGAGGACTCACCATACTTCATCTTCAACCCTTATAAACCTATCCATTATCTATAGCATACCAAGACCTCCAATCGCTACAATATAGTAAAAAAGGGAAAAGAAAGGGTTAGCACATTTAAGCACTAAGTATGGAAGCCATGCAAAAAGAAACATTTAGTGTAGAAACATGATTTCATGATATTTGGATAAAAACCTTCATCATAAGATTTTAAGAAACATAACACAAGTCCATATTCACATACAAAGCCATTTCAAGTAACATCAACATATTACATAAGACATAGCCATATTTATTAAATAACCTTTCATCATTTAGACTCTCTACCTAAGTCTACTCTAAGACCCACCTAAGTAAGACATGAAAAAACCACTCATACACCCTCTTCAAGTAGACCTAAGTGTTCCTGAAAGCTACCCTAGATAAGAACCTTTCAACTTTAAACATACTATCCATAAGGTGAACATTCTTTACTTAAGTCATTTAGAAGTCAATCATACCAATATGGGACTTCACATAATGGTTTTAGAAAGACATAGGGAACTCACTTTAGTATCTTCAAAGCATACTCGTTCATGCATAGATAGTGTCTCATTCCACTACCTACATGTTGTAGAACCTATATAATACTAGAGTGCACATCCCACGTGATGAGAATATGCATTAACTGACATAGACCATCCAAGTGGAAGGTGTTCTACTTGTCAAAGGTAGAACTAGAACATATCCCATGTTGGCACATAGTTAAGGGATATCAAGGGCTTTTTGTACTCTAGTCTCATACTCAAGTAAAGCTACTACCACAAGCATATCCACTTGGTGCTTTTCCTTGGTTCTCATAGAGTAAGTTCATTCGCATAAGAGTATTTGAGAAGGTACCATCCCTAAGTGCTACCAACTCATAATACCACTACCAAGAAGGGATCCACAAGGGGCTTTCAATCAAGGTTCATAAGGATAGATCTTATGACTTTCTTAAAAATAGTTTCATGTCTTTCGGCCAACCAACCTCTAAGTCCATCATTCCACTCAAGAAGGGAACAATTTAGGTATAGCACTTCAAGGCTTCTTTATTGACATTTTTTTCATATTCAAGGTTTCTCATTAGTCATTAATAAAAGAGTACCTACTTTAGGTCTACCGATCCTAGACTTTCATTCATTCAAACATATATGAAAAGGGTGCGTGAGCCTACAAATTCAAGAGATCACATTCACATAACTTTCATTCATCAAATAGGGATAGCTAGGTCTACCTAAACAACACACCATATCAACATATAGAGACTCTTCATAGTCTATCATCATCACATACCAACATTTATAGGAACATGCTTTCATTAACAATATCACGTATCTTTATACAAGATCACCTCAAGACCACATGAACACCTTCACATTATAAACACTACGAAAGATCACACATATATCACATAGTAAATTCAATTTATACATTCATATAAGCCATAACACCTTATAAATAGTCACATTACTTCACATTACACCTTCACATATACTATAACATCATACTATTACAATTCACATGATAATGCCGACAAGGCCATGATCACAATAAGAACAAGGAGAAAACACGCCACCATAAGTCGACCGTACCACACTAGAGCAATTCTATATTACTAAGGGAATTAGGTAAACTTACCTTCTTCCAAAAGCCAAGATCACCAATACTTAACATCTCCAACAATTCACAATATAATAGCATAGGTAACCATAGAAATCAACAATACATCAAAAGTAAACTCAATTCTATCAACATTAGATCATAAGCAATAAACTCACATAATGAGCCAAATTTAGGGATTTTAGAAGAGCAAGGTTTCATGGAGATTTTCATTGGAAAACATAAATTTAACATCAATAATATCATACCTAATGATTTGAAATCGTTTCAAGCAAGAACCCTTTTTGAGTTAGAGTGAAAATTGGACTTCTCCATAAACTTTGAAATCACTTTGAAATTGGCTCTAAAGTGATAGCTAGACTTAGATAAAGAAATTGCATGCCTTATTTGAAGAAATCCAAAGAGAATTCAAGAAGAAATCCATTAGAATACACACCCCTAGCTCCATATTGACTTCATGCTTCCACAGGGGTTTTTGGAGAGAACTTCGGGAGGGAGGGGTTTTGATTTAGGTGCTTGAGTCTAAAAGAGGGTTTAGTCAATCTAATTGTAACACTTCAAAAATATAAGATGTGTTCTAGAGCCTAACATAGGTGTCAAAAGGTTTAGACACCGTTTTAAGGTCTATTTTAATATATATAAGTCATTTAGGAGGTTTAGAAACTAAAACATTAAAGAACATCCATGACGTTCAGAAAATAGTTCAATGATGTACTAGCGTGCCTTAGTCTATTTGACTAACTTTTAGAAGTCGAAAATTATTGAAATTTGTTGTAAGGGTGTATAACTTGTGTTAGGGTTGATTCATAATCGAAACATATGGGTACGACTCCCCAAGGAACAACCAAGGGCCCTTGAGTAGGACCCTTTCATTTTATGGTCAAAAGCACTGCTTGGGCAGTGCGCAACCACGAAGGGAGTCGACGGGGTGTGTGTTGATCGATGGGGCGTTGATGCCATCAATAGACCAACACTTATCCATTTTTGCTAATAGTTCATTTGGACCAGTCTCTGAACTTACCTACGGATGTGCAGCACGGAAGGAGATAGGGGTCGTCGACTCACAGATGGATCGTTGGTTAAGGTCTCGTCTGTGAGGGCCTTATTTCACTGCACGTCTTTAATTACTTCCAATTAGTTAATTAATGGGTTAGGTCGTTAGTTGGGGGTTAAGGGAAGTATAATTAAGTTAATTAATACCCCATATAAAGACCCCAACCCCATTAGACTAACCTAAGCTCTCATAACTCACAAACCCAAAATTCTCTTCCTTCTCTCTTCTTTCTCCCTCTTGTTGAAGAACTCCATTGAACACCAAGCTAGGGGAGGGTTTAAGGGATGTAAAGCGATGAATTACTCCATCAATATTCATCAAACATTAAGGTATGGGATCTATTTCACCTTTGGGACTCCTTTCCCCAAAGGGTTCCTTTAAAGTGATTTCAAAAGTTGAGTTTTCATATGGGTCTTTTCCAATCTCGAAATTGATCTTGTGAATTACCTTGTTTATGATTTCTTTAGGATATTTTGGATAGACTAACATGTATTCTAACTTAATTATACTACTTATTGATGGGATGGTCTAAATTGTAGAAGATGACCCATTCCCCTTAACCATAGTTTATGATTGGAAAAATGAGGGTGAAGACATGGGTCATTTGAGAGTGGTGTTGCAAGTACTTAAAGAACATCAATTGTTTGACAAGTATAGCAAATGCGAGTTTTGGTTGAGGTTGGTGGCGTTTGTTGGTCATATTATCTCTACTGAGGGAGTTCAGGTTGATCCAAGGAAACGAATGCGGTGAGAAATTGCCTAGACCATTGACTCCAACCGACATTAGGAGTTTCTTGGGTCTAGCGGGTTATCATCGGAGGTTTGTGGATGGTTTTTTGTCCATTGCATCGCCCTTGAATACTTTGACCCAAAAGAGTAAGAAGTTTGAGTGGTCAGAGGCATGTGAGAAAATCTTCCAAACCTTGAAAGAAATGCTTATTCTGCTCCACTGTTGACTTTACCTGAGGGTACAAAGGGCCTCGTTGTGTATTGTGATGCATCCCGAGTGGGTTTGGGGGGTGTGCTTATGCACTATGCGAAAGTAGTCGCATATGCTTCTAGACAAGTTAAGGTTCATGAGAAGAACTATCCCACTCATGATCTTGAGTTAGCATTAGTGTATTTGCCTTAAAAATATGGAGGCATTACTTGTATGTTGTTCATGTTGATGTGTATACCGACCACAAGAGTCTCCAATATGTCTTTACTCAAAAGGAGTTGAATCTTCGACAAAGAAGGTGGTTGAAATTGTTGAAAGATTATGACATGAGTGTTTCTATCATCCCGTCAAGGCCAATGTGTTTGCAGATACTCTAAGTCTTATGACCATCGGTAGTGTGTTTCATATAGAGGAACACAAGAAAGACCTAGTGAAAGATGTTCATAGGTTGGCTAGATTATGTATAAGATTGGAAGATTCTCCAAATGGTGGTTTTAAGGTCCATCATAACTCTTAGTCATCTTTAGTGGTTTAGGTGAATCCAAACAACACCTTAATAAACCATTTATGGAGTTGAATAAATCGGTTCTTGGTAAGCTTAATGAGTTATTCTCCTAAGGGGGGGGAATGGTGTTTTGAAGTATCAAGGAAGGTTGTGTGTTCCCAATGTAGATGATTTAAGGAACCGGATTCTTGAGGAAGCTCATGGGTCCCGTTACTCCATTCATCCAGGTTCGACAAAGATGTATCATGACCTTAGGGAAGTGTATTGGTGGGAAGGCTTGAAGAAGTACATAACGGAGTTTGTAGAAAAGTGTCCAAATTGCCAACAAGTAAAAGCCGAACATCAAAAGCCGGGTGGTTTACTTCAATAAATCCAAATTCCTACTTGGAAGTGGGAAGCCATCAATATGGATTTTGTGTTAGGTTTGCCTAAGACTCAAAAACAATATGACTCCATATGGGGGGGGGATAGTTTGACCAAGTCCGCTCATTTTATTCTCGTCGAGTCTACTTATTCGGCGGAGGATTATGCAAAGATCTTCATGGATGAGATTGTGTATTGCCATGGTATTCCGTTATCCATCATATCGGATAGGGGTGCACAATTCACATCTATGTTTTGGAGATCATTCCATGAAGGGTTGGGTACCAAGGTGAATTTAAGCACCATTTTTCATCCCCAAATGGATGGTCAAGCGGAGCATAATATTCAAACCCTTAAGGATACGCTTAGAGCTTGTGTCATCGACTTCAACGGAAATTGGTATAAGCACTTGGCTTTGGTGGAGTTTGCTTACAATAATAGCTTCTATTCATCCATATCCATGGCTCTTTATGAAGCCTTGTATGGTAGGAGGTGTAGATCTCCTATTGGGTGGTTTGAAGTCAGTGAGTCTTCGATTCTTGGTTCCGATTTGATTTATAAGACTTTGGATAAAGTTCATATCATAAGGAACCGGTTGCAAACATCCTATAGTCGGTAAAAGTCTTATGCAGATCATAGAAGAATGGATTTAGAGTTTAAGGAAGTTGATAGAGTGTACTTGAAGATTTCACCTATGAAGGGGATGGTTAGATTTGGCAAGAAAGGGAAGTTAAGTCCTCGTTATATGGGTCCCTATGAAATCTTGCAAAGGGTTGGTAAGTTTGCCTATGAGTTAAGGTTTCCTAGTGAATTGGCTTCGGTTCATCCGGTTTTCCATGTTTCTATGCTTAAGAAGTGAATCGCTGATCCCGAGTCTGTTCTTTCTATTGAGGGTCATGGTGTGAAGGATAACCTCTCTTACGAGGAGGTTCCGATTCAAATCCTTGATAGGCAAGTAAAGAAGTTGAGGAACAAAGAGGTGGATTTTGTAAAGGTGTTATGGAAGAATCACCTAGTTGAGGGTGTAACATGGGAGGCCTAGGCCGACATGAAGTCCCGTTACCCTCATCTTTTTGATAACTAAGGTTAGTCATTCCTATTAATAATGAAAATAATGGCTAAAATTGAAGTTTCTTGATTTTTAGTAAATATTTGCAAAAAGGTGCATTTTTGATGTTGTTATAGTGAAGTTACACTAATTTATGTCTATTTAACGTAACAATTGTCTATGTTGGTTTTTGGCTGGTGTTGACTTATGTGGTGCATTTAGAGATGGTGAGTCATTATGAAATGATATGTAGCATGTTGGTAAGTTAAACTTTGGCATAATTGACTCATGTAAAGTATTTTGAGCTCATGTTGTTGTTGTGAGAAGGAAATTCCTCATAATGTGATGTTTGATCCTTATGTGTTGTAATTGAAGTTATGGAATTACCTTATTTAAATGATATAGTTTATGTGGTAACTCATGTTGTTATGTATTGTTGTTGTTTGGGCTACTAGTCTTGAGTCTATTCCTTCATTTCTAAGATTTTACTGTCATTCGGAGACAAATGTTCCTAAGGGGGTATAATGCAACACTTCTAAAATCTAAGATGTGTTCTAGAGCCTAACATAGGTTTCAAGGTTTAGACACTGTTTTAAGGTCTATTTTAATGTATCTAAGTCATTTAGGAGGTTTAGAAACAAAAACGTTAAAGAACGTCCATGACGTTCGAAAAATAGTTCAATGAGGTACTAGCGTGCCTTAATCTATTTGACTAACTTTTAGAAGTTGGAAATTCATGAAATTTGTTGGAAGGGTGTCTAACTTGTGTTAGGGTTGATTCATAGTCGAAACGTCCGGGTACAACTCCCGAAGGACAAACCAAGGGCCCTTGAGGAGGAACCTTTTGTTTTGGGGTCAAAAGCACTGCCTGGGAAATGTGCAACCACGAAGGGAGTCGACGGGGCATGTGTTGATCGACGGGGCGTCGATGCCATCTGTCGACCAACACTCAGACATTTTGTCTAATGGTCCGTTTGGACCAGTCTCTGAACTTACCTACAGATGTGCAGCACGGAAGGGGTAGGGGTCATCGACTCACAGATGGACCGTTGGTCGAGGTCTCATCTGTGAGGGCCTTATTTCACTGAACGTTTTTAGTTACATCCAATTAGTTAAATAAGGGGTTAGGTTGTTATTTGGGGCTAAGGGAAGTCTAATTAAGTTAATTAACATTCCATATAAAGACCCCAACCCCATTAGACTAACCTAAGCTCTCATAACTCACAAACCCTAAATTCTCTTCCTTCTCTCTTCTTTCCTCCTCTAGTTGAAGAACTTCATTGAAGACCAAGATAGGAAAGGGTTTAAGGGCTGTAAAGCGACGAATTCCTCCATCAATCTTCATCACACATTAAGGTATGGGATTTATTTCACCTTTGGGACTCCTTTCCCCAAAAGGTTCCTTCAAAGTGATTTCAAAAATTGAGTTTTCATGTGGGTCTTTTCCAATCTCGAAATTGATCTTTTGAATTACCTTGTTTATGATTTCTTTTGTACATTTTGTATAGACTAACATGTAATATAACTTAATTATGCTACCTATTGATGGGTTGGTCTAAATTGTAGAAGATGACCCATTCCCCTTAACCCTAGGTTATGATCTTAATATGAATTGTGTAATGTTAGTTCAATGGACTTGGTTATTGCTATTCTATGATGTTATTGTATCAATTATGAATAGGTTAAGATTAATTATAGGCCTATCATGTTTATTCTTGAGTAGTTGATCTAGGTTATGAAACATGTTGTGAATATGACTTAAGTCTCTTATCTTAAGCTATGAACTACTGATGAATTGTGATATAGTGAAGTAATTGGCCTTGTTATTCTGTTGGTTATTGTTGTGTGATAATATTACTCCCCTATTGGTTTGAGTTAAGGTTTGATGGTAAGACCTTGAAGATGAATTATAAAGGAGACTTTGTAAGCCTTGTGGTCCCTATTCTTTACTTTAATTGTGGTTACTTGAGATTAAGTGATGATGTTGCAATGAAGTATATCTTGTATTAGGATTAATAGGGTTGGTATGATGTTGAATGGAAATGTCTTGATTATGGTTGTGAGTTTGACTAAGATGTAAATGTTATAAGGATGGTAATGACTACCAATGTGCCTTACTATTAATGATAATGTAAATGTGCTAACCTCACTTGTATGAATTGTTATGAAAGGACTATACTCATGCAATTCTTATTGAGCTATGATGATGATGATTATACAAGGGATAGACCCTATGACCTAAACTAAGCTAAAATTGTTAAAGACATTTCAAAAGGGGACTCTAGCTTAGCACCGAGTGAACTAGAGTGAGGAGTGTCCCCTTCCACATAGGGAAGGTAGGATCACTAATATACTCTTGAGATTGGAGACTATAATGCATGTAGCATAAAGAAGGTCCCAAATATATATCCTAGTTCTTGAACTATGTTGCCCCCATAGGAATACTAGCTAGTGGATCCACATAGTTGATATGTTCATATTTTAGGTACTACCTTGGCAAGTATCCACCTTCTTTAGGTGTAGGCTTCCATGACACCGGATTCCACATTAGCTCATGTGGCCTATTTCGGCTAAGGCAAGATATTCCCAAAAGGTAAAATGAAATATAAATGAACTCTAACTAGGATGACCTAAGGGGTTTAGCTTAGTCTAGGTAGGGATATGGGACTTGTAACATCCCAAAAATGACTTAGGTAAAGCTAGAGCCTAACATGGTTGTAATGATGGTCTAAGGACCTAAAATGGTCTAAAATGTAGTATTGAGGCATTGTCTAAGAGTTTAGGTACATTGGAAGTCAAACGTCAATGGACGACTAAGACGTTGGACGACTAAGTCACCTATGTGCCTCATATATGTTTTATGTGTTTATGTGTGATTCATGAGGTTATAACTCATGATGAGCTTCTTGTCGCCATTGTAAGGCAGCCCTAGGGACATCTTTGGTAAAGTAAATGTAATTGGTTTATGAACTTTATATGGAACCCTTTTATATGAACCTTTAATGTGAATTACTCTATGAGAACAAAGTCTAGCACCGAGTGAGTATGGCAAGGGAAGTAGTTCTAGTTAAAGGATGAGGCTAGAATAAAAGTAAGACCTTCATATTTCTTAACCATGTGCCTACATGGGATGTTTTCAAGTTCTACCATTGACAAGTAGAACAACCTCATCGGAGTAGGATAGAACTCCGGATTCCATGCTTTGCTACCATGGTCTATGTCGGTTATTGACTATTCTCATCATGTGGGATACCCATTAGCATTAGAGAAGTTCTATGAAGTTTAGGTGGTGGTATGGGACGCTATCTAGACATTGCACAATAGGCTTTGAAGATGTTATTGAGAATCCCTAGGTCTTCTTCAAGGCCATTACTTGAATGTCCTTATGTGATGAATGTCTCCTAAATGAACTAATGAATGAAATGACTTAAGTTAAGAAAGTATGTTAAATGAATAAGTAATTATCTAGAGTAGTTAAGGGTTGTCTAGTTAAGGTATGAAGGGGGCATAGGAATGGTCACTTCATCTCTTACTTATATAAGTCTTAAGAATCACTCTAGTTAGGAAAGATGGTTGATTATGTAGACATGATCCAAACATAGGCATGTCTTAAGGATTACTTAGGAAATCTTGAAGAGGTCAATTATGGACATTTTCTTCTTGAGTTACTTGAGTAGGTCTTTTGATAACCTTTGAAAGGAGAATGTCATATTCTATGAGTACTATTGTATTAAGTGTGAATGATTCTATATTAGGTAGTCTATAGGATACCTTGAGTGTTTGTGAAAGGGATTGTATGGGCAGACGCTTCACAACTCACTCAAGTGAACCTTAGAATCACCTTTGGTAGAAGGATCTCATGTTCATGTGCTTGATATATTGTAAGTCTGTGTACCTCATTATGGGTTGTCTTAAGGATCATTTAGGTGTGCCTAGAGAGGGTGTATGGGCGGTATCTCTTTGTCTTACTTAAGTGAGTCTTAAGATATCTCTTAGTGAGGTAATTACATGTTAACTAGTGTCTAAGGTGACATTAAGGAACTTCACTGTAACAGTGAAGGAGTTCACTGTACAGTAGTTAACTGGAAAGTGTTCTTAAAAATGTGAATAATTGCTTAAATGATTTCTTATGTGTTTCTAAGGTGTTAAATGTTGTTCTTATGCTTATAGTATGATGTTTAAATCAAAATTCATGAAAAGCATACTATTTACTAAATGGTCCTTTCTCATGGTTTTTGCATGGCTTCCATACTTAGTGCATCTAATGTGCTAACCCCTTCTTTTCCCTTTTTGACTTAAGTGTAGGGAATTAAGAGTCTTGATGTGCCATGAAGGATGGATAGGTTTCTAAGGGTTGAATATGAAGTATTGGTGAGTCCTCATCGATTCGAGGACAATATACGCATGTTCCTTTATGTCTTAGTCTTTACTTTATGTCTTGTATGGGCTTAGTCCCAAGTGTTGTAAACTCCAAAGTTTAGATGGTTCAGTGGGATGTTGTTAAGGTTTAATGTTTTAAATAAAAAAATTCCGCTTGCGTATTTATTATGAAAAGAGTTCTTCGTGTGTGAAGAAATTTTTAAATTCTTCCTCATTTTAGAATGTTTATTATGCAATGAATGGTACGAGTGTCTCAAGTGAGACGTCTTGAAGTCTCATTTGTCGTGTGACGACTCAAGGATGCTCTAACTTTGAGGGTGTACTTGAGGGTCGTTACAGGACTCTACCTAAACATTGCACTAGTTAACCTTGAGGGAAGTCTTAGTAGGGTGTTCTTATGTATGTATATGTTAATAAATGCAAATGATAATAATATGATGATCTAACATGTAAATGACATTATGTGATGTTGGTTGTTCTTATGAAGATGTATTTGGTCTCTATTGGTAAAGTATGATGATATGTATTCTTAAATGATGTGTCATGTAAAGTTGGATATTAGTCATGGTTCTTGTTGATTTACTTTATTGAGTAAGGTTATGGGGCTTTGCTTGGTCATTGCACTTGTGGACTTAATAAGGGTTCATGGGTGATTGTGTTGCTTTATCTATATGTCCAATTATGTGATAGGAATGTTGATTTGACTAGACTTAGTATTGTTATTCTTGTGATGAACATGATTTGACTTAATGAATATGTCTTGTTGATTGGTATGGTTTGCTTGATTATGCATAAGGCTTTCTAAAGGTAAAATAGCATGTTCTAATGAAATGTCCCTTTTTAGCATGATTTGATCTTATATGTGCATATGGTCTCATACTTAGTATAATTGGTGTACTAACCCCATTTTCTACCTTTTCCCCAACATTTTAGGTTCCGGTCGTTGAAGGCTCTTTGAGATGACTTTGAAGAAGACTTGAAACTTCTCAAATACAAGTGGGTAGGTCCTCACTTTCCGATGGCGATGCCAATATCAAGTTTATGAAGTTGTTTTAGTTTTAAGACTCTTATGTTCTCTCTCTTTTTATTTGAGTACGGATAGTATAGCCTATATGTGGCTCTTTTACGTTGATGTATGGGATGTGCCCAAATTGCTATAATCTTGTTAGATTGCTATGAGATGAGACACTCTTTAAAGACTATGTTCTATCTTATATATACTTATGTGCAATAAAAGTAGAAGATTAAGTAATCTTCCTATACGAAGGGTCTATGTATACTCGATACGAATATATTATGTGTATGTAGAGGTCTAAGTAAACCTCAATGTAGAAGTAATAAAAGTTTTAAATTTTCCGCATTTTTAACCTATGAATGTAATGATGTATGCTAAGAAGATAGCCTTAGTCCTCAAAGAGGACGACGATGCCGGTTACGTCTAGGGGGTGCTCCCCGGATGTAACGCTAATATACTTAAAATACCTAAATACACATAAAACAACCGTCTATACACTTAAAAATACCTGGGTTAAATTTACTAACTCACCCCTAAGTTGGCCGAGACAAGCTGCAGAATTGCAGACCCATTTGACGCCCACAATCGACGGACCATCCATGGGTGGATGCCCCATCAATGGGGTCCATCATTTTGGTCTGCAGATCAAAAAATTTCAGTCTTTGCATGCCTGGTTGACGCCCACCGTCTATGAGCCGTCAATTGATTGATTGGCCGTCAATTGGTGTCATCAATTGATGTTGCCAGGCAGCTTCTTGGCCAAACGATGGGGTCCTCCTCAAGGGACTCTTGTCGGTCCTTGGGGGAGTTGTACCTGGACGTTAAACCCAAAACATGCTCATCTATGTTCTAGGGTCATCACCACTGACTTAGACCTCAAACAACACACTTAACTTCCATCAAAACACATAGGAACACTCTAGCATATCAACGACTACTCCTTGAACGTCTTGGTCATTCCGTGATGTTTGACCTCAAACTCAACTTAACTGACCTATAAACTCATTTACTCATTAAATTAATAAGTCAACAGCCCTTAAAACACAAGTAAAACTCTAGTCCATCCTAGTTCATTTTGAGGGTTGTTGCACTTGTACTAACTTAGGGAGGTTAAGACTTTAATCATTAACGTTTACCCCTGTCAGGCTACTAGTTCACATATTAGGATCTATCTTAGTTCGTTAACTTTCTGAAGTGTTACAGCTAAGTGATCTTGGCGATCACAGGACTCACTTTTCTTCACTTCTTCCGCTTATTAGTTCTTTTTTGTCCGGTAATGTGATTGTCTTGCTTCTTAGACTTTATAGCTTCAAAACAACATTTTAGCATCTGTTTAGAGCATAAAATAGGCATTTGAGAACACTTATACTATCAAAACAAAGCTCTAAATGAGTCAAATCACTCATAATATCACTAATATATATTCCTATAACATGTCTAAGTACAAAATTATAGTATAATATAACAACGTTCATCAATTCTATCAATTATTATTACAAATCCTATTATACCACTAGTTCATCATGCAATGACTAAGTAATTTCATATGATAATTATATGTCACCATAGAAACTATTATTAAAAGTGATAACAGTTTTTTATTGCTTAATTATGGTGCAAAGTACTAAAATATGGTCCAATTTGACATTTTTCATTATTAAATTGCTTAAGTTATTGACTAACACATCCATCAAGTAAACATAAGTGCCAACATATGTACATACTCTTGGATAATATGTTTAACTTGCAACAGATCTGACATATGTTGCAACATATTGAGAAACTAACATGTGGTTTTTTGTATTAATTCAATTAAAGTATGACCTAATGCAACACGTAGCACTAATATATAGTCCTATGACATATTTAAGTACACAATTATGGTCTAATACAACAACCTTCATCAATTCTATAATTTGTTTACAAATAATATTATACCACTAGTTCATCATACAATGACTAGTTAATTCCATATAATAGTTATGGAACACCATTGAAAATCGTTGTTCAGAGTGTTATACATATTTTTATTGTTTATTATGGTCCGAATGACTAACATATGACCCAATTTGACATTTATTATTATTAAATTACTTAATTTCTCGATTAACACATCCATCAATTAGACATATGTGGCTAGTTGAATTTTGTGTTGAAGTTGCAACTGATCTTTCATATATTGCAACATATAGATAGCCTAACATGTGGTTTTAGGTATTAACTCAATTAAAGACCTAATACAATTTATAGCACTAATATATAGCCTTTAACAACCTTCATCAATTTTATCAATTAGTTTTACAAATACTATTATACCACTATGTCATCATACAATGACTAAGTAACTCCATATAATAGTGGTAGATTTACACTCATTTGAGGCATTTTACTTTCAACAATTAGTACCCTGAATGCCTAATGTTTTCATAATATGATGATATTTTGATGTTATAAAGTAATGAAATTAAATAGTTAAGACAAGGACTAAACCACCCGAAGAGATGCTAAAAATGTAGAAATTGATTTTAAAAATCCCCAAGTTGAAGCTAGCCAAAAGAGAAATGTGAATTGCTTATATGACTCACCCCGTTGAATTTTATAATGCTTGTCAAAAAGTGTTCAATTCAAGTTGGTGGAGCAAGAAGAATTTGACGTTTTTCTGAATGAGAAAAAATGGTCTGCGTTTCACCACCAAATGTGACAAACATCAAAGTTAAAATGAAGGTCGAGAAGGCGATTAAGGTGGTCATCGGCAAAATGCCGAATATGAAAGGTGTACTTCATCGAGTTTGCTAGTTAAAGATTAAAATATCTGAAGCCCGAGACAAGAAAATGGCAAGTAGAAAGACCTAACGACGATTAGTCGAATGTGTTAGGTGAGTCTGACCGAACAAGTCTGTAACACTCCAGAAGTTTCATGAATTAGACTGGTGCTTAGCCTATTAAATAATGTTTAAAATGATGTTTACAAACCTATATTAATGTACTAAACTCAATTATAAAATTTAGATCCAAAACGATAAAGAAAGACCTTGACGTCCGAAAACTAGCTAATTTGAACTAGTAGACGTCTCTATCTTTGGTGAAGGTTTTGGAGTGTCAAATGAAGTCCAAAACGTGTAAAAAGACTTTAAATAGGTAATATATAGTACAAAGGCTCAAAACGTCCAATAACGACTCCCCAAGGACCACCCGAAGGGTCCTTGAGGAGGACCCGAACATGTGCAAGCATGCTGCCAAAGCAGCCTGCGCGCAGCCAACACGTGGAGGCCAAAAAGTTGCCTCACAATGCAGAGTCTCAATAAGGCTTACTTCCTCAACACGTATTTCAAAAATAAAATATGAAATTTACCTCGCGACGCGCAACCACTTTCTTTATTCGTCCGCGACGTTTTTAAGTCAAATTAACTTCACAAAAAGACCCATTTAAGTGAGGAGTCTTTTGGGTATTTTAGGGGACGAGTTTATAATGGTTTTAGGTCAGTTTTAGACCACATTCACGCACTTCAAATTAGAATAAACAAAACCCTCTCATATCTCTCAAAAAAATTCTCTTTTCAACCTCCATTGAAGAACAAGAAAAGCTTGAGGAAGAAGACGAACACTTCAAGATTTTCATTCAAATTCGTGGAATATTCGTCAATAAGGTATGGGTTTTTCACTATTGGGATTCCTTTACCCAAGAGGTCCTTTCAAAGATGATTTCCAATAATTCAATCTTTAGGATTTTTACTCTACAAACGGGTTTGCTTCCAAACTTGAGATTTATGACTAACAATGAAAAACAATGATTTTCTATGGCTAATTAAGTATGTATTATTGAGTAATTGATATGTAATGTTGGGTTTTCTTGTGAAGCATGTTCTATACCCTAATAATGGAATTTGATTATGTTATATCATTCACTTAATGTCATGTAACGTTGGGATTAGAACTATAGCTTGAATTGTCACATCCGGGGAGCACCCCCTAGAAGTAACATGGCGTACTTGACCTCTCGGAGGTCTTATACAAGCCCATAGTTATCATTCATCGCATTGACATAGTAAATTTAGCAGAAAATTTAAAACTTTTCATAGCACATCATATGCTAGAAACTTTACTCCATATATATTTAAAGTATCATATTACATACTTAGACCTTAAGTCTCTTTTCTATATTAGACTAAATAAACATTAGAGTACATTAGGTACACGACCCTTAAAACATAAGGCATAACTATACAACATTTAAACACTTTACAGTAAAGACATGACATTAGGAGGGCATCTTACTTTCCAAGGTAAGACAAATATCATGCAAGCATATTAGGTGATATCACTTGCTAGATCCTATGTGGCAAGCATAGTTATGGAACTTGGAGGTACATGTGAAAATCCTCTTTATGCCTAATGGGGCTTATAGTTATTCAGTTATGGAAACCCTCTTTATACCAATTGAGGCATTGTGGTTATCCACCTCATGAGATTTATGGTAGACCTTCCTTCCCACATTTGGAAGGGACACACACTCATATTCAAGTTCACTCGGTGCGAAGCTAAGTTCCCTTTATTAAAAACCTTTATTAACTTTACTTTATAAAACATAGTCTTAAGAGAATCATCCCCTCATATGCTTAGATCATAGGTCATAGATGAAAGTTCATCAACCTAAATCATGTGAGGAATCCCTTCACATGAACATAGCATATGTAAAGCACCATCTAGTTTAGGGTACACATGAATACACCTTTCAAGGCCCCTCTCTTGAGTATATCTTCATACATGTGTGTGTGAATACTTATATGTGAGCAAACCTTACATATAACACATAATTTCCACACATGAACATACATCATTTCATTCATGTATAAGTGTACAAGTGTAACTATATGAAACATGATTTCATATAAACACAATTAGACACTAGATATAATCATACTTCATAATACCATATACTTTACATTATACCATATAAGACATGTTCATAACACACTTTCATGGACTCAAGCTTAGCATGCAAAATAGTAGACATTAGTGAATATGAGAACTACCTTTCATTTAGACACCATGACCTATACTATTGGTAAGCATGCATGTAGAGTGAGGTTGCGTACATTGGTCAATATGATCACATAATGGCTATTAAAAACATGTTGAGGCAGCCACCCTCTAAGTACCACAATACACATTCAAGCATAGACCACACAACACCCAATAGCATAGGAGGCAAGACAATCTTCACATTATAATCAAGACTCCTAACTTTATCTATTTACACATTCATATAGGGGTACATGCATAGGGGTCATCAATCATTAAAACTTCATTAATGGCAGCACCTACACATGATCTTATCATAACCATTTACATGCTCATAACAATAATAACATAACCTAGATTCACAACTATAATAGAAGACTAGGCACAAGTTACACATAAGGTGATCATCATAACCACTCATTCATACATTCATCAATTTGCCTTAAAGGCCATGGTCAACACATATATAATGACAATAAAGTAAACAACGCCACTATAAGTGGACCATACCACACAATGTCATACAAGGCTTCATCCACATTACTATAATGAATTAGAGAAGTAGAAGAGTATGAGCAATTTTTACCAATCCTTTAGACTTTGGTAATTATTGACCATTACTACTCTTTCATCAATAATTCAAGTATAGGGAAGTAGCTAAAGTACCAAAATCATAAAAGAAACCATATACAAGTCGGTACAAGATCATATTACAATCTAATATAATACATCACATATATACTAAAAAGTATAAGAATATAGATCTTTAACCCAATTCGCTTGCATCGATCATCAATAACCATTTATCAACAATACACGTGTACGGAAGTAACTAAATAGATCATTACTCAAACAAAATCATGCTTTATCTACCCTAATATTTAGATCATGTCATATACATTACAACATTCACTTTATAGGCTACAAGAGTCTAAATCAATCTTTACCAATTCCATGGTTATCTATTCATATTAGATCAATTATACCTAATTATCATCACATTATACATATAGGAAGTAGTTAAGGACTGTTAACGATGATCGAGTCATATAACAATCATTTCAACATCAAGATCACACGTTACTACTTAATAGACTAGAAAGACTTAGATCAACTCACGTCGATCCTTCTTCACTTTGAACATACATGATTTATAATTACAAGTCAATCATAATATCAACTTAAAACAGTAGCTATAATCATCATCACCCATTCGAATTCAACATTAAATCATAAAATGGGCAATGTTACAATGAATCATGGAATCTAAGCTAAGTATGTTCAAATCTTCATACATTGATCCACATGGATCCTTCATCATCAATTCATCATTAATTGACGTAAATAAAAGTATATATAGACAATTCAACGTAAGAGAATCTCAATTAAACCATTTACAAGTCATGATCACAATGCCCATGCATGGGCTAAATTGATTTAGGGAAGGAACATGGGTTCATCATGCAATTGGATTAAATCACGTTCAAAACAATACATTAACAGAAATTAGTCATGATTTAACCATTTAAAATGTTTTTAGAAAGAACTCATGGCTAGATTGAAGAATAAGAACTTTGATCATAAAATCTCTTTTGAAACTTTGAGATTAACTCTCTACATGGAAGGATAACTAGAGATGAAGCATCACCCTACCTTTGTCTAGTTTAAAACCTCTAAAAATTGGTGTAGAATCCATGAGAATCCAATCTACAAGTTGTTCTTGAACTTCAACAACAATGGAGGCTTGAAGAGAGAATTGGTTTTGGAGGGAAGGTTTATTTCGTGAAGGAGGGATTGGTAATGGGTTGTTCACGTGTTGGATCCCTTAAATACACCCAAAAATAGGTAAATTAATCAATTATAGTCAGTTTAGGACGTGGGCTGAATTTCCCGTTCACCCCTTTAATGAAACAGTCGCATGGAAGTGTTGCAGGCCACCATCGACTGGTCGTTGGTCAATCGACTGGCCATCTGTGGCTTCAGTTGATTGGACCTTGGTCTGTTTTTTGGTTGAGACTTGCCTAGTATAAGTGTCCATACACGAGATCTCACCAACGGGCCGTTGGTCAACCAACTGGACGTCGTTTGTTTCAGTCGATTGACACCGCCAAGGGAATGTCTCGACCAGCCTTGGGTCCTTCTTGTGGGCCCTTTTGCGGGGCCCTTTATAAGTCGTACCCAGACGTTTCCAACGTAAATACATCCCTTGACAAGTTTTTGACCTCCCACATAAGTTTCACCCAAAACAAATACTCGCAACTCGTCCAAACATGTAAGTCCCCATCGAGACACACATGAACGTCTTAAGGGCTAACTTTCGAACGTCTTAGACGTTCTTGGACGTTTGACCTCCAAACTTCACAAAACTCCATACACTGACTTTAAACATCAATATAAGTTATTTTAAGGCTTCATAATCTCATTAAATATATATATAAGCACTTATAGACACATGAGGCACATAGGTGACTTGTCATCCAACGACTTGGTCGTCCCTTGACGTTTGACTTCTAAATCACTTCAAACTTTTCACACTTCCTCTTAACCATTTTATAATACATTTTAGAACCTTAGAAGCTTAAGAAAATCATGTTAGGCTCTAGACACCCTAACTCATTTTGGGGGTCTTACATGAATGAACTCTTAAATGAGCCATTTTCCCTTAACCCTAACTATGAATTTGTCTTATATATGACTAGAATGGTTGGTATTGGTTATGTTACTATGTAAATAACTATATTATTGGATGATTATTATGAATTGAGTGTAATTTCATGATGAAGATTCTTGGAAGCAAATAAGTAAGTCTTCTTAAGTCATGATTACTCTATTATGTTGATGTTGGCCTATAACTGATGTTGTTATGCAATTGAAGTACGTATGTTGTTTACATGAATATATGATGGCCTATGAATATGTTGAATGTGAGATCATGGTAAGCATATGATAATGCAAGTTGATGATGTTTATCTTGTATGCCTTACACACTATTATAATATGTTAATCTAAAAAATGAAGGTTGTGATGAAAGGATATTCTCATCTAAACCTAAAGATATTATGATCATGTTTATACAAGGAGTTAATATACTATGACCTATGATAATATTTATGAATAAATGATGACTTAAAGGTTATTCACAAAGGGACTTTAGCTTAGCACCGATGAACTTGATTTGAGAGGTGTCCCTTCCCTAGTTGAATGGTAGGCTCACAATGACTCTCATGCGATAGAGGCTGCCATATAATGTGGAACTATGGGTCTCTAATATATCTCCTAGTTCTTGAACTATGTTTACACCATAGGAATACTAGCTAGTGGATCCACCTAGAATGTTATGTTCATGTTTTGGCTCTACTTTGGCCGGTAGACCACCTTTTTCGGTGTGGGGTTTCATGACACCGTATTCCATGTTTAGCTCACATGGTCTATTGTCGGTAAAGGCGATCGTTCCCTCAAGTAAAATGAAATACAAGTAAATGGACATTGACTAGGGTAACTTGAGGAGTCCACTTAGTATAGGTAGGGGTATGAGACTCTACCTAGACATTGCACAAGGGGAAATCCTAGGAGATTGTTGTAATATGAATATGAGATGTATAATGTTTATGATATATGATGTTGTTCTTATATGATGTTTATTATGTTAATGAACATGAAATGGTATATGTTGCTATGTGGTATGATGACTACTTACGTTATAATATGTATGAAGCAAGTCATTACTTATGGTCTCCTATGTTGTTTACTTGATTATGTGGGGTTATGGGGCTTCACATGATCATTTCACTTGTAATCTTGGGATGGTATTATTGGTAAGTGTATTGTATGTTATGTTTAAATGATCTAATGAACATGAAATGTTAATACGACTTTATGATGATATGTCTTTGGTTATGATTATGATTTATGTTGTTGTGATACTTATCTTGTATATGTTTTGTTGTATGTGCATTAAAGGTTGTCAAATAACTTAGCATGCTTTCTAAAGAGATGGTCCTTTTCATGCATGTCTTTAAGTGTTTATATGCATATACCCATACTTAGTACATGTGGCGTACTAACCCCTTACTTTATATTACTACAAATGCAAGGTCCGGCCATTGAAGATTAAGAAGGTCGATTAAAGAAGCTTGGGACTCTTTATCCAAGTGTTGGCAAGTCCTCATGTTTGGGGATTCTATCTTTTCATTATTCTAGCTTATGAAGACTTTAGTAGTTTTTGGTATACTCTTTATTCCATTTTATGTTCTTTGGATTTCATTGTAGTAAGGACTATATGGCATATTGACATTTTATTGGCTAAGTCCAACTTATACTCTTTACATGGCTTTTATGTGAGATAAGTTTTAGAATATCGTATGTATACTATCATGTTTCTTTAAGAAAAGCCTAAGTAAGTTTCTATGTGAGAGGTCTAAGTATACCTCACCTAGTATATGCAAAAGTTTTTAATTTTTCCGCATTTTTAACTGATTACATGTTATGATGAATGCTAAGGGCTTGTCTGAGTCCTCTGAGAGGACGATGACGCCGGTCCACCTGTGGTTTGCTCTCCGGATGTGACAAAGTCATAAAATAGGTACGAGCTTATTTTTGGGGAAGCTATCAATAGTAAATTAGAGAAAAAAATATAACTTTAATACATTAAAAATTGTAGACATTAAGTTGAAGCTTTTTCCCCACTCTTCTAGTGTTTAGAGTTTTGGATATCTTTATAATCAACACTTAGAGTGTTAACTTTAAAGTGGGTCTTGAAGATTCTTGTTCATTATATGCAAAATAATGGTTTAATTCACTTTGGGTATAATCTCTTTCCATTTAATGTGTGGCTAAAACCACAAATATCTAGGGGTGTGATTATGGGGTTGGGTGTTGATATATTTTAGTGGGTTTGGTGTCTTCCTCTGTTTTAGTCATAAATTCAAAAAATTTAACATGAAATTAATTGATGGGTTAAGGTTTCTAACTTAAGGACTGATCTTCGATTGATTCCCCAAAGGGATTAATATAAGTGGTTAAATAGTTTGATTCTTGCAATGTGGAATTTTGTTTCTATATTCTCATTTGTTGAATGATTTGTGAACATATCATTGTTGGTACATATGCTTGAAATATATAATATTGTAAAGTAATTAGTTGATGTGTAAGTTGAATAAATGAGATGGAAAGGATATTTTGTTCTATGATACTTAGAGATCAAAATAATATCAGTATCAATAATAATCACCAAGCTTTTTGAGCAAACACGTTACCCCTTTATTAAGTCAATACTAACCCCCAAACTCCTAGATTGGTTCTTAACTATATGGCCCTGTTTTTATTGGTCTTATGGTTACTATCAACTCATAACTATTTCCATTCAACTTGATGGAGTTATTCCACCCTTTCTATAGTAGCTACCTAATTTCCTAATTGATTTCTTCACACTATATGACTCCATGTGAAATTGGACCCCGACTCTTAGTTGGGTTTTTATTGCTTACAACCACTTATCATCTTCTCTCGAGGAAAACTTGAGTGTTATCAATGGGGCATATCATAAATCTGTAATACAATACAAAATGTAAAAAAAGAGGCCCAAAAGTCACTAAGAAGAAAAACTGACACAAGACATAACCCTGGACTTGGTGTCATCTATACAGGAGCTAGTAAGCATAGAAAGAAAAAATGTAAAAGAAATTACCAAGCAAAATACAAAACATAAGTTAGTAAAAAAGAGAGAAAGAAACAAGTCTATGAACCCCATAAGATCACCACGATCCCAATATGTGATGGTCAAGGTAGATTCAACGCTCACTCGGGGTGGGTCGTACTAGGAGCTACATCGAAAGAAGATGAAGAAATGTAGTATGAGTACCTAAATATGAGATAATGTGTAGGCATCATAGGCTAACCAAACACAGAAAGAATAATATATAAGAGAAGCACGATGATACTAGCAAATCAAGGATAAATTCTGAGATATGATAACCATACTACGGAGAATATGCAAACTATATCTGTAATTCAGTCACATTCTAGACCTAAAAAAACAAGGTAACTCAAGCATACACAATAGCCAAACCACATAATTGTCACGACTGGAATCTAGACCCCAGACGAGACCGGCGTCGTTGACCTCTCAGAGGTCGCAGACAAGCCTACTTACGTCATTCTTACATTACATAAGTTAATTTTAGCGGAAAATTTGAAACTTTTTGTTTCCTAACATACTTATACAAACATTCTCATAAATACGTAATTGTTCACCATCAACCATCTAACATTAAGAGATAAGCAACTGAAAGAAATAGTTCAATTCTTATAAAGCGTATAATTGCCAAAATGGCAGCAATTCATAGTCTGAATGAAAACAGGAAAGAAACGCTAGTGGAACATGCTCCACTAGCTCAACTCTAAAACTAAGCTAGAATATAAAACAGTAGCATCCTCGAAGACATGAGGACCTACCAAAACCGGATGAATGCTGGACGTCCGGATAACTGCAACGATGATCCTGTAGCTCTATCGTCCACCTGTGCCTGCACCTAAAATAGTAGAGTTTGTATAGGGTTAGTACACACCTACTAAGTATGGGTATATGCAAGCACACACCAAGGACATGCATGAGAAAGAATAGCTCTTTCCTAACAACATGATTTTTGGAAAGTCAAGTCAGTGGACTTGCCAAATTGAAATTAGGAAAGTTTCCAAATTTGGATTAGGAAAGGAAATGAGTTTTCCAAATTTGGATTAGGAAAGTGATGCCATGAGAATAACATACATCATCCTACTTTTCACATTTGCACACAGCACATAACATTTACCCATAGCACATATCATATAGCATACAGTACATTTTGCATGTAGCACATAACTTCTTTCATATCATTCATTCATATGCCATGAGACCTTGGAATCATGGACTTGACATTAAGACATCCCAGAAATGAGGACTCAACAGATAGGACCTCAACTAGGGAATCTTCATTAGCAAACACAGAGTCTGCTTCATTCATTCATACGTACTTCATTTCATTTCATTCATAGGCCAGTGTAACCAACAGCTATACCTAGGATGTAGTTTAAGACTTTCATTAGGTTCGTTGTGCAATGAACAAGAATGACCTAATGTCATTACTTGAATCTAACTCACCTTTGATTATCCTATCCTAACACCTTTGGTATCATTCATTTCATTATGTGCATCATTTGAGGCTGGCCTCATTCATTCATTGGGAACTTTAACTTTAACCAACATAGATCATGTGAGCATCATGAAATCCAGTGTATCCCCCACACCGAAAAGAGGTGGAATCACCGGCCAAAGTGATCCAATAACATGATAGCGTACATGGGAATTTAACCCCGCCAGATCCCTATATTGGCAGTATAGGTTCGAAGACTAGGAGATATAAGGAGACCCATACCCGGCAAGCCGGACAGTCTCATCTCATGAGAGTTACGTGAACCTCCGTCCTTCCCGAAAGAAGGCATCACCGCTCGTAGCTAGCCTATCGGTGCTCAGTATAAAGTTCCATTTCATTCATCTCATACGTCATGAAAACTAGATTCTAGTATGAGGACATCATAGCTCATTAGATGATTTCTCATCTCATCATTAGTATTAAGGGTGTTAAGCTCAATACCTTCATTAGAGTGTTCATAGAGACTGGTCTCTTCATTATCTTACACTCTCATAGGTGAGTACGTATTGGTAACATTTACTTAGGCTCATTTGAGATTGCTCTCATCATTTACATTAGCCTCATATCATGTTGTCACCACATTCATTTTCATTAGCACCTTTGCTTTTCATAGTTACTCACCTCTTATTACGTGAATGTTCATTTCATCATATGCCAATGCACTTGGCCATTTAGTGTGTTTCACACCCTTACTTAACCCTTCTAGGGTTTCATCATTTCATTGTTCATTTCATCATTTCATTGTTCATCTCATCATACCTCTTAGGTTCACTTACTTTTGAACGTATGTTAGACTTATGTGTCTATACATACAAGCCATGAGGCTTCATTCATATTTCGTCTAAGTGATTCATATCTTTCTAAGATTATGTGATACAAGACTTATGCATCTTGTATGTATGCCAAGATCTTGATTTCGATCTAAGTATGTGGCATTATTCTTGGATATTTTGTTCACGTATGACTTATGTATCAATACGGAAGTTTGGGCAAGGAAACCCAAGTTTGAATCACTTGGATATCATTTACATTTTTCGTTGATTTTATTTTTAATATTCATAACATTAGAACTCTAGATTAAATCCCAACATTAACATCGTATCGTTAATTTTCTACCTAGTTTTCCTCTTAAATTGGCCGAAGGGTTGTGGGTTCGAACCCCCACAACCCCTTTTTATTTTTCATTAACATCACATTGCCCCTTCTCGCCCAAACCAAGAGGTTGTGGGATCAAACCCCTCACAACCTCTTTTATTTTATGCTTAAATTTGCTAGGAAATTGGGAGGTTGTGGGTTCGAACCCCCACAGCCTCCTTATTATTTCTTTTAATTTTGCTAGAGGCTGTGAGGTGGTGGGTTCGAACCCCCACAGCCTCCTTTCCTTTATTTTAATTTTAAGTCTATTAAGTTAGGCGTTTTGGCAGTGAGGTTGTGGGATCGAGCCCCCACAGCCTCACTTTGTTTTTTCTTATTTAATTTCACCATTCTCCTTTCCAACATTGAGGTCGTGGGTTCGATTCCCACGCCTCACATTTTCTTTTCTTTATTTTTCTCTTCTTTCACTCGCTACCTGGAGGTCGTGGCTTCGATTCCCACGCCTCTCATTTATTTGTTTAATTTATTTCCCTCTCCTTTCCCAACCAGCAGCCCAATTGCGATCCCCCTTAACCCCACTTCTTTAATTTCATTTTTTTGTAGCTTAGCAAGGTGAGGTCTCGGGTTCAAACCCAGCTGACCTCACTTATTTTTCTTGCATTTTTACGTAGCACGTAGTGCACCCTTTTTGACCGAAACCTCATCACCAAATGCTGGAATTTAGTTAAATTTTCCAGCCTTTACTTAACAACATTCATACATTCGTTTTTGAGGTACTTTCACGATTCGTTTAACACGTTCTTAGGTGTTGATTCATTGTTGTTTTAGCTTAGATTTTTCCACTTAAAATCAGTCACATACAGCTCATATGAACATCATGAATTACACATTTAATGCACGTTAATTTCAGCCATCAAACCAACCACTTTAAGACTTCAAAACGGATAGCAACAACAACAAACATTTACATATTGCACCACATCATTTTCGGTTGACATCATTGACTATGCTTGCTATTTTTAAACACAAAATCACAAGGAACAACATATTTCTTACTTAACTACCAGCAATCATACCAACAACATGATTTCTAACCTAATTTGGATTGAAACCGGAAGGAGACTAGGGACAAGGAGTTCAACATTCAAGGGGACAGCCCTAGTTTCATATGTCGACTTTTGTAGAAAGAAATTCCTCTTGGAGAAAGGATTCCAAGAGAGAAAACCCATACCTGTTCTTGGTGTTGTTAAACACTCAAAGTTGCTGCCCAGAATCACCACCAACCCAACGTCCAACATAGAAATTCCCACCTTACCCGTCGAGAATGTCACGTTTTGCTTTACTTTTATGGATTGTTTTTGTCGTTTGAATTCTTATATGTTCTTCAAGTGTGAAGAACTTTTGTTGTTATTTCTGATTTTTTTTTGTTGTTGCTGCTTTGTTAACAGAGAAACGTGAAAAAAAAAACAAATGGGAGAGGTGGATGAAACGTGAAAGAGAGAGAGAGGTTCCTTAGGATTAGGACTCTAGTTGAGACTTAGTCAAAATAAGACATCTTAATTAATAGATAATTAATAATAAAAATCTGATTTTCCTTTATCTTAAATAAGCCAATAATTATTAATTAATTAAATTAATTTATCAATTTAAATAAAAACAAGTTAAATCATTGCTTCCACCTAGGTTCGAACCCGGGTGGAGCAAGACTTCACTTCAAGAGCTCAATTTCGGCTCTCTCTCCCCAAATTGCCCCTCCATCTTATTAAATAATTAATTATATATATATTTAGGGTATTTACGATATTACTCTTAGCCTGGTAAAATACCATTTCACCCCTAGACCCTCAAAACTTAAAATTTCTTCTTTTTAAGTCCGGTAAAGACTCCTTCAATTAAATCTTCGTATTCGAGAGCCCTACATGGTTGGTTCCAACCTTTCCAAGCTCAACTAACTCGCCAAGTTAGTTGGCTTGTCCGTAGTAAGGGTTCTGAGGTCTGGTTCTACGCGTATCAATCCGTGTGAACCTTGGTCTAATCGCAAGCATTCTTGACACCTTAAGCATTTAGCTTATTCATTTTTTTTAGGGTTGTTACATTATCCCCCCCTTAGAAACATTCGTCCCCGAATGACACTACTCTTTACTAACAATAAGTATGTCATCTATAGAACGTACACATACATAGGTACTTCAATACTTCCACTGGTGAAAATCTGATTCACATATTAACATGATGGTACACATCCTTGAAACCTACTAGTAGCTTTACATTAATAGACTAAAGAATTCTTTCCTAAACTAGTCTCATTAAAGCATATAACATAAGTCACCATATAAGTCATACAAATCCGCAACCAACATGATGACTCAAACATATTAACTTCATACTAGTGCATAACCACCATACACACTCAAATATATGAAAGACTAATTAAGGCTACGCACCTGAGGCTTCATCAGAAGTGCCTTCCCCTGCACTCCTAGACTTGAGTGCGAAGAATCGTTGCCTCCTTGGAGCCTCTTCATTTGGACCATTAGGCTGAACTCTCTCCTTCCCTTGTTCTTGACTTCTCCTATTCGGACAATCCTTCACCATGTCACCTGGTTTTCCACAGCTGTAACAAGTATTAGAGCCCATCATACACTCTCCTCCATGTTGTCTGCCACACTTCCTGCAAGGTTGCCTTTCCTTAGGTGTATCTATTCCCTTGTTTCTCTTATCTCTGGACTCGGAATCCCTATCATAGCGACCATTGGGTGAACTTGACTCCCCTTGGTGGGATAGTCCCTTCTTAAACCTTGGCTGCTCACGGACGCCAAAGTTGTTTCTGTGGCCTCCATGGCTGGGACCTACCTGATCTTGAGGCTTAGGCCTCCTAGCATCATGAATACCTCTCTTTCTGCGGCTGTCCTCTACCTGCTGGACATGCACCATCAACTTGGAAAGATCCATGTTATCATGAAGCATCGCAGATCGACACTCCTCCTCCAGGTCTCCATTGATTCCTGTAAGGAACCTGCTCATCTCATCCCTGCTATTAGAAACCAGGGAAGTAGCATACCTGGATGATTTCAACAAAACTCAGTATTCTCCTCATTCTTGCTATTAAATACTAGAGAAAGTAACATACCTTGATAGCTTAACAAACTTCAGAAAATACTCCCTAACTGTCATAGAGCCTTGTTTAAGGTTGATGAACTCCTTAGCCTTGGCTTCCCTCATCTCTCTGGGGAAGAATCTCTCCAGAAATGTTGTCTTGAACAGCTCCCATGTGACTGGCACTCCACCCAAAACTCGGCTATCTTGCCACATCTTGCACCAAGTCTGTGCAACATCTTGAGATGATAGGAAGCCAGCTCAGCCTTCTCAATATCTGTGGCCCCCATAGCCACTAGAATCTTATGCACCTCATCCACAAACTCCTTGGGGTCCTCTGATGTCTTAGACCTTGTGAAAATAGGATGATTCATCCTCGTGAAGTCTCTCAGCCTGTCAGCCATGCTACGAACCGGTGGGTTCTCCCTCTGAAAATCCTGCCGGTTGGCCTGGGCAGTCATAGCTTGGGCCTGCATAGTAATGGCCTGTGCCATCTGGGCCAGAGATGCCCTCACCTCAGCATCAGTCAACCCAGCTGGGTTAACTGGCATGGCCACTCCTTCAGCTGGAGCCTGGGGTGGATCCTAAATACCCCCGACAGCTGCTCCTCCTCTCCTCTGACCATTACCTCTCCTAGTGTTCATTCTCTGGAAAAACAACAAGGATTGATGTTAGACACACTCATAACACCAAGAACTCAGACATTAGGAAAAGCACGATAAGATCAGAAGAAAGGAAATTTTCCTACGCATCATGCAGTCTCTAATCCAGGATAGTGGTGCACTTCACTACCATGACTTAGAAACTACTCAATGTGGTTGATGTGAACTTATTATTTTCGTAATTTAACCTAATGCTCTAATACCAACTTTGTCACGACTGGAATCTAGACCCTAGACGAGACCGGCGTCGTTGACCTCTCAGAGGTCGCAGACAAGCCTACTTACGTCATTCTTACATTACATAGGTTAATTTTAGCAGAAAATTTGAAACTTCTTGTTTCCTAACATACTTATACAAACATTCTCATAAATACGTAATTGTTCACCATCAACCATCTAACATTAAGAGATAAGCAACTGAAAGAAATAGTTCAATTCTTATAAAGCTTATAATTGCCAAAATGGCACCAATACATAGTCTGAATAAAAACAGGAAAGAAACGCTAGTGGAACATGCTCCACTAGCTCAACTCTAAAACTAAGCTAGAATATAAAACAGTAGCATCCTCGAAGACATGAGGACCTACCAAAACCGGATGAATGCTGGACGTTCGGATAACTGCAACGATGATCCTTTAGCTCTATCGTCCACCTGTGCCTGCACCTAAAATAGTAGAGTTTGCATAGGGTTAGTACACACTTGTACTAAGTATGGGTATATGCAAGCACACACCAAGGACATGCATGAGAAAGAATAGCTCTTTCCTAAAAACATGAATTTTGGAAAGTCAAGTCAGTGGACTTACCAAATTGAGATTAGGAAAGTTTCCAAATTTGGATTAGGAAAGTAAATGAGCTTTCCAAATTTGGATTAGGAAAGTGATGCCATGAGAATAACATACATCATCCTACTTTTCACATTTGCACACAGCACATAACATTTACCCATAGCACATATCATATAGCATACAGTACATTTTGCAAGTAGCACATAACTTCTTTCATATCATTCATTCATATGCCATGAGACCTTGGAATCATGGACTTGACATTAAGACATCCCAGAAATGAGGACTCAACAGATAGGACCTCAACTAGGGAATCTTCATTAGCAAACACAGAGTCTGCTTCATTCATTCATACGTACTTCATTTCATTTCATTCATAGGCCAGTGTAACCAACAGCTATACCTAGGATGTAGTTTAAGACTTTCATTAGGTTCGTTGTGCAATGAACAAGAATGACCTAATGTCATTACTTGAATCTAACTCACCTTTGATTATCCTATCCTAACACCTTTGGTATCATTCATTTCATTATGTGCATCATTTGAGGCTGGCCTCATTCATTCATTGGGAACTTTAACTTTAACCAACATAGATCATGTGAGCATCATGAAATCCAGTGTATCCCCCACACCAAAAAGAGGTGGAATCACCGGCCAAAGTGATCCAATAACATGATAGCGTACATGGGAATTTAACCCCGCCAGATCCCTATATTGGCAGTATAGGTTCGAAGACTAGGAGATATAAGGAGACCCATACCCGGCAAGCCGGACAGTCTCATCTCATGAGAGTTACGTGAACCTCCGTCCTTCCCGAAAGAAGGCATCACCGCTCATAGCTAGCCTATCGGTGCTCAGTATAAAGTTCCATTTCATTCATCTCATACGTCATGGAAGCTGGCTTCTAGTATGAGGACATCATAGCTCATTAGATGATTTCTCATCTCATCATTAGTATTAAGGGTGTTAAGCTCAATACCTTCATTAGAGTGTTCATAGAGACTGGTCTCTTCATTATCTTACACTCTCATAGGTGAGTACGTATTGGTAACATTTACTTAGGCTCATTTGAGATTGCTCTCATCATTTACATTAGCCTCATATCATGTTGTCACCACATTCATTATCATTAGCACCTTTGCTTTTCATAGTTACTCACCTCTTATTACGTGAATGTTCATTTCATCATATGCCCATGCACTTGGCCATTTAGTGTGTTTCACACCCTTACTTAACCCTTCTAGGGTTTCATCATTTCATTGTTCATTTCATCATTTCATTGTTCATCTCATCATACCTCTTAGGTTCACTTACTTTTGAATGTATGTTAGACTTATGTGTCTATACATACAAGCCATGAGGCTTCATTCATATTTCGTCTAAGTGATTCATATCTTTCTAAGATTATGTGATACAAGACTTATGCATCTTGTTTGTATGCCAAGATCTTGATTTCGATCTAAGTATGTGGCATTATTCTTGGATATTTTGTTCACGTATGACTTATGTATCAATACGAAAGTTTGGGCAAGGAAACCCAAGTTTGAATCACTTGGATATCATTTACATTTTTCGTTGATTTCATTTTTAATATTCATAACATTAGAACTCTAGATTAAATCCCAACATTAACATCGTATCATTAATTTTCTACCTAGTTTTCCTCTTAAATTGGCCGAAGGGTTGTGGGTTCGAACCCCCACAACCCCTTTTTATTTTTCATTAACATCACATTGCCCCTTCTCGCCCAAACCAAGAGGTTGTGGGATCAAACCCCTCACAACCTCTTTTATTCTATGCTTAAATTCGCTAGGAAATTGGGAGGTTGTGGGTTCGAACCCCCACAGCCTCCTTATTATTTCTTTTAATTTCGCTAGAGGCTGTGAGGTGGTGGGTTCGAACCCCCACAGCCTCCTTTCCTTTTTTTTTATTTTAAGTCTATTAAGTTAGGCGTTTTGGCAGTGAGGTTGTGGGATCGAGCCCCCACAGCCTCACTTTGTTTTTTCTTATTTAATTTCACCATTCTCCTTTCCAACATTGAGGTCGTGGGTTCGATTCCCATGCCTCACATTTTCTTTTCTTTATTTTTCTCTTCTTTCACTCGCTGCCTGGAGGTCGTGGGTTCGATTCCCACGCCTCTCATTTATTTGTTTAATTTACTTCCCTCTCATTTCCCAACCAGCAGCCCAATTTCGATCCCCCTTAACCCCACTTCTTTAATTTCATTTTTTTGTAGCTTAGCAAGGTGAGGTCTCGGGTTCAAACCCAGCTGACCTCACTTATTTTTCTTGCATTTTTACGTAGCACGTAGTGCACCCTTTTTGACCGAAACCTCATCAAATGCTGGAATTTAGTTAAATTTTCCAGCCTTTACTTAACAACATTCATACATTCGTTTTTTAGGTACTTTCACTATTCGTTTAACACGTTCTTAGGTGTTGATTCATTGTTGTTTTAGCTTAGATTTTTCCACTTAAAATCAGTCACATACACCTCATATGAACATCATGAATTACACATTTAATGCACGTTAAATTCAGCCATCAAACCAACCACTTTAAGACTTCAAAACGAATAGCAACAACAACAAACATTTACATATTGCACCACATCATTTTCGGTTGACATCATTGACTATGCTTGCTATTTTTAAACACAAAATCACAAGGAACATCATATTTCTTACTTAACTACCAGAAGTCATACCAACAACATGATTTCTAACCTAATTTGGGTTGAAACCGGAAGGAGACTAGGGACAAGGAGTTCAACATTCAAGGGGACAGCCCTAGTTTCATATGTCGACTTTTGTAGAAAGAAATTCCTCTTGGAGAAAGGATTCCAAGAGAGAAAACCCATACATGTTCTTGGTGTTGTTCAACACTCAAAGTTGCTGCCCAGAATCACCACCAACCCAACATCCAACACAGAAATTCCCACCTTACCCGTCGAGAATGTCACGTTTTGCTTTACTTTTATGGATTGTTTTTGTCGTTTGAATTCTTATAAGTTCTTCAAGTGTGAAGAACTTTTGTTGTTATTTCTGATTTTTTTTTTCCGTTGTTGCTGCTTTGTTAACAGAGAAACGTGAAAAAAAAACAAATGGGAGAGGTGGATGAAACGTGAAAGAGAGAGAGAGGTTCCTTAGGATTAGGACTCTAGTTGAGACTTAGTCAAAATAAGACATCTTAATTAATAAATAATTAATAATAAAAATCTGATTTTCCTTTTTCTTAAATAAGCCAATAATTATTAATTAATTAAAATAATTTATCAATTTAAATAAAAACAAGTTAAATCATTGCTTGCACCTAGGTTCGAACCCGGGTGGAGCAAGACTTCACTTCAAGAGCTCAATTTTGGCTCTCTCTCCCCAAATTGGCCCTCCATCTTACTAAATAATTAATTATATATATTTAGAGTAATTACGATACTACCCTTAGCCTGGTAAAAGACCATTTTACCCCTAGACCCTCAAAACTTAAAATTTCTTCTTTTTAAGTCCGGTAAAGACTCCTTCGATTAAATCTTCGTATTCGAGAGCCCTACATGGTTGGTTCCAACCTTTACAAGCTCAACTAACTCCCCAAGTTAGTTGTCTTGGCCGTAGTAAGGGTTCTGAGGTCTGGTTCTACGCGTATCAATCCGTGTGAACCTTGGTCTAATCGCAAGCATTCTTGACACCTTAAGCATTTAGCTTATTCATTTTTTTTAGGGTTGTTACAACAATGATGCAACAAAAATGATGAAATAAGGAAAAGCAAGAAGCCCATAACTGAAACAACCCAAAGTACCCCCTAGAATTTAAGGTAATCCTAGATCTCCACACGGCGTTGTCGACCTCTCGGAGGTCTAAGACAAGCCCTTAGACATCTTTAATTGCATAATCGTAATAAAAATAGCGGAAAATTTAAAACTTTACATAGCACATCATATGCTAGAACATTACTTCGTATATATAGAAAATATGATAATACATAGTAAGACTCGAAGTCTCTTTGCCATCTTAAGACACAACTCAATAGAATAGAATAGGGACACATACCTTCAAAACATAAAATATAAGTCTAAGCTATTACATCAAATTAAAGAAACATCTTGACATAGGCAACCCTTGAATCATAAGGGTCCATTTACTTAAACTTGTGAGATCTATCCAAGCTCTTCACTGAGGGGACATTCTCTAGCCATCACCACCTACACTGTGTGTAAAAGGATGAAGAAGAATGGTATTTGTACAATAATGCACAAGTATGGAAACCATGCGAAAACATGCATTTAAAGAAGACATTTCATTTGAAATCATGCAACATGTCTTTTTAGTAAACTTCATGAACATAGGCACATATAAGCTCAATATAGTTCACATACATCATATAGACATGGATACTACTTATAATAGCACATAAAGACATTTATCGTGCTTTGAAACGTATTCAATACATACCATACATTACCTCTCTTTTATCTTTCTTCTTTCCTTAAGTAACCCTCAAGTGTACTTAGTACAATGTATCACTTTGAGGTAACCTTACAATAGTCTTTCATCATATGATTCATAACATAAGCACATATACTCATAAGTCATAAACATCTCATAGACATCAACTTCACATAAAAACCACCACCTAAGACAACTCCTAAGTCACACTAGTGCAATGTGTAGGTAGCATCGCATGATACTACTTCCACCAAGTGGACCTAAAAAGTCACCCTAGACTAGGCATAACATATTCAACAAGTCATAACATATTCATTTACAACTAGCAATAAGGCCACATACTTCATATCATAATATAAGGAGTCTTCACTTTACTACAACCTTAGTCAAAAATCATTTAGCTCAAACCATAGGTAAACTACCCTCATAACCCCTTCACAAGCTTACTTGTGCAATGTACACATGGAGTCCCATACCCCCACATATGCTAAGTAAACTCATTTAAAAGTCATAAGTTTAATTCACATGCATAGTCATAGTTCATATCTTAACATAAAAATGTCACTTTACATTCATTCATGCAAGTCATACATAACATAAGTCTTTACTCCATAAGAGTCTCCAATCCTATCCTTTCTTGAAGTCATCTAGTGCAATGTATAGGTAGGGTCATAGTCCTCCCATACTAAGTACACTTCTCAAGGAATTTAGATTAGAGTTCATATTCTTATCTTAGTTAATTATTAACCTTAGGGAGATATAGCCATAACAGACATAGACCATGTGAGCTACATTGAATCTGGTGGTCTACTCCCACACCGAAAAAAGAGGGTTAACACTTGCCGAAGGTGCAACCATTCGTACATAGCTTATCTAGGTAGATATCACAAGCTATAACCTACGATGTCACGTATTTATGGAACATGAAGATTGCTTCTAGAAATCATGAATTACAAGCGTGGAGGTTTCCATCTCATGAGACAACATCTATGTTGGGAACCCGGACTTGCAAATGTGCAGGTTCTCTTTGTGGGAATCCGTACTTACTAACGTGAAGCTCCCACTTTCATTTGTCATGTTCACTCGGTGCTAGGCTCTAACTCCCTTTTAAAATATTTTTAAGCCTTTAGTTATTAATTTATAAAGAAGACTTTTGGGACTTACTCCATCATATATCATATAGCTCAATTTAGACAATATATATAAGCAATTCAACACAATCTAATCACAATTCTATAAAGATCAAGTCAATATCACAAGACCCACATTATAGGCTAATTTGAGAAATTAGGAGTATCATGGGTTCTTCATAAAATTGGATAAAACTCATCATAAAATCTGTAAATGAACATATATTAATCACTAGAATGCTTTTGAAATCAATTTGAGAATGAACCCATGGCTAGATTGAAATATAGGATTTTTGACTTAGAATTTATATTTTCAAAACCATTGAAAGGACTCCATAGATTAATGGTTATATACTGATGAAGTATCAACATACCTTATACATTAAAAAGCACATGAAAATCTGAGAAGAAAGCTCCAAGAATCCAACTACATAGCTTGTTCTTGAGTTTGGTCTTCAATGGAGGTTTTTGGGGTTTTTTTTTAAGAGAAGAGAACTTTGGGAATTTGATTTCTTAATGGGTATTGGGGTTTTGGATAGGTAAAGGGTTTAAAAAGGTCATAAAACAGTTAATAAAATGTCCCCCAAGTTACCAAAACACCCCTACACGAATTGGGGCTCTTAGACATGTCAAAATTTACTTAAAAACGACGCAACCGGATCTAGGAGTGGGCTGCGCGTGCAGCCTCCCCATTCTGCCCCAAATAAAATTTGAGGCAGTGAGGTGCGTGCTAGGCGCGCGTCGCGAGGGAAAGGTCCAAATCTTGCTCCTGCACGCTGCCTTGGCCAGCCTCTTGTCTAAGGTTTGGGTCCTCCTTGGAGGCCCTTCGGGTGGTCCCCGTGGAGTCGTACCCGAACGTTTTGACCCTTTATATGTCTATTAAGGTACTAGGGTCAACTACACTGCTTCACAACTCCAAACAACACATAAAATCAAGCCAAACATACAAGGACTCACTAGCACGTCTAAAGACTAACTTTCAAACGTCTTTGACGTTCTTGGACGTTTGACCTCCAAATGACTTCAAATCAAGTATGCATACTATAAAACACTTAATTAACATTTTATTACCCTTTTTAGGCATATGTGAGGCTCTATCTATCTTAGTTAATTTTGAGGGTTGTTACAATATCCCCCACTTGGGAAACATTCGTCCTCGAATGACACTTGAAACACTTAAACACTTTCAAGGACTCAATGAATTCCATAGCAACTCACAACACTTATGTATGTTATCACATAAAAGTCAATGCACCACACTACAAGGAACTCCAACTTCATTCTAGCATGCATTCAAATCAACATAATCAAGCATGGACTACTTCTACAATTCACTCCGTGCACACATACTTCTTCATATTCATTGCCATTTGGAGGAACTACCTTCTCCAACTTCAGTCTTGTTCATTATTTCATCACAAAGTTAAAAATATTATGGATTCCAATTGCACACTTACACATAATCCACACTTCAACTCATGAGAAAATTTAAACACTTCATATAGTTGCACAAGAATAATGAATAAGATAGATTAACTACAATCTTATATTCTAGACATAATACCATCAAGGTCATATATGACATTATCATGCTTAGCTTTGTTCAAGGAGGAACTACTTTCTCCTAGTCACAACATACACACATGGTCATCATAGAGTTAACATAAAAGAAATGGATAGAGGTTAATTCACATTATGAAGGATTTATTTTCTCCAACCCACATTATGCCTATACTTCCTTCCTAATGAAATCAACATGGTAGGTCACACCAAGCACATTACAACATTAGGAAGTAAATTTGAAACATTCTATTTCTAGCACATCACTAGCTTTCATAGGCATGCATCATTTAGGGAAATTTATCATAATTTATAGGCACACCAATAAACATAGGTTAGACAAACCACCACTCCTCAAGAGAGAGCCTATAATAACACCTCCCAAATCTCAAAAGTCACACATTTTTCAAAGAGACTCATCTTATCTTATTTAAAAGGAGACTCAATTTCACATTGTGGGTCATGCACCACACATCATAGGTTATATAAAGCATGCTAATTAAGTTATCTCATGAAATCAAATTGCACATTTATCATATAACAATGCACAACAACATGAGAAACATACAAATTTATCAAAACTTTTTTTATGCTTAACATAATTTCATTTAAGACATGCATAACATATGTAGAACATGAAACTTATCATCTTATGCAAGACTCCTAACATGAACAAGCTACTTAGGAACTCTTTGGTTTCAAGCTTGAGTAAGAATAGAAGGAAAAGATAGGGATATCTACAACCTTACTACTCAAATCATCCTCCCCCACTTAGGATAAACTCACTTAAGAGCCACTCATCTTAACTCTATGGGAATCACATCTTACCAACCTTATTAACTAAGCACATCATCCCTCTCTTGGGATCTAAGCTTATGAACAACCTTCTCACCAACTATTAAAGGTGATTTTCAACCTAGAGAAGTTCAAGGGAACTCAACATAGGGACATCAAGGGTACTAAAAATCTTTCCATCTATGCACAGTATCCCCCACTTGGGGTAAACCTATGTACATAATGCCCTTAAACACCAAGGTCAAGGCAAGGCAAGACCAATCTACAAGGTTCATCACTTTTGGGTGGAACTTTATCAACCAACCAAGCCTAGGTAAAATCTAAGAACTTCCTCAATTGACCATACTCAAATTCAAGCTTAAAAGACAACTAACCACTTCAAAGTAGGTCAACCTCAATTCTCTCCTTCTCTTGAAGAGTTAAGGGGTACATACCACACATCCCCCCCTAAGTCACCTTAGGGTAATCATACTTCCTACTTATGGAATAAAACTCCTTTCCCCTTTTTACCACTCTTAGAATAGGTTTATAGAGGGAACCATTAACTAGTCATAAGGGTTATCCCATTAACTAGTATACTTCACAATCACCTTACAAGGCTCAACACATTATCTCCTCTCCTTGGAGAAAGCCTAAATAAAAGGTTTCAATCCACAAAAGGACAATTTTGAAGCATTTCACATATTCAAAGGCAACATTATCTTTCTCATTATATACCACATTCTCCAAGACTTTTCAAGCCTCTATCATAACATCATGCTACCATTCTACATAATCATAAGACATTCTATCATTCAATGGGGAACTCCATTCAACCATAACAACTACTAACAAGCTATAACCATATTTTAATATAACTTCTTAACATAACATCTCATTCCCAATAAGCCACCTATAGCCATAATTGGCACCACATCTACATATATTAAATACATCTTCACATATACTCACCAAACCATAAAACCAAGGTAAGTATCAAAAACTCACCTTTTCTCCCCCAAACATTGAGGCATCATCCCAATCCAAGCAAACACATCTAAAAGACCACCGGACATGAAATCATAAGAGAGAGATCTTAAAGAGTTAAGTTTCATGGCACGACATGAGAATAGTTCAGAAGGGAAACTCTATCGTCCTATAGCCTCCCGTATCATTTGATGTGTCGCGACTCACCACCAATGAAGCGAGACTCTACTAGATGTGGCAACACGAGACTTTGTAACCTAAGGACAAAACACAAAACCTTATGCTCTGATACCAAGTTTGTAATGACCCAAAGTATCCCCTAGAAGTTAAGGTACTCCTAGATCGCCACACGACGTCGTCGACCTCTCGGAGGTCTAAGACAAGCCCTTAGAAATCTTTCATTGCATAATCGTAAGAAAAATAGCAGAAAATTTATAAAAATTCATAGCACATCATATGTTAGTACATTACTTCGTATATATATAAAATATGATAATACATAGTTAGACTCGAAGTCTCTTTTCCATCTTAAGACACAACTCAATAGAATAGAATAGGGACACGGCCCTTCACAACATAAAATATAAGTCTAAGCTATTACATCAAATTAAAGAAACATCTTGACATAGACAACCCTTGAATCGTAAGGGTCCATTTACTTAAACTTGGGAGATCTATCCAAGCTCTTCACTTAGGGGACATCCTCTAGCCATCACCACCTACATTTTGTGTAAATGGATGAAGAAGAATGGTATTAGTACAAGAATGCACTAAGTATGGCAACCATGCGAAAACATGCATTTAAAGAGGACATTTCATTTGAAATCATGCAACATGTCTTTTTAGTAAACTTCATGAACATAGGCACATATAAGGTCAATATAGTTCACATACATCATATAGACATGGATACTACTCATAATAGCACATAAAGACATTTATCATGCTTTGAAACATATTCAATACATACCCAACATTACCTCTCTTTTATCTTTCTTCTTTCCTTAAGTAACCCTCAAGTGTACTTAGTACAATGTATCACTTTGAGGTAACCTTACAATAGTCTTTCATAATATGATTCATAACACAAGCACATATATTCATAAGTCATAAACATCTCATAGACATCAACTTCACATAAAAGAACAACTCCTAAGTCACACTAGTACAATGTGTAGGTAGCATCCCATAATACTACTTCCACCAAGTGGACCTAAGAAGCCACCCTAGACTAGGCATAACATATTCAACAGGTCATATAATATTCATTTACAACTATCAATAAGGCCACATACTTCATATCATCATATAAGGACTCTTTCCTTTACTACAACCTTAGTCATAAATTATTTAGTTCAAATCATAGGTAAACTACCCTCATAACCCTTCACAAGCTTACTTGTACAATGTACACATGGAGTCCCATACCCCCACATATACTAAGTAAACTCATTTAGAAGTCATAAGTGTAATTCATATGCATAGTCTTAATTCATATCTTAACATAACAAGGTCACTTTACATGATTCATGCAAGTCATACATAACATAAGTCTTTACTCCATAAGATTGTCCAATCCTATCCTTTCTTGAAGTCATCTAGTGCAATGTATAGGTAGGGTCCATAGTCCTCCAACACCAAGTACACTTCTCAAAGAAGTTAGATTAGAGTTCATACTATTATCTTAGTTAATTATTAACCTTCGGGAGACATATCCCTAACCTAAATAGACCATGTGACCTACATGGAATCCGGTGTTCTACTACCACACCGAATAGAGAGGGTTAACACTTGCCGAAGGTGCAACCATTCGTACATAGCTTATCTAGGTGGATATCACAAGCTATAACCTACGGGGGCACGTATTTATGGAACATGGAGATTGCTTCTAGAAACCTTGACTTACTAGCGTGGAGGTTCCATCTCATGATACAACATCTATGTTGGGAACCCAGACTTGCTAACATGAAGGTTCTCTTTGTGGGAAGTCGGACTTACTAACGTGAAGATCTGACTCTCATTTGTCATGTTCACTCGGTATTCGGGTCTAACTCCCTTTTTAAATATATTTAAGCCTTTAGTGTATTAATTCATAAAGAAGGCTTTAAGGACTTACTCCCTCATATATCATATAGCTCAAAGGTATCTAGGGTGAGAATTCTACATTCACCATAGAACCTACCTTATGTGAGAATGTCCTTTCAAAAAATCATATCATATTGATACATGAATGTATGTGTGTACATATATGTGAGATCTACCTTCACATAAACACATTTAGGAACACATGTTCATAACTTCATAAATCATATACTTTACATGCATATAAATAGGTAATGATGCATACGAGAAATATCCCTTCCCTTAGTCATCATGAATCTATCCTACTCATAGATATGTATGAAGTGTATGTGTACATTGGTCAACATGATCACATAATGGCTATCACATAGTATTGAGGAAGCCACCCTCTAAAGACCACAACACATGTACAATATTCTTCAAGTCTTAAGTCATACACACATATAGAGCATTAAGGACTATAGACTACACACACTCACATTACATCATAGGAGACAAATACATCTTTAAAAATAGGATATAAGACTCCTAGTATACTTTGATCACACATTCATATAAGGTTCATATAGGTAGGGGTCATGCTACAAGGATATTCATTATCATTAGCCATATAGACCACACCTAACCCTAACATGATCATCACACATATACATATAACATCATATCCACACCTAGATTAAACAAGTAGCGTAGAAGACTATACACATAACATCACATAACATCAATTCACTTAGACATGATATTAGAATCAAGGTTAAATCCTTCAACTTCCTAATCATATAAATCATCATATCAATTTATCTTGCATTCAATGCCTTCAAAGCAATGATCATAACACTGCCACCATAAACACGTACAAGAATATAAACACCGCCACCATAAGTGGACCATACCACACAATGTCATACAAAGCTACATCATCTAGCAATTCTATAAGAGAATATAGAGAATAGGGTAAACTTACAATTTCCTCCAAGATTTGATCATCATGATCAATTATCATAATTCAACATAAATACATGTATAAAATAGTAGCTAAAAGAACCATTACATAAATGAAATCATACTTCAATTTACCATAGAATCAAGATCACATTGAAGCTACATTAGCAATCTAGAGAAGATAGGAGAATTACAGACTAATCTCATTCAACCATCAAACCTTGATCCACATGGACCACTCTACAACAATTAACCATCAATATACAATTTAGACAATATATATAAGCAATTCAACACAATCTAATCACAATTCTATAAAGATCAAGTCAATATCACAAGACCCACATTATAGGCTAATTTGAGAAATTAGGAGTATCATGGGTTCTTCATAAAATTGGATAAAACTCATCATAAAATCAGTAAATAAACATATATTAATCATTAGAATGCTTTTGAAATCAATTTGAGAATGAACCCATGGCTAGATTGAAATATAGGATTTTTGACTTAGAATTCATAGTTTGAAAACCATTGAAAGGACTCCATAGATTAATGGTTATATATTGATGAAGGATCAACATACCATATACATTAAAAAGCCCATGAAAATCTGAGAAGAAAGCTCCAAGAATCCAACTACATAGCTTGTTCTTGAGCTTGGTCTTCAATGGAGGTTTTTGGGGGGTTTTGAAGAGAAGAGAACTTTGGGAATTTGATTTCTTAATGGGTATTGAGGTTTTGGATAGGTAAAGGGTTTAAAAAGGTCATAAAACAGTTAATAAAATGTCCCTCAAGTTACCAAAACACCTCTACACGAATTGGGGCTCTTAGACATGTCAAAATTTACTTAAAAATGACGCAAACGGATCTGGGGGTGGGCTGCACGTTCAGCCTCCCCATTCTGCCCCAAATAAAATTTGAGGCAGTGAGGTGTGTGCTAGGAGCGCGTTGCGAGGGCAATGTCCAAATCTTGCTCCTGCACGCTGCCTTGGCCAGCCTATTGTCCAAGGTTTGAGTCCTCTTTTGGGGCCCTTCGGGTGGTCCCCGAGGAGTCGTACCCAAACATTTTGACCCTTTATATGTCTATTAAGGTACTAGGGTCAACTACACTGCTACTCAACTCCAAAAAACACATAAAATCAAGCTAAACATACAAGGACTCACTAGCACGTCTAAGGACTAACTTTCAAACATCTTGGACGTTTTTGGACGTTTGACCTCCAAATGACTTCAAATCAAGTATGCATACTATAAAACACTTGATTAAACTTTTATTACCTTTTTTAGTCACATGTGAGGCTCTAGCTATCTTAGTTTATTTTGAGGGTTGTTACAATAACAAACATCGACGTCCCTGGAATAATACCTCAAACTTAGTAGTAGAGTACTAATAACCCAAATATATGTCAACGCGCCAATATAGCAAAACTGTACCCAAGATATAAGTCAATGGGCCACCTGAAATGGTACGGACTTATTGGTGCAAAAGTATTCAAAAATACAAGAAATCAAGTAAATCAGCATGTTTAACATTTTATGTCATAAAAGTCTCAAGGTCTACTACATTATTTGAATAACCACTCCTTTGTATTAATACCAAGTCTCTTTTCCAACAATAATCCTTCAAGTTCAACAACCACATTCAAAATCATAAAGAATCCCAAAACTTCACATCAAATCTTTAAACACAAAACACATACTCGGTTAATTCCCATAACAGTACATACACACTAACCTAACCTGGGAGTCCATCTTGTCTATACTCACAACCTTGGGCCCAATAATGAAATAATAAGGTATGAAAGCTCAAAAATAACCATAAAGAACCAATAATTCAACCAATGCAAAAACACATGGTAACCTAAGTTTCATGCCATTTTAAGGATACTGAACGTCACAATAAAAAAGGATTAACCTAAACTTAGCCTTTTCTGGCTAAAACTACACTAAGCACCCAATAATGGTCATAAGTCGACTAAGGATTAGTAAGCTTAAACAAACCCTAATATCTAACATAATCATACAATACTACTCGAAATACAGTTTATCTTATGAGTCAAGTCTAAGAAAGTAGAAACAATAACCTACCGGAAGGCTGAAACCGCACTTGAACATTCACTCGAGTGCTTTTCTGTTCTATAGATCCTCAAACACCTGCCAAGCTATAAAGAACAAAAAGGGAAAATCAATACAAGACTAAAGATTTCCATTAAAAAAATGCTAAATGCAACCAGATATCATGTAAAAATCGAACATCAAACGACATCACATAATTACCAAAAAAAAATTGTCAGCGTGCTCCCCTCGGAGTGAGGGTCACAATGCCCTAAAGATGGGCAAAATGGAGTCCAATTTGGACCTGAAATGGTCTAAAGATATGAAAAAAGGAATTTATGGTGGATAATGGAATTAAATTATGAAAAAAATCTAGAATCAGATTTAGATAGTTTAAAGGGTGAAATTTACCTTTGAATCACTTGATTTGGTGAAGAATTAAGAAAGAAAGACCTTGACCAAACTCCACTTCTAATGGGTTTCTTCCTCGAAGAAATTAAGAAGAAAAGTGATTAAATGCCAGTAATAACCGCAAAGTGGTCATATGGTTTCTTAAGCAGCCATTTTTTTTTGCCAACAACATGCTGCAAAGGTGGTCCCTGTCTAAGAGACAGCTACCGCTTAGGCAACTGCTAGGCCGCAAAAGCAATGAACTTGCACAAGATTGACTCTCTACCCTTGGTGACTCTTGATAATGCAGCCACTTTGCTTCTTAAGCAGCCACTTTGCTTCTTAAGCAACCACCACAGAAGTGATCGAAGGTCGCCAATAGCGATTGCTCGAGAACCTACATAAGCAATTTAGAGCATAAATGTAAGACCCCCAAAATGAGTTAGGGTGTCTAGATCCTAAAATGTTTTTCTTAAGGTTATAAATTCCTAAAATGTCTCATAATATGGTTTTGAGGTAGTGTGGAATGTTTGAGGTGATTTGGAAGTCAAACGTCAAAGGACGACCAAGACGTTCGACGACTAGTCACCTATGTGCCTTATGTATCTATGCATGCTAATATGTGTATATAATGAGATTATGAAGTCTTAAATGAGTTATAATGATGTTTTGAGGCATTATATGGAGTTTCATGAAGTTTGGAGGTCAAACGTCCAAGAACGTCTAAGACGTTCGAAAGTTAGCCCTTGAGACGTTCATGTGTGTCTTGATGGGGCCTTGCATGTTTCGACGAGTTGCGAGTATTTTTTTTGGGTGAAACTTATTTGGAAGGTCTAAAACTTGTTAAGGGTTGTATTTATATTGGAGACTTCCGGGTACGACTTGTAAAGTGCCCCGCAAAAGGGCCCACAAGAAGGACCCAAGGCTGGTCGAGACACTGCCTTGGCAGTGTCAATCGACTGAACCAAACGACGGCTAGTTGATTGACCAACGGCCCGTAGTTGAGGTCTGTTCGATGGACACTTAGCCTGGGAAAGTCTCAGCCCAAAAACAGGACAAGTTCCAATCGACGAAGGCCAATGGACGGCCAGTCAATTGACCAACGGCCAGTCGATGGTGGTCCATCTATGGTGGCCTGTAACTGCTGCCTTGCGACTGTTTTATTTAAGGGGTGAATGAGAAATTCATCCCACATCCTAACCTGACTCTAATAGGTTTATTTAGCTATTTTTGGGTGTATATAAGTCATCTAAAACGTGAACATCCCATTCCCAATCCCCTCTACACCAATTAAACATTTCCCTCCAAAAATATTCTCCCTAGAAACCACCATTGCTGGTGAAGCTCAAGAACAGCTTGAAGCTTAGATTTCCATGGATGATTCACCAAGTTTTAGAGGTTTTCAACTAGACAAGGTATGGTGATCCTTCATCTATAAGTAACCTTTCACTTGGAGAGTTCTTCTCAAAGTTTTCAAAGAAGGTTTCATGATCAAATCTCTTCTTCTTCAATATAGCCATGGGTTCTTTCTAAAAACATTTTAAATGGTTATATCATGATGAATTTATGTTAATGTATTGGTTTGAACGTGATTTTTATCCAGTTGCAGATGAACTCATGTTCCTTCCCTAAATTGATTTAGTCCTTGCATGGGCTTTGTGATCATGGCTTGTTGTTGGTTGAATTGCGATTCTCTTATGTTGAATTGTCTATACCTACTGTTATTTATGTGGATTAATGATTAATTGATGATGAAAGATCCATGTGGATCAATGTATGAAGGATTTAACATGACTAGTCTATGATTGATGTATTCACTGTAAGTTTAGCTTCATTTGATTGTTGTAAGACTTTGGATTATGTTAATTTTGTTGTAGCCATTATTTTAGGTTAATATCATTAATGAATTATTGATGGTAATATCTTATGATCAAAGTAAAGAAGAATTGGCATGAATTGATCTAGTTTCTCCTATGCTATTAAGTAGTAAAGTGTGATCACTGTAACGTTGGTACTTAATTGTATAAAAATGGATTTCGAGTATGTTAATATGCTTAGGCCTACTGTCTAGAATGTGTATTGATGATGAATTATGTTATATGGATCAATGTACGATAGTTTGAATAGGATTAACCAAAGCAACTTCCTCTTCCATGAATTCCTAATATGAAGCATGTTCACAGTGATCTCGAATTTATTGGGAATGGTAGTAGGATCTCATCTAGGCTATGATTTCTTTAGATACTGCCTTAAATGTACAATAATGATACAAGATGATTGATGAACTAAACTAGGGAATATAGTTGATGATCTATAACTCCCTATTCTCTAGTATATATGTGATGCCTTGTATTAAATTGTATTATGATCTTGTAGTGACTTGTACATGGTTTCTTTTATGATTATGGTACTTTAGTTGCTGACCTATACTTATATTATTGATTAAAAAGTAGTAATGGTCAATGATGACCAAAGGCTTAAGGATTGGTAAGAATTCCTATACTATTCTACTTCTCTACTTCTTTATAGTAATGTTGATGAAGCCTTGTATGGCATTGTGTGGTATGGTCCACTTATGGTGGCGGTGTTTACCTTATTTTCATTATGTATGTGTTGACCATGGCCTTGAAGGAAAATTTATGAATATATGATTGAGTGATAATGATGATCACCTTATGTGTAACTCGTGCCTAGTCTTCTATTATAGTTGTGAATCTAGGTTATGTTACTATTGTTATGAGCATATAAATGTTTATATAAGATCATGTGTAGGTGCTGCCATTAATGAAGTGTTAATTATTGATGACACCTACCCATTTACCTCAATGTGAATGCATAAATAGCAAATGTTAGGAGTCTTAAAGTGTAATATGAAGTTGACTTGTCTCCTATGCTATTGTGTGTTGTGTGGTCTATCCTTGAATGTGTATTGTGGTCCTAAGAGGGTGGATGCCTCAATATGTTGTTGATAGCCATTATGTGATCATATTGACCAATGTACACACATCCTCACTCTACATGCATGCTTACAAGTAGTATAGGTCATGGTGTCTAAATGAAAGATAGTTCTCATCACTAATGTCTACTATTATGCATGCTAAGCAAGTATAATTATACCTAGTGTCTAATTGTGTTTAAATGAAATCATGGTTCATATAGTTACACTTGTACACTTATGCATGAATAAAATGATGTATGTCCATATGTGGCAATTGTGTGTTATGTGGAAGGTTTGCTCACATATAAGTATTCACGCACACATGTATGAAGATCTAGTCAAGAGAGGGGCCTTGAAAGGTGTATTCATGTGTACGCTAAACTAGATGGTGCTTTACATATGTTATGTTCATGTGAAGGGATTCCTCACATGATTTAGGTTGATGAACTTTCATCTATGACCTATGAGCTAAGCATATGAGGGGATGACTATCCTAAACCTATGTTTTATAAAGAAATGATAATAAAGGTTTTTTCAATAAAGGGAACTTAGCTTAGCACCGAGTGAACTTGTATACGAGTGTGTGTCCCTATCCAATGTGGAAAGGTAGGTCTACCATAAATCTCAGGAGGTGGAAAGCCTCATAGCCCAAGGGCATAGAGGGATGTTTCCAAGATAGCCTCCAAGTTCCATAACTATGTTGCCACCATAGGATACTAGCTAGTGGATCCACCTAGAAAGCTATGTCATGTTTGGTTCTACTTTGGTGGTAGACCACCTTCTTTCAGTGTGGGGTTTTATGACACCGGATTCCATGTTTAGAATCACATGTCTATGTCGGTTAGGCTATAGTTTCCCTAAAGTAGAATGGACAATAGAAGTAAAGTAAGGACCCTAACTAGGATAACCTAAGGGTAGTTGCTTAGTGTAGGTGGGGGTATGGGACTTCACCTATACATTACACAAGTGACTCTTGAGGGAAGTCCTAGGAAGGTGTTCTGATGCATGTCACTATGTATATGTTCTTTATGCATGACTTTGTAGTTTTGGTCTACTTGTTATGAAGATGTGCATGGTATGAATCTATATGCATGATATTGATCTTATTGACTATATGATCAAGGTCTTGCTTGACATAAACGAAGTTGTCTTCTCCTACTATATTGATGTATGACTTGGATGTAAAGGCTTGTGGTCTTATGATAGGCTTACTAAGTATGTGTGAGGTTATGGGGCTTCACATATACATTGCACTAGTAGACTTAGAGTAGGATTATGAGTAAGGTATTATAATGCATTGATGTGAAGTAAAATAAGTATATGTGCATAATGACTAGGAGTTCACTGTAATGTCCTTATAGTTTTGGCTTAACTATGCCTATGTTGTACTATACTTGTATGATGGTATGTGTTGTCTTGTGTAGATTGTATGTATGGTTTCCTTGTGGACTTAAGGTGATGCATTGCACCAAGTATCACTAGAGGGTTACTTGGGAAGTTAATGAATAAAAGAAAGGAATGTTCACTGTAAAGTAGGAATAGCTCACTGTAATGTGACTTGAAAATGTAATAAATTATATATGTGATCTTATGAAATGTTTGGCCTTTGAATATGTTTATATGAAGTATTTGAACGATATAAATGCTACTGAATAAAGGTTTTATGAAGATTTACTCAAAAAGACATGAAGTATGGTTTCAAGAAAATGTCCCTTTTAAATGCATGTTTTTGCATGGTTGTCATACTTAGTGCATTCTTGTACAAATCACATTCTTCTCTACTTTTTACACAAAGTGTAGGTTATGGATGCTTAAAGGTTGTCTTGAATGGTAAAGAGCTTGATAAAAGATTCCCAAGCTCATTGAAAGGAATCCTTAAGTTCCAGGATCTCTTACTTATGTCTTTAATGTAAAGTGTTTAAATATTGTATAGTTATGTATTATGTCTTAAGGGTCGTGTCCCTAATGTACTCTAATGTTGTTGAGTCTAAGATGGCAAAGAGACATAAGTTCTAATATGTAATATGATATTTTATATATATATGAAGTAACGTTTCTAGCATATAATGTGCTATGAAAAATTTTAAATTTTCCGCTAAATTTACTATGTCAATGCGATGAATGTAACTATGGGCTTGTATAAGACCTCCGAGAGTTCAAGTACGCCATGTTACTTCTAGGGTTGCTCCCCGGTCGTTACAATAAACACCCAAATCTTCAAAAGACCCCTCCAAAATCATTCAGGGTACACACAATAAAAATTAAAAGTGCTAACCACCAAAAATTATATTCATGACTCTACGGGATCGATAAAATAGCCAACAGTGCCCGATCCCGCATAGACTCACTTCATCTCGCCCCACCCTTTCTATCTTTTTTAATTTTTGAGCTAACAAGATATTAAAAGATAAAATAATAATACGCCTTACACACAATGGTGAATCTTATATTGCAAAAAATATTAAGCTAAACAAAAATTGTAACAAAAATATTACATTTATCTGTCTATATAATAAATATAAAAATTGGTGAAAATAAAAAAGAAGGACGAAAATAAAGAGAAAAGAAGAAAATGGCAGAAGACCAAAAAAGTATTGTACAATGTGGACCCAGTGAAATTGGAGAACTAAACGTGAAAAATCGGACAAAAATATTTTTTGTAGGCAAATGTGAACCCATCATTTGGATACTACAGGTGCACCAATATTATGAGTTGAAAAATAATAAAATGTGGTGGTAGCTGAAATCGAACTGCAGCCATGTGGTTGATCACACTTCCTTGTACTAGCAAGACTAATTGCCTTTTATGCTCTCCATGAGGGCACAATTATTTATCTTTTAATTTCTTCCAGTTTTCCAAAGTATATATTGTAACATCTTAAAATTCAAAATAGCTAGGAAGAAGTTAAGAACTGAAAATAGTCATTTTTGGAAATTATAAAAAATCTGGAAATTTGCTTAAGTTAGAAGAAGTGAGCTTTTGGTCAACTTCAAGGGGCCACAACTCCTAGCTCAGGATGAGTTTGACTTTCTATATATGGTTGCAAACCTCTTGTAATGATCTTTCCAACGCCACTGAGTTAAATCGATTTTAAGTTTGTATGAGTGAGTTATGCCCTTTGGAAGTTGGGTTGTTCGAATAAGGAAATGTCCAATCCGTATTTTAGAAGGGTAGTTTGGTATTTTCCTTACCATTTTATTTTAATCATTTTTGGTAATTAATTAGGGGTATAAGATGAATTAAAGTGGGGTTTTGAGAGAAGAGAAAAGAAGAGGAAAATAAGAAGAACGTTCAAGAATGGAAAGTGAGATTCCAAAGAACTTTTGGGTTAGTTTTCAGAAAAGAGTAATCGCTTTCTAAATGAAACAAGAGAGGAAACTTTGATTTTCAAGGTAGCCTTTGAGCTAAGTTTTTTAGAACTAATCTCAAATCACAAAAGAAAGTATGTTTTTAAAACATAAAAGCTAATATAATACTTTGGGAGTAGTATTGAGCACCGATATGTGGGAGAGTACAGACAACACACAGCCCCCATAAACCTTGTAACCACCATGGGTACAAAAGAGTCATACTTTTTAGATGGTTCCTTTAGTTACTTTTAACATAGACTAGTGGATCTACTTAGTAGTTTAGAGTTCACACTAATGGCAAGGTATAGGACATCCCTGTCAGTGTGATGCAAAACGTTGTATCATCAAAATAGCTCTTACCTGATGGTTGTCCGTTAGAGAAACTCCCATAAAAGTTAATTATACTTTATATACATAGTTATTTGTATTTTACACACATGTTTGAGTTATATTGTATCTTTGCATACATACAGAGTTGACATCATGTTTTAAACAACTTTTCTTTATATTGCACTTGTTTTAAATTGCTCATATGAAATAAGTTCAGTCATGTAGAGTTAAGTTGAACCAGGTAAGCTCTTCAGATTTACTTTCAAGCTTATGTTTGTGTTTTAGCATTCAAAAATGCATACTCGTACAATCAACGTACTGATGTCAGTTGGTCTGCATTGTATTGTTGTAACACCCCGTATCCAAAACAGACAAAAAATCATCTTTTTTAGAAATCTGCAGGTGCAATCGACGGTTACCATCGATGGACCGTATCCTGACCCACGGCCCGTGCTGCACATCCGTCGATTGTGACTGAAACTCCACCAAAAACTCAGCCCAAAAAATTTGACTAAGTGTCAAACGACTGACGGACCTACAGTACGTAGTCTATGTCCATCGATCAACACCCCATTTACCCACTCTTTGACAAGAACCATGATTGACCACCATGGCCCATAGATGGACCCACGGACTGTAGGTATGACCGTTGGTGGAAATTAGCAGACAGTTAGGGGAAATTGCAGTTGGGTCAACTTCAAATGATCATAACTCTTAGCAAAAGGTGTCCCATGACATACCAACAAATAGATAATTGAATTAGATTTCTATAGCCACCAACCTTGCTAAATTCAAACCTCCGAGTAAAACGTTATGCCCATTTTAATAAAGGCCTGTCGAACAGACCCAACCAACGGACCCAAACGACGGACCGTCGATTGAACGACGGACCATCTATCCAGGTCGTCATTTGGTCCGACAGCAATTAATTCAGGGGTCTTTTGGTCTTTTCCCACATCGTTTAAAACCTAAGATACGTCGTGTTGACCCTAAATCAACAGATTTTAGTCAGTTTCAGCCTAGAAACATAACAAGAACTTCCTAAGTAAAAATCATAAATAAAACTTAGAAAATTAGAAGCAAGAAAGGAGAAAGAGGTCAAGAATCCTAGTTCATGAACGCAACAAGGTTCCAGCAGTTCCAGCCCCAAAACCTAAGTGTTTTTCTGTGAATTTCATCACCAGGTATGTGAGATTTCACTAGTGGTTTCCTTTCACCCATTGGGTCCCTAGTTTTTCAATCAGTTCTTGATTCTCTTATCATGATTTAACCTAGGGTTTCTAGAATTACAGTAGAACTTCATGACTTAGTTAAAATATATGTTCCAAATCAGATCATCATGTTATTACTTAGTTTATCGCATGAATTTCAGAACCCTAGCTATGTATTTCTTTAGTTCTTAAATTACACATGCTAGGTCAGATATTTCAGTTATTCAGTTATACATGCCTCAGTTTTAATGCATCATTATCAGATTAAATATTGCATTCTCAGTTTGCATGTTCAGTTTTGAGCTATCTAGTATTTACAGAAATTCAGACATAATCAGTTAACTACATAAGTCAATGGGAGTAGCATAATACCAAGTTGGACTAGGGTTTAGCGTACCCAAATAGTCCCAGAACTACTAGAGAAGTAGGTTGTAAGTCCCCTCTGAGGGCATCAGTTTATTGATCACGCCAGCATGCCTTTATACCTCTGGAAGGGTAAATTGGGTCCTCTCGATGGGGGCGTATACATCAGACTCCACATTTAGCTAATGTGGTTTTATTATCGGTTATTAGTAGCTCCCACAGTTCAGTCAGACTCTATTGCATTGACCATTTATCAGTATATTCAGTATTTAGCTTCAGCATGTTATAAATTGGTCATTGCATTCAGTTATCTATGCATTCAGTATATCATGTTCAGATTTTTATACTTGCTTTTGTGATTGTTCAGTTATGTTTTATTTCAGCTTTACTCTATCCTACATGCTCAGTACCTTCAAGTACTGATGCATACGTGCGCTACATCTTCTCGTGATGTAGGTTCAGGTTCTCAGCATCCAGATCACGCATAGATCGATTCCCGATCTCCAGTTCAGCCGATTTAGTGGTGAGTCCTCATACTTCGAGGACAATAGTCATGAGTTTCTTTTCAGTATTTAGTCCTTTAGGTTCAGTTTTTGCTAGACTTAGCTGGGGCTTGTCCCGGTATTTCTAGTTCAGTTTAGAGGCTATTTTCAGACATAGTTAGTTTCAGCTTAGTATTGAGTTAATAACTTTTTTGTATTAAGCTCGTCAATTTTCATATTATCTCAGTTTTAGCATATGGGTATTCCCCATCTTTTCATTATAAATTATGATTTAGCTTCCGCATCAGTTTATAATCTTTAGTATGCTCATGATCATGCCAGCAGGGTTAGCTTGGGATCACTTGTGGTCCTAGGTCCTGTGTTCGCGTCTCGGGGGTAGCTCGGACGTGACAATTATGATGCAGACGCAGGTAACTAGGCTCGACATCTGGGCTTGTCCCGGTATTTCTAGTCTAGTTTAGAGGCTATTTTCAGACATAGTTAGTTTTAGCTTATTATTGAGTTAATAACTTCTTTCTTTTAAACTCATCAACTCATCAGTTTTCATATTATCTTAGTTTTAGCATATGGGTATTCCCCATCTTTTCATTATAAATTATTATTTAGATTCCGCATCAGTTTATATTCTTTAGTATGCTCATGATCATGCCGGTAGGGTTAGCTTGGGATCACTTGTGGTCCTAGGTCCCGTGTCAGCGTCTTGGGGGTAGCTCGGGGCGTGACAAACTTGGTATCAGAGCACTAGGTTTAAGAGTCCTAGGATGTCTATTAAGCCACACTAAGTAGAGTCCTTTTCATGGGTGTGAAGTGCACCACATATAAGGAGAGGGAGGCTACAAAATGTTTTAGGAAAATTTCACTTTCTTGTCACTCTTATTGTGCGTAAGGTATGATATTATTCCCCTCTAACTTGACGTTTTGCATTTCAGATCATGCCTCCTCGTAGAGCTAACGCTAGGAATCCGAATGCCAGGAATGCAAACGCAGCTCCTCCAGTCCCAGATCAGGAAGTCTCCAATGCTGAATTCAGAAGTGCCATTCAGATGTTGGCTCTGAGTGTCGCCAACCAGAACTATCAGCGGGTTCAAGTTCCTATGAATGTAAATGGTGGATCAGTAGTAGCCAGGGTCCGTGACTTTGTTAGGATGAATTTGCCTGAGTTCTTAGGATCGCAGACTAGTGAGGATCCTCGGAATTTCTTGGACGAGATCAAGAAGATATTTGAGGTGATGCAAGTCACTGGAAATGATCGTGTTGAGTTGGCATCATACCTGCTGAAAGATGTGTCTCATATATGGTACACACAGTAGAAGGAGAATAGGGGTGCAAATGCATCTATCATTAATTGGGAGTGCTTTAGTGAGACCTTTCTGGATAGGTTTTTCCCAATAGAGATGAGAGAAGCAAAAGCCCAGGAATTCATGAACTTAAGGCAGGGTAACATGACAGTCCAAGAGTATGGAATCAAATTTAACCAACTCTCCAGGTATGCTCCTCACATGGTTTCTGACTTCAGGGCCCAGATGAATAAGTTCTTGTATGGGGTGTCAAATTTGGTGAAAACTGAGTGCAGAAATGCTATGTTACTGGGAGATATGAACATCTTTAGGCTTATGACTCATGCTCAGTAGGTTGAGGGTGATAAGCTTAGGGAACATGCTAAGGAGAATAAGAAGGCTAGGACTGGAAAGTATGACTATTCTCAGCAGAAATTGGGTGGTGGAAATCGCTCGTAGAGTCAGCAAAATTTTTCAGCTCCATCCCCTTCGACAGCTAGTGTTCATCCTCCTGAATAGGTATAAGAAGGTTAGAGCACCAGGCTCTAAGTCTCAGGGAAGTGTTTCAGGCAGCAAGACTTACCCCACTTGCCCTAAATGTAGTAAGAACCATCCAGGAGAGTGCCTTGCAGGAAAGGAAGGTGTTTTGGGTGTGGTCAGTCTGGTCACAGATTGAGGGATTTTCCTTCTAGACAGGGTCAAGGAGGTGGAAATGGTAGAGTTCAGTCTACAACTTCATCAACACCATCAAATCGCCCGACTCAGCAGGGTAACTCATCTGGTACAGGTAGCGGTCAGCACCAGAACAGGTTGTATGCTCTTCAGGCTCGCCAGGATCAGGAAGGTTCTCTTGATATAATCACTAGTATGTTACGAGTCTTTGACCTTGATGTGTATGCATTATTAGATCCAGGGGCTACTCTTTCTTTTGTAACTCCTTACATAGCATTCCAATTCAGTGTCATTCCAGAAACTCTCTCAGAATCTTTCTCAATCTCTACTCTAGTCGGTGACCCAGTTATAGCTAGACGGGTATACATAAATTGCCCTGTCACAGTCTCTCAAAAGGTCACCTCAACAGTTCTTGTAGAGTTAGAAATAGTAGACTTTGATGTCATTCTAGGCATGGATTGGTTACATTCATATTATGCCTCAGTCGATGTAGAACTAAGATTGTTCATTTTTAGTTTCCAAATGAACCAATCTTAGAATGGAAGGGTAGTAGCTTAGCGCCTATGGATCGATTAATTTCTTACCTTAAGACCAGAAAGATGATCTCAAAGGGTTATCTCTATCATCTAGTTCGGGTTAATGATTCTAGCTCTGAAACCCCAACTCTTGAGTCAGTTCCAGTAGTCAGTGATTTTCCAGAAATGTTTCTAGAAGATCTTTCCGGAGATTCTCCCGAAAGGGAAATCGACTTTGGAATTGATCTCCTTCCAGATACCCAGCCAATTTCTATTCCTCCTTACAGAATGGCTCCAACAAATCTTAAGGAATTGAAGAAGCAGTTGAAAGACCTTCTAGATAAGTGCTTCATCAGACCTAGTATTTCACCATGGGGTGCACCAGTGTTGTTCGTAAACAAGAAAGATGGTTCTCTCAGAATGTGCATTGACTATAGACAATTGAACAAGGTCACAATCAAGAATAAGTATCCCATCCCCAGGATTGATGACTTGTTTGACCAACTTCAGGGTGCTAGCCATTTCTCAAAGATATACCTTATATTGGGTTATCCTCAGCTCAGAGTCAGAGATAGTGACATTATGAAAACAACCTTTAGAACTCGGTATGGTCATTCTGAATTTGTAGTTATGTCATTTGGACTAACCAATGCTCCTACAACTTTCATGGATTTGATGAACAGAGTGTTCAAACAGTACTTGGACTTGTTCGTTATCGTCTTTATTGATGATATCCTCATTTACTCTAGGAATGAGGAAGAACATGCAAGTCATTTGAGAGTTGTTCTGCAGACTCTCAAAGATCGCAAGTTATTCACTAAGTATAGCAAATGTGAGTTCTGGTTGCAATACGTTGGTTTCCTTGTAACATTGTATCTAGCAAGGGGATCCGGGTGGATTCACAGAAGATAGAAGCGGTGAAACAATGGCTCAGACCTACCTCTACTACAGATATCATAAGTTTCTTAGGTCTATCGGGTTATTACAGAAGGTTCGTGGAAGGATTTTCATCCATAGCCTTACCATTGACTAGGTTGACTTAGAATATGGTCAAGTTTCAACGGTCAGATGATTGTGAGAAAAGCTTTGCAGAATTGAAAATAAGATTAACTACAGCTCCTGTCTTGACTCTACCAGAGGGTTCAGATGGTTATGTGATCTATTGTGATGCATCCAGAATAGGCTTAGGTTGTGTGTTGATGAAGCGAGATAAGGTTATAACTTATGCTTCTAGACAAGTTAAGGTGCATGAGAAGAACTATCCAACTCATGACCTCGAGCTTGCAGCAGTGGTGTTTGCAGTCAAGATCTGGAGACACTACTTGTATGGTGTTCATGTAGATGTGTTCACTAACAATAAGAGCCTTCAGTATGTGTTCACCCAGAAAGAGTTGAATCTTCGCCAGAGGAGATGGCTTGAGTTCCTTAAGGACTATGATATGAGTGTGCATTATCATCCGTGTAAGGCGAATGTAGTAGAAGATGCTCTTAGTAGATTATCTATGGGTAGTGTAGCCCATGTTGAGGAAGAAAGGAGAGAGATAATGAAGGATGTTCACAGGCTTTCTCGCTTAGGAGTTCGCCTTATGAGCATACCAGACAGTGGTGTAACAGTTCAAAATGGGGCAGAATCTTCTTTGGTAGTGGAGGTTAAGGAAAAGCAAGATAGTGATCCAATCTTGCTTGAACTTAAGGGTGCAGTCGATAATCAGAGAGTGGAGGTTTTCTCCCAAGGGGGAGATGGTGTACTTCGCTACCAGGGTAGATTGTGTGTTCCTGATGTGGGATATTCCTGCAAAAGCCCATAACTCTAGATATTCTATTCATCCAGGTGTCACTAAGATGTACCCGATCCACGGGAAGTCTATTGGTGGAATGGCATGAAGAGGGATATAGCAGATTTTGTGAGTAAGTGCCCGAATTTCCAGCAAGTCAAGGTAGAACATCAGAAACCAGGGGGTATGACTCAAGAGATCGACATTCTTACATGGAAGTGGAAGGTGATAAATATGGATTTCATCACAGGGTTACCGCGTACTCGCAGACAGCATGACTCCATTTGGGTGATAGTTGATAGGATGATTAAGTCTTCTGGCTTTTTGGCGGTTAAGACTACAGATTTGGCAGAGGACTATGCCAAGCTTTACATTAATGAAATTGTGAGGTTGCACGGGGTTCCTTTGTCTATCATCTCAGATAGAGGTCCTTAGTTTACCTCTCATTTCTGGAAGTCATTTCTGAAGGGTCTTGGCACTCAAGTTAACCTTAGCACAACATTTCATCCGCAGACGGATGGACAGGTAGAGCATACCATTCAGACCCTAGAGGATATGTCGAAAGCTTGTGTGATCAATTTCAAAGGTATTTCAGATGATCACCTTCCTCTGATTGAGTTCGCCTACAAGAATAGCTACCATTCTAGCATTCAGATGGCCCCTTATGAGGCTTTGTATGGGTGTAGATTTAGATCTCCCGTTGGTTGGTTTGAAGTAGGTGAAGAAGATTTGATAGGGCCATATTCAGTCATTTATGCTATGGGGAAAGTGGAACTCATTAGATATAGACTTAATACAGCCCAAAGTTGTCAAGAATCATATGCAGATGTAAGGAGAAGGGAACTAGAATTCCAAGTTGATGATTGGGTTTTTCTGAAAGTGTCACCTATGAAATGGGTGATGAGATTTGGCAAGAAATGGAAGCTCAGTCCTAGATATGTAGGCCCTTACAAGATCTTGAAAAGGATTGGCAAGGTGGCATATGAGTTAGAGTTGCCAGCAGAATTAGCAGCTCTGCATCCGGTCTTCCACATCTCACTCTTGAAGAAGTGTGTGGGTGACCCAGACTCTGTAGTGCCATTAGAGAGTGTGGCGGTGAAAGATAGTCATTCTTATGAGGATGTACCAGTTGAGATTCTTGACCGTCAGGTTAGGAGGTTGAGAAACAAAGAAGTCGCTTCAGTCAAAATTTTGTGGAGGAGTCAGTCCATAGAGGGAGCTACTTGGGAAGCAGAAGCAGCCATGAATGCTAAGTATCCTCACCTCTTTCCTTCCGATTACACTCCAGCTTGAGGTAATAGTTCCTCTTCAGTTTTTCAGTTATTCATGTGTAAATTCAGCCTTAGAATCATGTTCCCTCAGTTTGTACTTGCATTTTCAGCGTATTTTCATGTTCTTGGAACTTAATCAAGTCAGAAACTCAGTTCTCAGTGTTTGTTAGTAGGGATTGCAGCTCTCTCCCTCTATTTCAGCTAGTTTAGTCTTCATTCGAGGACGAATGTTCCCAAGGGGGAGATAATGTAACACCCCGTATCCAAAATAGACCAAAAATCATCATTTTTAGAAATCTGCAGGTGCAATCGACGGTTACCATCGACGGACCATAGCCTAACCCACGGCCCGTGCTGCACATCCGTCGATTGTGACCGAAACTCCCCCCAAAACTCAGCCCAGAAAATTTGACTAAGTGTCGAACGATGGACGGACCTACGGTCCGTAGTCTGTGTCCGTCTATCAACACCCCATTTACCCACTCTTTGACAAGAACCACGATTGACCAGCACGGCCCGTAGATGGACCCACGGACCGTAGGTGGAAATAAGCAGACAGTTAGGGGGGAATTACAGTAAGTTCAACTTCAAATGATCATAACTCTTACGACAAAATGAATGAGGTGTCCATGACACACCAATAGATAGATAATTGAATTAGCTTTCCATAGCCACAGACCTTGCTAAAATAAGACCTTAGAGTAAAACATTATGCCCATTTTAGTAAAGGCCTATCGAACAGACCCAACCTACGGACCCAAACGATGGACCGTCGATTAATCGACGGACCGTCTGTCCAGGTCATCGTTTGGTCCGACAGCAATTAATTCAGGGGTCTTTTGATCTTTTACCACTTCGTTTAAACTCTAAGATACATCGTTTTGACCCTAAATCATCAGATTTTAGTCACTATAAGCCTATTAACATAACAAGAACTTACCTACGTCAAAATCATAAATCAAAACTTAGAAAATTAAAAGCAAGAAAGGAGAAAAAGGTCAAGAACCCTAGTTCAAGAACACAACAAGGTTCCAACAGTTCCAGCCCCGAAACCTAAGTGTTTTTCCGTGAATTTCATCACCAAGTATGTGGGATTTCACTAGTGGGTTCCTTTCACCCATTGGGTCCCTAGTTTTTTAGTCAGTTCTTGATTCTCTTATCATGATTTAACCTAGGGTTTCTAGAATTACAGCAGAACTTCATGACTTAGTTAAAATATATGTTCCAAATCAGATCATCATGTTATTACTCAGTTTATCGCATGAATTTCAGAACCCTAGCTATGTATTTTAGTTCTTGAATTACACATGCTAGGTCAAATATTCCAGTTATTCAGTTATACATGCCTCAGTTTCAATGCATCATTATCAGATTAAATGCTGCATTCTCAGTTTGCATGTTCAGTTTTGAGCTATTCAGTATTTATAGAAATTCATACATAATCAATTAACTACATAAATCAATGGAAGTAGCATAATACCGAGTTGGACTAGGGTTTAGCGTACCCAAATATTCCCAGAACTACTAGCCAAGTAGGTTGTAAGTCCCCTCTGTGGGCATCAGTTTAGTGATCACGCCATCATGCATTTACACCTCTGACAGGGTATATTGGGTCCTCTCGATGGGGCGTATACATCGCACTCCACATTTAGCTAATGTAGTTTTATTATAGGTTATTAGTAGCTTCCACAATTCAGTCAGACTCTATTGCATTGAACATTTATCAGTATATTCAGTATTTAGTTTTAGCATGTTATAAATTGGTCATTGCATTCAGTTATCTATGCATTCAGTATATCATGTTCAGATTTCTATACTTGCTTTTGTGATTGTTCAGTTATGTTTTATTTCAGCTTTACTCTATCCTACATGCTCAGTACCTTCAAGTACTAACGCATATGTGCGCTACATCTTCTCGTGATGTAGGTTCAGGCTCTCAGCATCCAGATCACGCATAGATCAATTTCCGATCTCCAGTTCAGCAGATTCAGTGGTAAGTCCTCATTCTTCAGGACAATAGTCATGAGTTTCTTTTCAGTATTTAGTCCTTTAGTTTCAGTTTTTGCTAGACTTAGCTGGGGCTTGTCCCGGTATTTCTAGTTCAGTTTAGAGGCTATTTTCAGACATAGTTAGTTTCAGCTTAGTATTGAGTTAATAACTTTTTTGTATTAAGCTCGTCAATTTTCATATTATCTCAGTTTTAGCATATGGGTATTCCCCATCTTTTCATTATAAATTATGATTTAGCTTCCGCATCAGTTTATAATCTTTAGTATGCTCATGATCATGCCAGCAGGGTTAGCTTGGGATCACTTGTGGTCCTAGGTCCTGTGTTCGCGTCTCGGGGGTAGCTCGGACGTGACAATTATGATGCAGACGCAGGTAACTAGGCTCGACATCTGGTGCACCGTTGATACAATGAGTAGTTCAGAGTCTGTTGGTGAGCCTCCTTGCTTTTCGGAGGATCCATTTTCACTGCTTTCTAGTTTTAGTTCACTAGGATGTTGTGGTTTTTGTCCCATCATCCATCTTTGTTGTTTTGCAGGCATCATAGACATTCAGATGTTAGTTCTTTACTCTTTTCATTGTCATAATTCCATGTTGAGACTTTGGTTTGCCTTAATGGCCATTTGAATGTTCTTTTATAGCATTCTAGGTTATTACGTGAACTTATCTTTTTGAGTTTAAATCTTCCGATGAGTAAGTAAGCCAAGCCAAGCCAAAAGTTCTCTTGGTTAAGTCTTCCGATGAGTAAGTAACCCAAGCCAAGCCAAGGGTTATCTTGGGGCTAGCAATGGTTCTCGAGTGCCAGTCCCGCCCAGGGTGTAGGCTCGGGGCGTGACATATATATACATAATTTTTTCAATGTTAACAGGTACACGTGCATTTCCACCTTTACATATGGGTCTGCCTCTGTTTCCGGGTCAATCAATTAAAAATTAAACAAAAGTGATCAATAATATGTACTACTAATACAAAAAATATCCTATTCTTCCTATTTGTTTCCAGATAAAAAAAATTAATGCTAAATTATGAAGAGCAAATTAAAACATCATGTATGTTTATCATCCTACAAATATAATTAGTTATTTTCTTTTTCATAATAAAAAATATATGTAATCGATATATTTACTTATGGTAGAGTCAATACTAACAATTCATTTATATAAGATGGAATTTATAACAGTTTTTAGCTATTATTTTATTTAACCTGCATAAAACAACTATCCGCCCCACTTACATCAATTTCTGAAATGATTATTTCAATACGCCCAACATAGGGCACCCAGTTTTGGTCCTTCACGGTTCGCTTTTCAATTTAAATAATAAAAAATACTTATAAAACAAATGTATGACTTATCCAATAATTTGACGCGATAATATATTAATTTAACTTTACAAATGCTTATAAAATAGAAACAATAATAACTTATATGAAAAGAAGTATACAAGTGTAACACAAAAGAAATTAAGAGAAATATGGTTCTTACATTAAATTTATGACATTTTATATGATGTGAAGTTGTGAAATAAAAGTCACAATAAGCATGATTTGAAGGCTTAAAAAAAATATAATAGGTAGTAAAATATTGAGATTAATATTGAATATGTGTAAGGGTAAAATATTAAATTACTTAACATGTCAATGTGTTATTCAATATGAATAATAATATTTGTTTAGATTGGAATTATAAATGGGTTCATTTTGTGCACACCTAGACTAGAAATTTATAAACTTGGGTGATGAAAACCGTTTGGTTATATAGAGACGTAATGAGTGAAACTACGTGTCATATGTGGCTATGGATTTTCGCTAATCCAATCAAGCACTTACCTCCACAAAAAAAAAGAGCACCTGTAAAAACAGTCAGTTATATTGAAGAGAAAAGAAAAGAAAAGAAAATATTGGTAAAGAAAGCAAAATAGTTTGGGAATGGCTGCAGTGGGCATAGGTGGTGTAGTACTCCATTCTTCATTTATGGGGAAGAAAGTGGGGATTTTGAAGCCTTTATGCTTGTCGATACGATTGAAGAAACAATGTAATTTTTCAATTTGCAGTAGCTTTGTACATGATCTTTTTGTTGGAGTTGGGGTAGGACTACCCTGTACTGTAATGGAGTGTGGTGATATAATTTATAGAAGCACACTACCCAAGTCAAATGGGATCACAGTTACTGTTCCTGGGGTTATTTTGGCTTTGGGTACCCTCTCTTACCTCTGGGCTACTCCTGGTGTTGCTCCTGGTTTCTTTGATATGTTTGTTCTTGCCTTTATTGAAAGATTCTTTCGACCCATTTATAAGAAGGTACCGTTTACTTATCTTCTTTGTTCCCCCAAATTCTTTATCTTATCTTGTTTTGTTTTGTTTTGTTTTGTTTGCAGGATGATATTGTATTGGGAAAGAAACTTGGTGAGGGATCTTTTGGTTCTGTTTATAGAGTTTCTTTGGCAAGAAAGCCATCATCAAAGCCTGCTGATTTAGTCTTAAAAAAAGCAACTGAATATGGAGCAGTGGAAATATGGATGAATGAGCGTGTGCGTAGAGCTTGTGCTAATAGTTGTGCTGACTTTCTTTATGGTTTTCGAGAGGTACACTTGTTGTTCAATCATATATATATATATATATATATATATATATATCACTTATTCCAATCACTTATCTATGTTGAAAATGCTACTAGACTTCTTCAAAGAAAGGAGCAGAGTATTGGCTTCTTTGGCGTTTCGAAGGGGAAGCTACACTTGCTGATTTGATGCAGAGTAGAGACTTTCCCTACAATGTAGGTATTCCTTCTTCTTGTTACCTAAAATGCATATTTTTATCTACTTTTCATATAATCGCAACTGCTTTGGGACACAACACTTTGCTCTCGTGGTAAATGTCCACTAATTTCAATTCACCTGCATAGATAGTTACAAATTTTTCCTATTTCATTAGCTACTTAGAGCTCTGTGCTTATACCATGCGAATTTGTGATTTAAAGTTAATGTACAGATTGTGAAAAGATCTTAGTTTCACGTGTCTGAGAAAAAACGGCAGATCAGGTTGAAAATAGAATATGTATATTTATAGTTGTTAAAAGATCATTTGATATTTATTGGTATAAATTAGACTCCTAAAAAGATCTAAATGTAGGAGAAATCACTAGCAGTGATAACTAATACTAAAATGTTTTCTATTGAATGAAAAATTCTCTTGAAACAGTATCATAACCTACTCGGTTCAGATATAACAGAAATACCTTCATTTTAGGCATTTACATGTTAACAGAAATTAGCAAATACGGAGCTGAGAGGAATGATTTTTGATTTCGCAGTGGAAGTTTATGATAGATACTGGTAGCGTTAAACAACAAAAGGATGTTGTATAGAACACTTAAAAAATGCAATTATCTGCTAACTGAAAAGAGATTAACAATATGAAGAAAATGTCCTCCTAATTGAGAAAAGATTCTACAGAAAGTTATCATGAACATTCACCATTCACTGCATTGTTAGAACTACCTCTTCAAGTTGAGATAGCCAAAATATCCGATCGTACCATGTTTATATATATATATATATATGTTCAGCATATCCAAAATATTACACATGTGACCCAATGGTTTTGAGGTTGAACAATTGAATAGTTTTTCTTTTTCATTGATACCCATAAGTGAGTTATTATAATTCATTATTTTGAATAATTGTAATTTCTTGTGTCCGACTCTTATAGAGTTGCCCCTAATGGCAAATTACTAACTTCTGATCATTTCTCTCAAAGAACATTTATTTTATCTACTTAAATGTTTACAGAACTCTTAACACAATTAAGCTGTAAATTCTTTTCCCAAAGGCTAGCTTTGATCTAATTTTATGAGCCAAATGACCCCCCATATTACATAATTTACATGCTCTACATTGTGGAAGGAAGTCTTTAAAATCTGTCCTTCTATACAGATTTAGCAAATGAAAGAAAATAATTGACATAGACAATAACAACTAGTTGAACTAATGTTTGGTTATTATGGTTGATTCGGTGTTTGTCACGAATGTTTTTCATCTCTTTTTAGTCGAGATTTTATGATGGTGGTCTACAGATAAGTGTGATATCAGATATTATCTTAGAAAACGTCTGAGACAAATTATTGAGTATTGAAATAAAAAAAATAAAAAATTGGAATGAGTCAATGAGCTGGATGTATATAAAGGAAGCTCGGTCATAATTAGTGTTTGGTTGGGTTCAGTTTTTGTTGCAAGTCCTTTCTGCAAAAGTTACTATCTGTTTTATCCTCCCGCTCCTGCACTCTCTCTCATGATTTATTAAATCATCAGGTAGAATCATTGATCCTTCGTGAGGTCCAGGACTTGCCCAAAGGTTTAGATAGAGAAAACAGAATCATTTTGACAATTATGAGACAACTCCTATTTGCTTTGGATGGGCTTCACTCCACAGGGATAGTACATAGAGATATTAAGCCTCAAAACATAATTTTCTCTGAAGGTAAACTGTCCTTTTAATATTTGTGGTTGAGTTTGATTGCCTACTTGTAAGTTGTAATTAATGTCTCTCTGAAGCAGGTTCTCGCGCGTTCAAAATAATTGATCTTGGTGCTGCAGCTGATTTGAGAGTAGGAATCAATTATATTCCTAAGGAGTTTCTTTTAGATCCAAGGTAATTTCCTACTCTGCAAACTGATTATCCCCTTGATAAAAATGGCATTATATAATTTTCAGCTCATAAGGATGACTTCCTATCAGTCTTTTCTGTTATTCATTTCAAAAACATCTCCAATCAAATTAAATAAAAGAACATGCATTTTCCATCCGTGTTATTGTCAGGGTAATGTATATTCTAACCTCAACATCTCAATCTGTCTTTGTTGTTTCTTTCATGGATTAATGAAGTATGATGCCAATTTGCTCATCGAATCATGTCCATTTTTTCACTTTACATATTTTCTGAAGTCAATTTATTTTTGTTAATCACCCCTTTATTATTTATAACAAGATGTCCTCAAATCTCCCAAATGAACCATCAGTGCTAACCTTATAAGTTCTTTGACGACTACCAGGAAAATCAACTTCATATTTGTGCGTTTTAAAAGTGTTCTTTTTCTATATGTTCAAGCTAACAAACTGAAAATTATATGCCTAAATAGAAAAAAATGTGGGTCCCAACAGAATAACCTCTCTGAAATTGAGTGATGAAATATCAGGATTGTCCAATTTAATGGGTATGTTATGTACCATAATCAATTAGTACTTTCCCGCACATATGAAAGAACATTAGATGACTTTGAGATTGGATTTATGGCATGTTTCTGCTTGTTAGTTTTAATTATATTAACTTAATTTACATGTGGAAGAGATGCACAGAGTATGAATGATCATGTTCCTTATTCAATTATAAAGAAGTGAATTGATCTCTTATTTATCCCACATCCAAAGGGTCAATTTGTGTTGTTATACTAATCTGACTGTATATTGACTATTGAGATTGGTATGATCTCAAAAGTTAATCTTTGTACCATTAAAAGGTAAAGAGAAAATAGATGCATTCTGTGTTACTGATCATCTGTGTTTTGGAACACTTTCAGGTAATACCATTTATAACTTGGTATGTTTTCATGGGTGGATCTTTTACTTAGAGGTTTGGTATACTTGTTTTTCTAATTGTGTGTCTTTTCCGGTCAAGATACGCTGCACCAGAGCAATACATTATGAGCACACAAACCCCTTCCGCACCGTCTGCTCCAGTTGCAACTGCACTTTCCCCAGTTCTATGGCAGGTTTGGTGACCAGTTACTCACTTTTGGCCCATTACATTTTTTTTCTGTAAAATAACTCCTTGTTATGCTAATCTGTTAACAGCTGAATCTCCCAGATCGATTTGACATCTACAGTGTCGGTCTCATATTCCTGCAAATGGTTAGATTCAAATCAAAAGCTATTTACTATTAATCATTCTTGGACAAAATTTATCTCTTCAGGAGAATCTAGACATTTGAGTTTGAAATTAAAAGGATTTCAAGGAAGTGATCGTCATTTTCTTTTAATTTTTCTTATTTTAAGGTAGAGAATATCAATTCCCCTGAGTACATGATTTGGTTCTCTGAATTAATAAATAACTAGTCAACTAGGATCTTGAACTTTAAGCAAAAAACAATGATATGGAAAAACTGATTTGTCTCGTGATGTAGAACATGTAATCAAGTGTTTCTAAAACGTGGTTAAAGATGAGATTCTGAACTATGAAATGACTACTCACTTTTTCTAAAAGAAGCAACGACTTCAAAACAAGTTAACCTATGATCTGATTTTGGATGGGGAAAATGTGTTCTTGAATTATCAAATGATTTGTAGTTCCTAAAGTTACCGCTAATGTGGCTAGAAACCTCATACATATTTGAGAACAAGATAAGGGCTATCACCACTTTGTTTGGAACCAAAAACTAGGATTAAGAGAAGAAACAGAGTATAATCTCTGTATTTTTAATTGTTGCTATCTAAAGAACATGAACTGTATCTTTTACAAGGCATCAGAGCCCTTTATATAGGCTTAGGGTCTCTTCTTTGATGACTACATTTGCTATTCTAATAAGGAAAGAAAATAGATAAAAGCAAGGAGATAAAATGCCTATTCTACAAGGAAACAATTAAGAAATTAACATATACCAACAAAAGGAAATAAGAACAATATTTCCCATTTTATGAAGGAATAGTCTTTAACGTAGCTTCTTCGACTTGTAGCTTCTTGGACTTCATGGACTAGAAAAGTTTCTTGAACTTGAAAATAAGTCCACACACTTATTCTTGGGCATGGAAGAACTTTTACTCGGCAGGTTAAGTAAGAAAAGCTCTATATAGCTTCGCAGTTTACACCAGTACATGAGGAAGAAAATGAACAATGACCTGCAAATAGTAACTTTATGGATATTAAGTAAGAAACAAAGGTCCTTTAATTAAGGGTGGCCTTTGCATGATTTATTTGAGGAAAGACAACTCATATTTTTGCTTTTTTTGGGTAGGTGTAACTCTTTTGAGATTAGTGTTAATGTCGTTAATTTGAAAACCACCACATTTTCTTGTATACAGAAAGTCCCCACATTCTCCATCCCCCTCTCCTTCACTTCCATAACCGCCACCTCTTCATCCGTCACTTCCTCCACCACCACTTCCTTCTCTTTCCCCGCCTCAACTGTCGCTTCCTTCTCCATATCTCTGCCTCCCCTCTACTTCTACTTTCAATAGTAAATTCAACTTCTTCATTAGGTTGCTGGAAACAACTACTAAATTTGTTGGAACAACTTCAATAGTTATTGGAACAACTTCAATAGTTATTGGAACAACTAAACAAATTCTAAGTTACTGTAACACATTCCTAAGTTGTAATTATCAAAGTTGTTGCAATTAGGATTGGTAGTTGTTGGATTTACAGCAGTATCTCCTTGTCTGCTCCAAAAAATTGTATTTCCGAATCACCTCCACCAATCTTCATACAACAAAATTAAAAATAGTTTGTAGATTAAAAAGAAGAAGAAGATGAAGAAGAAAAAGAGAGAAGGGAGGGAATTCAAAAAGCTGAATTTTGAACATGAAAAGTGGGCATGTATGTATTATTTTAAAAACTTGGATAGATAATATTTTAATCTCAACTTTGGAATTATAAATTATTTCTTTTTGAATTTTAACATTTCTATTCAGGCTCATATTAACTTAATCGTGGCTGACCTGGTCAAGATCAATTTTTTGTTCAAGACTTGAGAGGTTCCTTAAATTAAATATAATCTAGAATCATGTTTAAATGAAATTGTTGGTTTCCTTTCTCCTTTTCTGTAGCTCATATAACCAAGATCTGGATTCGCTATAACTTTAAACAAATTACCCACTAGATGTGATCTTACCTCTTTCAATAGGCTCCCCCTTCCTCCGTAATACGGATTAGTCAAGCCAATTGGTTTCATATACCAATGGTTAAACCAAAAAAAAACTAAAATAGTACTGAACATTGCATGTACAGGATTTTAAAATTGACTATGTATTACAGTCAGAAATAGGTTAAATGCTGATATTTCTGTCTTGTAGTGTTTTCTGAAGAATTTATATGTTGTTTGTTCCATGATAGGCATTCCCAGGATTACGCAGTGACAACAGTCTCATTCAATTCAACCGACAACTGAAGAGATGTGACTATGATTTAGTTTCGTGGAGACAGAGTGTAGAGCCTCGTGCTGGCCCTGAACTTAGGAAAGGCTTCGAGTTGTTAGATTTGGATGGTGGAATAGGGTGGGAGCTATTAACATCTATGGTACGTTTCAAAGCACGCCAAAGAATTAGTGCAAAGACAGCTTTAGCTCATCCTTACTTTGATAGAGAAGGTCTTCTAGCCCTGTCCTTCATTCAGAACATAAAGCTGCAATTCTTGCGGGCTACACAACAAGACTATAGTGAAGCTGCAAACTGGGTTGTTCAACTAATGGCAAAATCAGGAACAGAACAAGATGGGGGCTTCACGGAAGCACAACTTCAGCAGCTTAGGGTATGTTTCTCATGGCATTACGACATTGTTACTAATGTTGGTTATTAAATGTAAAATTTCCTCAATATGCTTTGTTTTGTTTTTCCATTTGTGATTTACAGGAAATAGAGCCTAAGAAGAGGTCAAATGCACAGAGGAATGCTCTTGCATCAGCCCTTCGGCTTCAAAGGAAAATTATAAAAACCCTGAATGAGAGTATGGATGATCTTAGCAATAAACGGAAAAGCTTATGGTGGAGCCGATGGATTCCAAGAGAGGAATAAAATTAGTAAATGTGTACAAAATAGTTTTAGTACTTGTTTCATAGAAGCTCACTTACTAGTTTTCATTCTCATTTGACAATGTAAACCAATTTTTCAACATAGATTATTATATGTAAAAAGTGAAAATATCTTATACCAATATGTACCCTTGTTTTATTATTTTATACAAAGATATGGAGATTACAGTTGATTTTCTATGTAGCCTGGTAAAATTGACCGAAAACCATAGAACAGTTTATAATTGTAACATCATTTGTTTCAGCCCACCTTAATGCTTCTACAGAAAGATGAAAAATGGTGAACAGTAGAAACACTATTACTGGTCTAAAGGAATTGACATTTTTCTTCCCTTGGGGTACCAAGTCACAATATGCAGAGTAGAATTCTCGGACCAAGGTGGGAATGCATGGGCCACGGGGCCTGGTGAAGATATCAAACCTGTGGAACCAGAGTGTGTCCCACACTACGCCATCGTTGGGCAATCTCTTCTCCTCTAGGATGGTCCTCGATCCCTCGACCTTTAACCGATTGAGTAACCGTGGAGGAGGACCCTTAAGTGGTGGTGTTGAAACCACCGTATGTGCTGTAGCTGGCACTATATCTGCAGCAGGAGAGGTAAACTCCGAAATCCTAGACGATCTTGACGAGCCTTTGCATGAATATCTGCTCATCGGGTCTATAGTAATTGGACACCCTCATGCTTAGAGAATGAGGCCGAGAATCAAAAGACTTCACATCACTCCGGAGTTGTGCTCCGATCTCTCAGCTATGGGCACTTTGCCCCTCTTCGGAGTTGTTTTCTTGCCATATTTGGTTGAAGCAACTTCTCCCTCATTTATTACAATATCCCGTGCTCATTTGCGGGGCAACATGCCACTTTCATCCAAATTAGTCCTAACCATATCTACGAAACGCATCGAAAATAGTTAGAAAACGTGAATGAAAGTTGTAGAGCTAAAGTTGCAGAAAGACTCTGCGAACCAGTAGGCGAGTCACTGAGTCACTTAGGCGAGCTAGATTGGGCTCCCTGAGAGAACCAACTTTAATAAAATTCCAGAAATAAGGCATGTCGGCGATGCTCAAAGCCTTTCGGCGAATCGTCAACACCACTTGGCGAGCTTAGAGATCGACTAGCCCGCGAAAATTACAGTGTGTTTTAGGGGTTAGGGGCACAGAAAGGGCAATCAAAAGAACTTTTTGGTGAGTTGCCGAGTGAACTCGGTGAGCTAATGCTTCCTGCCGAAAGTTACCGACTTAAACCGTTCGACGAGCTCGACCCAACTCACCAAACGGTCCAATGTGCCAATTTTCAACCCCGTTTCCAAAATCAAGCCACCAACCTCCGAAATCAAAACCAAACACACACATTACTTAATTCAAACCATACCCATTCGACCCATGCCTCCACGGTACTCAGAATCGCAAACAATTTCCATTTGACGTGACTTTTTCCCTGAAGAATGATGGCAAACGCTCCATCATTGGGAAAATTACATCATTTGGCATAATTCGAGGTTAACTCATACTTCACCCCGCTAGATCCAATACATAATAGCAACAACCCAACAATTTAGAGACAATTTTAATGCGCAAAACATAGAAAATTATCTTTTAAGCATTTAGGCACAAGTTAAAAAAAAAAAAAAACGGGCAATCCAACACATAAAACACGATTTAAGCAATTCTCCTACACATTTTAACACATATTTACCAATAACATTTAAGTTCAACCACTAATCAAAGGTGCAGGGTTTGGAAAACGAACTTGTATGCCGAATTGATAATTTGAAAAGCTAGGTAGAAAAGTATTCCGATATGAGCACAAGATCACACACAAGAAACAAATGAAATTGTAAAGTACAAATACTATAAAGTGTGGGTTAGAGTATAGGGGGTTAGAAATGAGAGAATATCAAAGATTATAAAATTTAAATGGTTTGGCCTCTTAAAACCTCTAAGTTAGCGGCGCTTTCAGCGGTATTGGTCAACCACGCTGAACTACTCGGCGATGTACCAAGTGGTAATTTACCTTGCCGAGTTTTACCAGACCTCCAATCAATTTGGGGGTCCAAACAATGGAAAAAATTGGGCTCGCCGACCTGTTCGGCGGGTCTCCGATCAAGCGACTGTCCCGCTGAGTTTTACAGACTTCCACTTCATGTTTTGTGGGTCCAATGATGGTTCAAGTCGGACTAGCCAACCTCTTCGAAGAATCGCCGACTGGACTTTTCGCTCGCCTAACTGTACATTCTCAAACACTTCACTTTTTAACCTGCCCAATCAACGACCATTATTCAAAATCAACTTAAAGCATTAAAAACTTGGGTTGCCTCCAAAGAAGCGCCTTAGTTAACGACGTGGCACTACATAAGTACCAAATCATGTTTCATTTTTGGGGTTTGCCATTGTATCACTAGGCAACCCCCATTGTTGTCTTGGATTAAACTGTGACAAAATTTGACCCATTTGGGTCTGTAGCTGCTTAATAAAGACTATGAGAGGTCACCGTCTGATAAAGAGTCGCGACATCCTCTTTCATTTCTTTCAGCACATTTTCAAACCCTTTAACCTTGTTGAGAATGCGTGATAGTATGTCTTCCGTAAAACCACCTTCTAATTCCTTGGGCTTTTGATGCTCATGAGAAGGACAATACATATCCTTCTCCCCCTCTATTTCCTTTCAAGTGGCATTGCAATCACGCCAATCTCTATCACGGTCTTTCTAGCCCTCGTCTCTATTCCAACCTTGATTACCACCCGGTTTTGGATAGTTTGAACGATAACCTCCTCCTTGATTGGCAGGAAGTTCTTTTTCGCATTGTACTACACTTCAAATTGGGCTTCATCGGGGTTTACTCCACAAACACCCATAACATTAACACTCTTCTTACCAATACCCATGACATTTTTAGACAAGATATCCAGTTGGGTCATCATCTTTTCCATGTTTTTGTCTCTCTCTTGATCCTTCTCGATCTGATTTTTTGTCATTTTAAAATTAAGAGGAGAGACTTGGATCATGATTGTACCATGCCCTATTGATCTTGGTCATACAGTCAAGGAGTTGTTAAACTACTTCATATGGTTGTTGCATTATACCACTGGGAACAAGTTGATCATTATCACGCCCCGAGCCTACACCCTGGGTGGGACTACCACTCAAAGACTATTGCTGGTCCCAAGCGAACCCTTGTTCTGGCTTACTTACTCTGCGAAAGACTTAAAGAATTAATACAAGGATCAAAATGCACTTACTCAACTGTTTCAAAGGCAACTTAGAACGTTTTTAAAGATAAAACATTCAACTCAACAAAAATGGCAACTCAACTCTTAAATAATAATGTAAAGACAATTGTCTTCTAACTGTCTATCTATGAAGCCTCTAATAAGTGAGATGGATGTTGGGAAAAGACCTCCGATCATCCTAACAACTGAAAACTACTAAAGTAAATGAAAAACAAGCTCTTCAGAAAGCAATGAGGCTCACCAACCGAATCTAAGTGTTCAACTTGATAAATGATGTGCTGGATGCTGATTCTGGTTACCTGCGTATGCATCATAAGACGATGCAGGCCAACTGGAATCAGTACATTGAATATGCGAGTATGCGAGTTGGAATGTTAAACATAACATAGGCTTGAAAAGAATCTAAAAGAAACACTTACCTTGGATTTTCTCGACTCATGAATAACTTAACTCAATATAAAGCAATAAACACATGGAATATATAGAAATCTTTAAAACAGTAGAAAGAAACTTAGTTCGTTAATGAAATGCAATAACAAACTCAACTGTACTTTGTATAATAAAGTAATATAGTTTCTATGAGAGTTTCTCTAACCGACAACCACCACTTTGAGTCTAACTGGTGATAAAGCGTCTTGCCCACGCTGCCAAAACTGTCTTATACTTTGCCATCATATAGAATGCTCTAACTAAGTGGATCCACTAGTCTATGCTAAAAGCATCCTAAGGAGTCATCTAAAAAGTATGACCCTTTACTACCCATATGATGGCTACATAGTTTAAGGAGACGTTGAAGATCTGAACTCAAAATTCATCCCCATATTGGTGCTCAATACTACTCTTAAAATATACTTAGCTCATATGTTTGTAAAAACAAAACTCTTTCTTTGGTTTCAAATAACTACTCAAAACTTAGCTTTAACGCTCTCTTGGAAATCGCAGTCTAAAAAACTAGCACAAAGGCTCTTTTTGAAATCTTAGTTTCCTTTCTTGTGTAAATGTGAAAACATTTAATCATTGGGAATACATAGTCTTGATACACTCTTTTGAAGAAAAGACTTTTATCTTTACTCTTTACTCAACTCAAAACTCAAGTCATAAAACAAATTTAAAACATTTGCAAAAGACTTTTGGAAAAAACATTATGAACTTCTCTTAACTTGATTCTTGACTTCTCTTGACTTGAATCTTACTACTATTGACTTGACATTTAACTTCCCTTGAATTTGAATTTATGTATACCAGGATCGTGATTTGTGATAGGAAAGATTTTATGATGTTTAGAAATGATTTTAGATAGTTAACCATGAGAAACGATCAAGAAATCACTATTGGGGAACTACTCGGCTACATCGAGATGAATTAAAATATTTAATCGCAAATTAACTTTTGAGGCAGAATGTTCTGTGACCACGAAGAAAAAATTCAATTATGAGGAACAGGTCCGTGACGCGAACCTGGTACCTATTCCTTGTGCGACTTTTTCCTTCTTCATTTTCCAGCCTCAATTCGCATAAAATCGTTTAGTATTCTCATGTTCTCTATAGATACAGATACCCAATATGTATACACACGAATCTAACTCAAACAACTCCAGGAAACAACATTTTAACCTCAAAGAACTCCTCAATCTCAACCTTACTCAATAACGAAGGTCAATTTCAAGAACAAGATTCAAGATTCATCAACTTTCAACTTTCTAGAACAAACTTCACTTCAATAAACGTGATTATCACATGGGTGAATGAATCCAACACTATAAAAGACTCACATACCTCTTTATGGATTAACCCTTGTCGAAATCCACAAGTCAAACCTTCAAGAATGACGAACTTTGCTCTTTCTCCCTTTTCTCCTATTTCGTTCCTCTCAAAAAATCCTAGTGTTAACTACCAAATGTCTAAACTGAACCAATTCACCGTTAATTAATTAACTAAAATGAATTAAAATAATATGGTATGGAAAAGACCAAAACACCCTTTAAAAATCCGGATTGGACATTTCCTTATTGAAACAACCCAACTTCGAAAGGGCATATCTCACTCATACGAACACGGAATTACGCAAACTCAGCTGCGTTGGAAAGATTATTCCAAGATAGAAGTTATGATAGTTTGAAGTTGACATAAAACTCAAACTTAACTTAACTTAACCAATTTTCCAGTTTTTTATCATTTCCAAAAACCACTCTTTCTAATTCTAGTTCTTTCTAGTTCTTTAAATATGCGAGATATTACAATATCTCCCCCTTGGTAATATTCGTTCTCGAATGAGATTATTATTAGTAGGATAAGGGTGTAACATTAACGACTTTAGTTCGAACACCTAACAAGCAAAATTCAAGAACAACAAGCCAACTTAATAAATACCAAGAAAAGGATTAGTACCTTAATTTGGAACTTCTCCAAACTAAAAAAGATGTGGATATCTCTTCTTCATATCTTTCTCAGCTTCCAAGTAGCTTCCTCAACAAATTGGTTCCTCCAAACGAATTTGGCTGATGCTACTTCCTTAGTCCTTAATTTGCGAACTTGGCGATCTAAAATCTGAACAGGAATCTCCTCATAAGATAAGTTTATCCTTGATCCCTGCATCTTCAGTTGGTATGATCAATGAAGGATCTCCCATGAACTTATTCAACACGGAGACATGAAATATCGGATGGACCGCTGCTAAATCTTGTGGTATCTCCAACTCATAAGATACCTTACCAATCCTCTTAGCTATTCGATATGGTCCAATATATCGATGATTAAGTTTCCCCTTCTTTCAAAATCTCATAATGCCCTTCATGGGTAAAACTTTTAAATACACCCAATCATCAAACTCAAACTCTAACTTTCTTCTCCTAACATATATGTAGGATTTCTGACGACTCTGTGCCATTTTCAAACTCCCATGAATCACTTTCACCTTCTCCATTGCTTGATGCACTAAATCTGGTCCTATCAACACAACTTCACCAACCTAAAACCATCCAATGGGAGATGTGCATCTTCTCCCATAAAGAACTTCATAGGGAGCCATTTGGATGCTAGAGTGATAACTATTATTGTAAGAAAACTGAATGAGAGGTAGGTGATCATCCTAATCATCTTCGAAATCGATCAGCACATCCTTAACATATCCTCTAAGCTCTGAATGGGGCACTCTTCTCGACCATTTGTCTGAAGATGAAAAATAGTACTCAAGTTCACCTTTGAACCCAAGCCTTTGTAGAATGACTTCCAAAACTGTGCAGTAAATTGTAGCATCCCTATGTGATTTAATCGAGACCGAACCCATGAAGTCTGACTACATCTTGAATATACAACATAGAATAGTCTTCTACTGAACGGGTAGTCTTTATCAGGAAAAAGTGGGCTGACTTTGTTATTCAATCGACAATGACCCAAATAGAATCATGCAACCTGCGAGACCTCCGCAAACCTGTGATGAAATCCCTATTGAATATCTCCCACTTCCATTTTGGATGTTCTATATTTTGAGCCATACCACCGGGCCTTTGGTGCTCTACATTAACTTGTTGGCAGTTTGGACACTTTACAACATAAACTCTGCAATGCCCTTCTTCATACTACTTCACCAATAAACCACTCTCAAATCGCGATACATCTTTATGGATTACGGATGAATGGAATATCTGGAGCTATTGTCACATCCCGAGAGTACACCCTAGAAAAAATGGTGTTCTCGGACTTGCAACATGGCGTACTTGACCTCTCGGAGGTCTTGTACAAGCCCTTAGACATCATTTATTGCATACATGTATGAAAAGTAGTGTGAAATTAAAATATTTCACACGAAATATCTTAAAACATGTTTCATATAAAATCATAAGAAACACTAAGTCTCAACATACCTCATTATTAGACTCAAGAATACTTGGGACAGGCCCATACAATCGAAATATAGAAATTACTTAGTCTATTGCAATACTTTGAATAAAAGAAGTCTAAGATAGCAATGTCCTCGAATAAAGTAAGGACATACCCTAATTTTGTTTGAAAGAGTCCTAGTTTCTAAGCTTTGCTTCAAGACACCTTCCACCTTCCACCTATAACTTTAGAGATAGATAAAATGAATGGAATTAGTACAATGCATGTACTAAGTATGACATAATGCATAAAATCATGAGAAATGGACATTTATGAGAAATATGCTCTTTTTGATTAAAACTTCATATTATAAGTATAAGAATCATATTTAAACACCAAATATCACAATTATAACATATTACAAGTTATATTCAATTTATATCAATTACCATTAATCTTACAGTAAGTTTACAGTGACTTCACTGTAACTTCAAATGAAACTCACACATCACAATATAACATCAATAATATATCGAAACACATAAACATGAGATCCTCCAACCAAAGGTGATTCTAAGGCTCATTTGAGCGATTTATAAAACGGTCACCCATACAATCCTTTCACACACACCTAAGATATCCTTTAGACTACCTAAGATAAGGTTACTCCCATTTCATTAATCAACTTTCCCATCTAGATTTATTCTTAAGACTTCTCTAGGTAAGACATGAAGTGACCATTCAATGCTCCCTCCACACCTTAACTAGGCAATCCTTAAAGTTACTCTAGACTAGTACTTATTCATTTACATTCTTTTTAACATTAGCTATTATCTTCATTAGTTCATTTAAGAGACATTTAACACTTAAGGACATTCAAGTAATGGTCTTAGAGAAGACTAAGGGACTCACTCACTAGAATATTTAAAGCCTAATCGTGCAATGTCTAGATATCGTCCCATACCACTACCTAAACTTCTTAGAACTTCTCCAACACTAGTAGGTATCCCAGATGATGAGAATAGGCAATAACCGACATAGACCATACTAGCTATGCATGGAATCCGGAGTCATGAATCTACTCTGATGGAGGTTTGTTCTACTTGCCAATGGTAGAAATAGGACACATCCCATGTAGGCACATGGTTAAAGAATATCGAGGGTTTCTTTGTTCTATAATGTCATCTTTAGTTAGAGCAACTTTCCAAGAATACTCACTCGGTGCTAGCCTTTGTTCTCATAGAGTATTTCAATAAAGGAGCATATGAAGAGGTTCCTTATCTAGTTCACAACCCAATCACATTACACCTTACCAAAGAGGGTCCACTAAGGCTACCTTAATGGTCAAGAGGATAGCTCAATAACTTTCCTAAGAATGATTTCATGCCGTTCCAGCCAACCAACCTTAAGTCCACCATTCACACAAGAAGAAAACCATTACAACTTTCAACTTCAAGGATATCATAACCTTACATCTAGGATGAAGGTTCCATATAAAGGACCTTCTTAACCATGTTCAATGTCACATATCAATCACACATACAAGATTAATAAGTTTTAGCATACTAATTCAAGAAGTCATATTCACATTCTACATTTATCAAGTAAGTTCCATATAAAGGACCTTCTTAACCATGTTCAATGTCACATATCAATCACACATACAAGACTAATAAGTTTTAGCATACTAATTCAAGAAGTCATATTCACATTCTACATGTATCAAATAAGGGATACAAGTCTACCAAAATAAGACACACACATACTCCACTATACTACATATAGCATATCATTCAAGAAGAACATAGGGACAACCAAGTCATCTATAGGTCACCCTAATCACTACTATAGCATCATCAATATAAACCATCACAAGTCTCATATAATTCAACAAGAAGCATCATACTTCAACATCAAGTATGTAATACTCCGGAAGTCTAAAGCCTAATCTAGAACCTAACATGAGTGTCTAAAGGTTGTGTCACTGTTTTAAGGTCAATTATAATGTATATAAGTCATTTAAGAAGTTTTAGAATCAAAATGTCAACGAACGTCCATGACGTCTGGAAACTAGTTCAAGAGGTGCTAGTGTGCCTTAGCCTATTTGACTAAGTTTTAAGAGTCGAAAAATGATACAATTTGGTGGTAAGGTGTATAACACGTATTAGAGTTAGTTTATAGTCAAAACGTCCGGGTACGACTCCCCAAGGACCAACCAAGGGCCCTTGAGAAGGACCCTTGCAAAGGTGGCTAAAAGCTGCCAAGAGGCAGTGTCTACCTACGCGTGCAGACAACGAGGCGTCTTTGGATCGATGGGGTGTTGATGCCTACGTTGACCAACAATTAGCTATTGTGGATGATTCTCCTTTTGGACCACTCTCTAACCAAAACGACGACTGCACAGGGCGGACGTGAACAGTGCCCGTCGTTTGACAAACAGGCCATTGGTCGTGGTGTCGTCTGTCAAGGCACTGCTTTGCTGCACATTTTTAAGTTAGTCAAGTTAATTAATTAGGTGGTTAGTTAATTATTAAAGGGTTAAGGGAGTTCTAATTAAGGTGGTTAATGACTTATATAAAGACCCTAACCTAATTAAACTAACCTAACCCTCATAATTTCCCAAACCCAAATTGCTCTTCCTTCTCTCTTCTTTCTCTCTCCCAAAGAAACCCCATTGAACACCAAGAAAAAACATTCCTTTCACCTTTAGGATCTCTTTCCCAAAGGGTTCCTCCAAATTGATTTCAAAAAGAAGAGTTTTTAGATGTGTTTTCTTCTATTACGAAATTGATCTTGTGAATTTCTTTGTTTATGATTCCTTTTGGTTATTATGAGTAGATTAACATGTATTATGGTTACATTATACTAATTCTTGATACATTGTTCTTGTTTGTGGAAGATTACCTTTTCCCCTTAACCCTAGGTTGTGATCTTGAATTGAATTGTATAGTAATGATACAATTGGCTTAGTTAGTGTATGAGTTGCTATCCTATGTTGTTATTATTCCAATTATGAGTAGATTGTGATATATTATAATCCAATTATGCTTTTTCTTGAGTAATTGATGAACTGGTAATGAATTATTGTGTAGTGAATCAATTGACTTCATTATTATGTTGGTTACTATTATGTGATGATATTACACCCATTGTTGGGTTTAATTGGAGGGTTTATGGTAATACCTTGATGATGGCATTGTGAAGTCGATTGGGTGAGTCTTGTGATCTCAATTCTTTATTTCAATTGTGATTACTTGTGATTAAGTGATGATGTTGTATTGAAATATACCTTACATTAAGATTGATAGGGTTGGTATGATGTTGAATTGAAATGTCTTGAAATATGGATTGTGAGTTATTGGCTAAGATATAAATGTTATAAGGATGGTGATAACTTACAAATGTGTCTTATTACGATGTGATATGTAAATGTGCTAACCTCACATGTATGAATTTTAATGAAAGGACAATACTCATGCAATTCTTATTGAGATATGATGATGATGATTATATAAGGGGTAGAACCTATGACCTAAGTTAAGCTATGATGATTAATAAATACATTAAAGACATTTCAAAAGGGACTCTAGATTAGCACCGAGTGAACTAGAGTGGGAGTGTCCCTTCTCACATAGGGAAGGTAGGTTCACTATTGTACTCATGAGATTGGAGACTATAATGCATGTAGCACAAAGAGGGTCCCAACTATATCTCCTAGTTCTTGAACTATGTTGCCCCCATAGGAATACTACCTAGAAGATCCACGTAGATTCTATGTTCATGTTTTGTTATTACCTTGGCAAGTAGTCCACCTTCCTTTGGTGTAGGGTTCCATGACACCGGATTCCACATTAGCTCATGTGGTCTACGTTGGTTAAGGCAAGATGTTCCCTAAAGAAAAATGTAGTAAAAAAGTGGACTTTAACTAGGATAACTTGAGAGGTTTGACTTAGTCTAGGTAGGGGTATGGGACTCTACCTATACATTGCACTAGTTAGCCTTAAGAGAAGTCTTTGAAGGATGTTCTTATGTATGTATATGCTTATAAATGTAAATGATGTGTATAATGTTACTGTTGATGACACTATATGACATTGGTTTCACTTATGAATATGTCCATGGTCTATATTGCTAAAGTATGATGATGATTTTTCTAAATGATATAGTATGTGAAGTTGGACATTGGTTATGGTTATTGTTAGGTTTACTTGATTGAGTAAGCTTATGCGACTTAGCTTAGTCATTGCACTAGTGGACTTAATGAGGGTTCATGAGTAATAGTCTTGCTTTGATTATGATGTTATGAATTCTTATACATGCTTGTTGATGTTATGACTTGATGATAGAATTGTCTTGACTATGTGCTCAATTATGTTGATATGCATGTTGAATTGACTAGACTTAGTATGGCTATCTTTTGATGTACATGATCTTGACTTAATGAATATGTCTTATTGATTCGTATGGGTTCTTGAATGTGCATAGAACTTTTCAAAGTAAATTGCATACTTTAATGCCCTTTTTGGCATGATTTCTATGTGTGTATGCATATGGTCCTATTCTTAGTACAAGTGATGTGCTAACCCCATTTTCTCTCCATCCCCCCAACATTTTAGGTTCCGATCGTTGAAGGGCTTGTGACGTCTTTTGAAGGAAGAGTTGGAATTCTAACACTCCAAGTTGGGTAGGTCCTCACCACTTCGAGGACAATGCCATTTTCTAGCTTCGGATATTGATTAGTCTTAAAGAATACTAAAGATTGTATAGCCTATATGTGGCATTTATTGTATTGATGTATGTGCTTGGACCAATTGTCATACTCTTGTTTAGATGGTTATGAGATGAGACATCCGATTTTAAGACTATGTTATATCTTATATATATGTGTCCAATAAAAGTAGAAGACTATGTAATCTTCTTACACAAAGGGTCTATGTATACTCGATATGAATATATATATATTATGTGTATGCGAGAGGTCTATGTAAACCTCATGATAGATAGAAGAAAAGTTCTAAATTTCTTCACATTTTTAACCTATGAATGTAATGATGTAAGCTAAGAGGCTAGTCTTAGTCCTCGATGAGGACGACAACGCGAGTTACGTCATGTGACAAAGTAATACACATAATGACTTCACTATTGCCTACTAGAGACACATATCATCAAATAAGAGAATTCGTGCTTTGTCTCCACATATACACATAATCATCAAGACGTTCACAATGATCACCTATCCAAGTAGTACATGATAATAACATAGTTCATAAAGTAATGCTGATGAGGCCACATTGATTTACAATTGATAAAGTAAAGCCGGCAAGGCCACATAATTCACAAGTATAGCACATAAGCACCGCCATCATAAGTGGACCATACCAAACATCATTATCATCTAAGTCCTATACGACACAATATAGAGAAAGTTAGATCAACATACCATCAATCCAACCTCACAACTCCAATCCATAGCCAATTCAACCAACTCAATATATAAAGGCTCTTACCAATAGCCATAGTCACCAATTTAATTCAACAATCACAATATACTATGTATCAAATATAATACAACATGAATTTATCAAATTAGGGCAGCCTACCTACAATTCTAGCATGATTCTTTCATAATTCAATATCCCTAATCAAACTACACAAGAATTCAATATCATTGAGCCATAATCAAAGCACCCATAAAATAGTCAAAACTAGGGTTTCATGAATTGCATGGGTTCATAGAGTTTTTAGGTTAAAATCATCAAATTAACATCAATTCAATCAATATACAATGATTCATAACGTTTTATGTAAGAACCCATGGCTAAATATCAAAATAGAATAATTTCATCTTTGAAAGACTTTGGAAATCACTTTGAAGTTTGGCTCCTTGAAGAAAAGAGATTCAAGGATGAAGGACATACCTCAATTGATGCTATACCACAAATTTGATGAAGAATTTATGATGAAATCACCAAAGAATCTTCAATCCAAGCTCTATCTTGAGTTTTGGCTCCAATGGAGTTCTAGAGAATTTCTCTAGGGATTTGGGTTTTGATTTTGAAAAGTGAATTCATCTAAGTGTTTAAGAGTTATAAAACCACTTAATATACCTAAAATGAACCTAAGAAACCGTCCAACTAATTTTAAGAAGGCTAGGTGAAAACCCTGGCCGAGACACCTGCAGAAATTACAGCAGGTGTCAATCGACGCCACCATCGATGCCTCGTTGGTCCATTGACGGGCCGTGATGGCAACCGTCGATTGGATCAAAGTCTCTCACATGGGAGATAAGTCTCCAAATCCAATTACTAGAATACGCCCCTTATAGATGGGGCGTCTACTGGCCTACTGGCCGTCGATTGCCTCCGTTGGTGGGGCTGGTTTTGACAACTTTGGATATTGAGTTGGGTCCTCCTCAAGGACCCCTTGGTTGTTCCTTGGGGAGTTTTCCCGGACGTTTACAACCCGAATATGTTCGTATACATGTTTAGGACCTCTCACATCAATTTCATCCAAAAGGAACAAGTACAACTTGACGAAACACACCAAGATACACAAGGACATTTTAAGGCAAACCTTTAAAACGTCATGTACGTTCTTGGACGTTTGACCTCCAAACTTCATGGAACTTTAAACACTGGCTCCTAACATCATTTTAACCCAATTTAGGACATCAAAACATCAAGATGCAAGAGTTAGGCTCTAGTTTCATCTAATTCATTTTGGAGGTGCTACAACTATGATCTTCCTCCATGATCTTATCTTGGAGTTAATCCACTCTAGGTACACACAATCTACTTTGATACCTTAACACACCATCTCCCCTTTGTTCAAAAGCCATTACTTTTTTCTTATGAACATTTTCCTTCAATTCAAGAAAAATGGGATCTTGGTCTTGCTTCTCTTTTATTTCTGACACAAATGATGATTCAACCCCATTCATCACCACCACTCCTCCTTCTGTGGAATACATTAGTCAACACCCAAGCGTGCAAGTCTATGCACATCTTTTTCTAACTCTCTCTTTTCTTCCTCAACATTGGAGGTACTACCTGTCACATCCGATTTTACCCCCCAGACGTAACCGTCGTCGTCATCCTCTTCGAGGACTAAGACAAGCCTCTTAGCCTTGTCATAGCATTCATCGATTAAAATGTGAAAGAATTAATTTTTTTTATCTATATCTACTCGAAGGTTTACATAGACCTCTACATACACATAATCGTATTTATATCAAGTATACATAGACTTGTTCCTATACGAAGATTACATAGTCTTCTACTTTTATTACACCCATTTATATAGTAAAGAAATAATAGTCATAAAAGCCGTCTAATCTCATAAACCATCTAACAAAGACAATAAATCTTGGGCATAGCCCTACATCAATAGAAGAAGCCACATATAGGCTATATACAACATCGTCTCAAATGAGTAATAGAGTCAATACAGAACTATAGTAACTAAGTAACATAGCAATAGAATATCGGCATCGCCCTCGGGAGAATGAGGACCTACCACTTGGATGATAAGATATCCAAGTCTTCCTTCCAAGCACCTCGAAGCAAATTCAACGATCGGAACCTAAAATGTTTGGGAAAAAAGGGAAGGAAATGGAGTTAGTACTCCACATGTACTAAGTATGAAACCATATGCACAATTACCAATCAAGTATGCTTACAAAGGGACATTTAAGAAAATTATGCTATTTAGACCATTCACTTGAGTATACAATGCAACTAACTATACCACATGCATACCATCATATTTAAGCACTTAATCTCATAAGATCCTATCATCAAGAAATATCATTACAAAATGTGGATAAGAGTATAGCATAGCAAACAAAACATACCAACTATAATCTTCATGAAGTCACAAGTGCAATGACCAAGTAAAGTCCCATGACTCCTACTTAATCAAGTAACCTACCAAGACTACAATTAGCAATCCACCTTACCTAACATACTCTCCCATCTCATGAAGCATTCTTCTCCAACAATGGGTAATAACTTCATACTCATAAGTATATTATTCAATGTACAAATCATTTACATTATATCACCATTTACATACATAATATTGACTTCTCAAAGATCCTATCAAGGCAAACTAGTGCAAGGCGTAGGTAGAGTCCCATACCCCTACCTAAGCTAAAGTCAAACCCCTCAAGTCACTTCAATTAGTCTATATCTTATTCATTCATTTTAGTTTAGGGAACTCTTGCCTTAACCGACATAGACCACATGATCAAATGTGGAATACGTTGTCATGAAACCTTACACCGATGGAAGGTGGTCTATCGGCCAAAGTAGAACCTAACATAAATGTAGCTATGTAGGTGGATCCAGTAGCTAGTATCCTATGGTGGCAACATAGTTCAAGAACTAAGAGATAGGTGTTCCCTCTACATACCTTTTGGTAATCGGGGCCACATCTCATGGGAATCATTAAGTGAGTATCCCTCGAAGGGGAGTCAACATCCAATATGGAACTATAGGGTAACACTTCCTCTAAGGAAAGCCATCACCTCCCATTGTCAAGTTCACTCGGTGCTAAGCTAAGTCCCCATTATGCAAAAGTCTTTAAGCTTATTAATCATCTCAACCTAGTTAGATAATAGGGTCAAGCCCTTGTACATTCATCATCATAGCTCAAAGAAGAATTGTATAGGAAATAGTCCTTTCATTCACAATTCATTTAGGTGAAGTTAACCCTTGCACATCTCATCATAATAGGGCACATCTTTACATAACAACTTCCCTATAACATGTACTCCTAGGCAACCTCACAATCAAACCTAAAACATTCCAATTCAATCATCATAGCAACCTATCACCTTAAACAAAGTATACTTCAACACACATCATAACTTGATGACAATTAACCATAATTGAAGTAAAAATTAGGAAACATCAAGACTTACCAATACTCCTCCATAGATCACCAATAAAAGGGTCTTACCATCAACCCGTAGACCAACCCATTTTGGGTCATCACACCAATGTAATTCAACAGACATCTAAGTCTATCTTCTTACCCTAAATTCAATACTCAAGAATTAGCATGAAGGACTGCAATTCATCACAATAGATTCATGATCAATGTAATAACAATCATTAAAGATGATTTAAACAATAATTAGATCAATTACATCAATCCAACCCAAATTCACATCAATCTCATACCTAGGGTTAAGGGTTAAGGGTCATCATCTACAATCTAAACCAAACCACATTAATTCATCATAATCAAGTTAGAATACATGATAATTTACTCATTATAACCCAAAAAATACATGAACAACTCAATTCATAACATCATATTCGAAATTGAATGAAACCCATATGAAACTCAACTTTTGGAAAATCTTTGAAGGAGCCCTTTGAAGAAAGAAGTCTCAAAGGTGAATTAGATCCCATACCTTATGATTTGATGACGTTTTGATGGTTATTTCGTCCTAAACCAGCCCCCAATTCATCTCCCAAGCTATTCTCCAATGGAGTCTTCTAATAGAGAGAGAAAGTAGAGAGAAGAAAGAGAGTTTATTTTGAGAATTATGATTAGACTAATGAGGATTGGGGGTATTTATAGTGGGGCTAAGTCAACTTAATTAGTATTCCCTTAATCCCCAATTACCCCTAAGATATTTAACAAATTAAATGAACTATACTTTAATTCACCAAAACATAACAGGGCCCCCACCGACGGAACCCCGTCGACAGTCCATCATGGGCGTGACGGACGACCCTCCCTCCGTTCTGCACTTCCGTCGTCTCGGTAAGAGACTGTGCAGGCGAGGGTTCTTGAGGAGGTGACTAAGGGTGGGACGACGGTGGCCTCGACGCCCTGTCGTGCCCATGACGCCCCATCGTGCCATCCGTCGAGGCACACTGCCAGGCAGTGTTGCACCTTCTTGCCACAAGGGTCCTCCTCGAGGGCCCTTGGTTGGTCCTTGGGGAAAACGTACCCTGACTTTTCCATCATGAAACCATACCTCACTATGTGATACCCCTATTGCTACAAACGTTCACTTGTTCCTGACTCTTAAACTTAGTCAAACTAATTAGAACACACTAGCCTTTTCATGAACCCACTTTCCGGACGTCATGGACGTTCTTGAACATTTGGGTTCTAAAACACTTTAACCACTCTATATACACCTAATTTGGCTAGGAACAATGATTTATACCTTAAGGAGCCTGGTTAAGTTTTACAACATCACTTGGGATTTTGAAATGTTACACTACCCATAGACAACCTGCTTGAAGCACCAGCAACAACATTAGCCTTACCTAAGTGGTAAATAATACTCATGTCATAATCCTTGAGTAACTCTAAGGATCTCCTATGTCTAAGATTAATCTCTTTCTGAGTAAACATATCTTGAAGGCTCCTATGATCGGTGAACACATCTACATGCACGCCATACAAATAATGACGCCACATCTTCAAAGCAAATACTATGACAACCAACTCTAAGTCATGGGTTGGGTAATCTTTTTCATGTACCTTCAATTGTCTGGACGCATAATCTATAACTTTGACATTCTAGATTAACACGCAACCCGAACCTACTCTATATGCATCATAATATACTAAAAACCTTGAGTACCTTCCGGTAAGGTCAAAACTGGGGTAGTAGTCAACATCTTTTTCAATTCCTGAAATATTTTCTCACAAGAGATTAGAACCCTCTACGAACCTTCTATAATAGCGAGCCAAACCCAAAAAACTTCTAATATCAGTTGGAGACGTAGGTCTAGGCCAATTGTTTACTGCCTCTATATTTTGGGTATCGAGTCTAATCCCATCACCGGAAACTATGAGGACCATGAACACCATAGGCTCAAGAGAAAACTCACATGTAGAGAACTTAACATACAAATCTTTATCCTTCAAAGTCTTAAAAACTATTTAGAGATAACTTGCATGATCTTCTTCATTCGTTGAATAGATTAGTATGTCATCAATAAAAATGATAACAATAATATCTAAATAAGGTTTGAAAACTCTATTTATAAGGTCCATGAATGCTACAAGTGCATTGGCTAAACCGAACGACATGACCGAGAACTCATAGTGACCATAACAGGTCATTAATACTGTTTTGGGAATATCACATTCCCTTATATTCAACTGGTGGTAGCCATATATGAGATATAATTTTAAAAAACAAACAATATGCTCCCTAAAGGGGATTGAAAAGATCATCAATTCTCGGAAGAGGATACTTGTTCTTGATGGTAACTGAAACACTCCGAAAGTTCCATGACTTAGTATAGAGCCTCACTTGACGAACTAATCCTTAAAATAATGTTTATAAGCCTAAAATAATGTATTCAACCTAATTAGGAAGTATAAGAATCAAAACGTCAAGAAACGACCACGACGTCCGGAGACTAGTGAAATTGAGCTAGTATGCCTTCGTGTGTTTCAAGGGGTTTTAGTAAAATTTTGTAAAACGTTTAAAATATATGTTAGAGTATGTTTAGGTTTAAAACGTCCGGGTATGACTCCCCAAGGACCACCCTAAGGGTCCTTGAAGAGGACCCATCCATTGACCCTCAAAAGCTGTCATTTGACAGTGTGCAACTACGAGCATAAACGACGAGCCGTCGTTTGAACGATGCTCCGTCGTTTGGTGCCACTTGTTGACACTTAGACATTTTACAAAATAGCTCCATAAACCATCTCTGACCAAAACCACGTTCTACCATTACTGTCTGTGGTCTTGTCGATGCCCCGTAGACGAGGAGTCGTCGATTGGGGCCATGCTTCACTGCCAAGTTTCGGTCAAGCTTAGGTTAATTAGTTAAATAATTAATTAGGGGTTAGTGGGTGGTTAATTAAGTTAGTTGGGGACTATAAAAGAGTTATACTTCATTAAACTAACGTAACACTTTATTATTTTCCAAACCCAATTCACTCCCACTTCTCTTTAATTTCTCTCTCTATTCCCAAAGACACCATTAAAGACCAAGGTTCAAGGTTCACTGGGGATTCAAGACTCAAGATTTATTCCATAATTCTTAGAGGATTGTTATGGTATGGAATCTATTCACTCTTGTGATCTCTTCCCCAAGAGGCTCTTTAAAATTGGTTTCCAAAGATGTCTAAAACTTGGGTTTTCATCCAATTTTGTTAATTCCTTTTCAAATTGATTAATGTTATATTATGTTGGTTTATATTGATAGTTTATGATTGATTAATGGTGGAATTGTTTTAGTTATTAGTCTTTGACCTGGTTTCTATTAAAGATCCATGATTGAACCCTTTTCCCTAACCCTAGCCATAAATTGACTAGTACATGATTAGGGTTGTTGGAATTGAATATGTTATTGTTTAATTCACAGTTTGATGCTGATGCTGATTGGATTATTGGATAATTGTGATGAATTTAGAGTAATATCTCGAAGGGGACTCTTGGAAGCAATTGGTAAGACTTTTGAGATTATGATTCCTCTACTTCAATTATGTTGGTGTATTGTTGATGATGATATTCAATTGGAGTATGATTGTGTAAATAGAATAGGATGATGATATGATGATTATGATGGCATGTAATGAATATGTTGAATGTAAGATCATGGTATGTGTATGATGATACAAGGTTGAAGGTGATTCTCTTGTGTACCGTATTATTGTAAATATGATGTGTTGATCTCACTAATATTGGTTTGTGCTGAAGGGAAATTCTCATTCTAAACATAAAGAGCTATGATCATGATTATACAAGGGGTTAGTATCCTATGGACTATATTAAGAATTGATGATTATGAATGACCAGAAGGAATTTCAAAAGGGACTTTAGCATAGCACCAAGCGAACTAGATATGAGAGGTGTCCCTTCCCAAGAGGGAAGGTAGGTTCACTAATGTTCTCATGATTTTGAGACTACCATGCAAATGTGCATACATGGGTTTCTAGCTAATCTCTTAGTTCCTTAACTATGTTTCCCCCATAGGAATACTAGCTAGTGGATCCACCTAGAATGCTATGTGCATGTTACTGTTCTACCTTGGCAAGTAAAGAACCTTTTTTCGGTGTAGGGTTTCATGACACCGGATTCCATGTTTAGATCACATGGTCTATAGTCGGTTAAGGCTATTGTTCCCGAAATTAAAATGAATTAATGAAAGTAATAAAGTTGGTCACTAACTAGGGTGACTTAAGGGATTCTACTTAGTGTAGGTAAGGGTATGGGACTTTACCTATCCAATGCACAAGTTGGCCTTGAGGGGAGTCCTACAAGGATGTTCTTATGCACATATTATATAATGAAATGTATAAAGTTTGTCCTATATGATGTTGCTTTTATATGATGTTCGTTTGATTTGATGGACATGATATTGGTATGAATTGCTATGTATGATGATAACTACACATGATGTTATGTTGTATGAGGTAAATACATTACTTATGATCTCTTTTCTAGTTTACTTGATTATGTGGGGTTATGGGGTTTCACATGAGCGTTGCACTTGTAGGCTTGGGATGGGATTGTGGTAAGGGTCTTATATGCTTTGATGATATGAATTGTTGAACATGAAATGTTGATATGACTTTATGATAATGTTATTCTTGTACATATGAACAGGTCTTAATGTTGTTGAGATTGCTGACTTGCATATGCTCTTGTATGTGCATGGAGGCTTTCCAAATGACTTAGCATCTTTCTAAAGAAATGGTTACTTTTATGCACATCTTCAAAGATTTTATGTGCATATGTTTCCATACTTAGTAGAAGTGGTTGTACTAACCAATATTCTTTATGTTTCTACAAATATGGATGTTCCGGCTAATGAAGAGTTTTCAAGGATAATTGCAAGGAAGACTTGGACATCTTTACCAAGTTGATTTGGATCCCCATCCTTGTTTCCCATAGAAGAATCTTGGGGATAAAACCTCTTCTTAGGCCTTTGGTGACTAGAATCATCCGACCTAGGTCTCTTACCCTCTTGCCTTATCTCCCTAATTTTGGACTCCTCAATTTGGTGCGCATAAACTATGAGCCTAGAGATATCCATGTCATTAAGAAGCATAGCCGTACGACACTCTTTTTCCACCAAGCTAGACACGCCCATCACAAACTTGTTCATCCTAGCCCTAGGGTTAGACACCATGGTTGGGGCATACTTAGAGAGTTGGGTGAATTTGAGATAGTACTCTTGCACACTCATTCCCCCTTGACGGAGGTTCATGAATTCAACCATCTTCTTCTCCCTCCTCTCTAAAGGAAAGAATCTATCTAGGAAATCCTCTTTGAATTCCTCCCAATCAACTGGTCCTCTTTCTAAGGGTCTCTCACCCCTCCATTGCTCATACCACACTTGAGCAACATCCTTAAGTTGTTAAGCGGCCAATTTTGCTTTCTCCCTAGGGGTCACACCCATAGCATCTACCACCTTGAAAACCTCATCTATGAAGCCTTGTGGATCTTCATCCACCTTAGTGCCATGAAAAGTAGGAGGGTTCATCCTCATAATATCCCGAATCCTCGAAGTGGGAGTACTAACATTTGGTTGGGGCCTATCTCCTGGGTTAGCTTGGCCCACAAAGTAATTGTTGACAACTTGAGCTTGAGCCGTCATGAGTTGGGTCAAGTTCATTAGGGCAGACCTCAACTCCGCATTAGTCATATCACCCTCAACAAATGGAGCTTGAGGCATAGGAGGCACTTGAGGTCCTTGAGGTTCCGGAGGCACTTGAGGCTCTTGAAGAGGAACCTCCTCATTTTCCTCCCCTAAGCCAACAATAGGAACTTGGTCAACACGGGGAAGGACTCTCTCATTTGGTACACCTCCCTCCTCCCTTCTAGCAGTCGATCTACTCATATTCATGTCCTAAAAACACAAAAAGAAGAGGTTGAGAATAGACACCTTATATACTCAACTCTAAGGCACGATACTAGAATAGAGAAGAAAGTGAAACTTGTAGCATCCTATAGCCTCTTGTCCATGGATGTGTCGCGACTCACACCAATGACCAAGATACTACTAGCTGTGGCTTGTGATACTTTTAGACCTTAAACTATTTCCCACAACCTTATGCTCAAATACCAAGTCTGTCACGACCCGAAAGCACCCCCTAAAAGTTAGGGAAAACCTTCGAATCATGACCGGGCGTACTTGACCCGTTTGGGATCTCGTACAAGCCCTCTAACTAGCATTCATAACATAAAGCATGAAAAGTAGTGAAGAATTAAAACTTTTCACGATAATAATAGTAGAAGAAGTCTTTTCATAAATACTAGGAAATCTTATCGTCACAAGCCAACTTAAAGACACAACTTGGAATCTTAGGGACACGGTCCTTTACAATAAAAGTAAATACATTTTTAAGTCTTAATAAAGAAACTGAGAAACATAAAACTATGTCCTCGAATATATGAGGACATACCAAAATCTCGAGAGATAGAATTCCCAAGCTTCAACTTCGATCCTCCAAAAGGATTCCAACCTATACTCATAAGGTATATAAAAGTATGGGGTTACTACAACAATGTACTAAGTATGGCATATGCAAAAACATACGAAAAGGGACATTTTAGTAAAATAACTTTTAATGCAATCTAAATATAATATTCATGAATCTAGAAACAAACCAACATAAGAATTGACAATCAACACTTTATGGCAACTTTACCAAAACTTAGAGTAATCAAAAGGAACATTTCAATGAACTTACTAAACTTACAATGAAAATTGAATAAAGCATCATAGTGAACATTTTGAATTCTTACAATGGAGACCTTACAGTGAATGGCACGATCCAAGTCATATGAACTATTTTCCTTTGAAGTTGCCCTAACCCAAGGTTATCCTAAGACTCCCTAAGGTGAGCTAAGAAGGGATTTTCATTACACCTCCCTTCAAAGCACACCAAAGCGACCCTTAAAACTACCAAATCTTAGGCTTACTTCGTTGGAAATCAAATCCACGCCCTTGGCTAACATATGCAAAACACTCATGGAAATATAGGTCATACCAAGTGCAATGTGAGAGTAGCATCCCATACTACCACTCCCACTTAGTACTCCTAATGGATTCCATTTACTCAAGTACTCCACAATAATCCTCCATAACACTACACCATAGTACTCATTCACACGGATTTCATGAAGGTACTCTTCTCCCATAGTAGGTATAGGTCACACCAAGTGCAATGTGAGAATAGCATCCCATACTACTACTCCCACTCAATGCTCCTACTCGGTAACTAATGTGGATTGAGCACTTCACGACATACATACACAAATTCAACAATATACAAGATAATTAGTTTCAAATCAATTCTTTTGTGGGAGTTAGCTTAACCGACAAAGACCATGAGAGCTAGACATGGAATCCCGATATTAACCCCTATCGGATGAGGGATCCTTACTTGCCTAGTGTAAGGTCATGCTTCTTAGCGTTTACATGGATTTTCCAATAGCTACACCTATGCGGGCACATAGTTAAGGGATAAGAAGATTGCTACTAAGTAACTCACTCTCTACTAATGAATAGTACTCATCTCAAGAGGTACTTTGGATTACAACATCTCAACTCACGAAGTGCAATCCACCTCCCCTTCATATCCTCTCGGTGCTAGGCATAAATCCCCACGGATTTCTCAATATAATAGTCTATCTTACAAAGCTCACTAGGAATGGAGAGGTTGTTACTAGACACTACATCTCAACTCACGAAGTGTGTCCACCTCAAGATTCCCCTTTTTGCTCAACTTGGCATAATACAAATCTTAAAAGAGTGTATGTGTGTACATGTGCACACCATGAATATAAGCATCGCTTCATTATCGTCAAGTTCTACACATACTTTAACCTTAATTCATCAAGTTACACACTCTACATGCTTCTCATAATCATACACTTCATTTAGACATAAACTTGGTCAAACATGCAATTCAAGCTACATCAAACACAATACAAGACCCATTTCCCATATATCTTCATTTCACAGGTTAGACCTTCAAGATCACATACTCAAAAGATACTAAGTAACATCAAGTTCATCAATTAGCATCGCCACCCATAAGGTGGACCATACCACTCAAATAGCAATTCATAATAAGAAATATACAATGAGAGCAACTCATCAACAAATCAAACCATCATCACCCATAAGCAATTTATCAATATTTCACCATATTAAGGCCCTTAGGGCAGTAGCTACACCAACATGACAAATACAAGAAGACCCAAGTTCATACCCTACTCAAATCATGCTCACATAACCCATTTTTAAGTCAAAAGTTGAAGTATGCATAAACAAGTGTTTCATGGAGTTTTAACATCAAAATCATCAACTCAAACCAAGATAAATACATTTAAACTATTAGAACTTAAATACAAGAAGACCCATACTAGAAATCAAAGTTAGAAGAAGATTGAGTTTAGAAACCCTTTTGAAAACCATTTTGGAAATTGGCTTCTTGAATGAAAAGATATTCAAGAATGGATACCATACCTTTAAGAGAAGGAAACCCACTAATTTTGATGAAGAAACAAGTCCAAAACAGCCCTCCTTTCCCTCCTTGAGCCTTGGCTTCAATGGTGACTTTGAGAGAGTTTTCTTTTTAGAGAGAGAGTTTGAATGTTGAAGTGAGGGTCTTGTCTAGGTCTAGGGTTTAAAACTCATTTAATATAACCTAAAAATCCCTTAACAAACCGTCCAAACTCTTATTTAGACGTGGGGTGAATTTACAAGTTCACCCCTAACTTGGCAAAAAATTTTGCGCACAGGGACAAGGCTTGCGACGACCTGCTTTTGACGGGGCATCACGGGTGTAATGGCCCGTCCTGACCATCCGTTGCAAGCTTCAGTGGATTGCAAAGGGTCCCCTCTACACCCTTGAACAAGTCCCCCACGACGGAACCTTGTGACGGGGCGTCACAGCCATGACTGGCCGTCGACTGCTCCGTCGCCAAGGCTGCCTGGGACAGCCTGCTTACCAGGTTTTTGGGTCCTTCCTCAACGACCCTTCGATGGTCCTTGGGGATAATTTCCCAGACGTTTCCAACAAAAATATGATCATCTATAAGTTTAACACCTCCCACATTAATTTAATCCAAAACAAACACATAAAACTCGACGAAACTCGTCTAGACATACAAGGTCGACTCAAGGCATATCTTTCGAATGCCTTGGACGTTCTTGGTCTTTTGACCTCCAAACTTCACAAAACTTTGCACACTGCCTAAGGACAATAAATTAACTCCGTTTAACGTAAAATCAACTCAAGAAAAAATCATGAGGCTCTAGTTCACCTTAGTTCATTTTGGGGCGTTATACCTCATTAGATGAGGCTTCTTGTTCTAGATCCCCTATTCCAGTGGCTCCCTGAGAGTTAGAACCGGAGTTAGTGTCTGATTTGGACTCTGAGGCTTAGGAAGACCATGAACCTGAATCTATAGCAGACTCGGACTCAGATGCTAAGCTCCACTCTGAACGGGAAGCAGCCCTAGTTGGTGAACCGATCAGTGTGTGCTCCTCATCAGACTAGGAGGCAGTGACTACGTCGGGAGTCACCTTTCGGGGGGTTCACCTTGTGGCATGGGCGGAAGATGAGGATGTTGTTGTACCCCGAGGCACATATGATGGGTCGTGATCTATGTCGGTGTCCTCATTGTTCAGTCGGTAAGACGGGGAAAATGACTTAGATTTTCCCTTCTTGGAGTAGACACTGATCCTTTTTGGGGCCATTTGTACCTGTGGAGTAGTTGTTAGTATCATGGTAGCATAAAGACACTCGAAAAACAACGGAAAGAAGAAAACATGAAAAGCAAAACACATAAATTTGCTGCAGAGTCAGATCGACGGGACCCATCGACGGCCCGTCGATCCATTGACGGACTATAGTTCAGTTTCGTCGTCTAACACATAGAATTATTTTAGGATGGTTTGAGAGGAGGCTCTCTGATGGAAACTACAGAGTGCAGAATGGACCATCGATCAATCGACGGACCGTAGTCCACTTCCGTCATTTCACACTTAGGATTATTTCTGGATGTGTCAATCGACGGACCCAATCGATCGATAGACAATCCATAGAGGGGGTCTCGTACTATTGGCCTGTGACAGTTTCAGGCCTTTGCCAAGTTAAAATTTGAGTTTCTTTAGTGCCGCATTTCAACACAATCAAGATTAAACATGTTTTTTAACACACTAAATACTAGTTCGTCATTCCTAGGGTTCCTATTTCATACAACCATAGAGCCCAATTAAATAGAACATGGAATCCTAAGTCACAACCTTCATGAAGACCAAGACAGACAACATTTTAGATAGAACAATTCGCTACACAACCACTATCTATCATTCCAACGGAAGAAATTACGCGATGTTTACCATGACAATTAACTTAGTTCATTCCCAAGGTCAAGACCTACTCACAAATTCCTATTGTCACATCCCGAGACAACACCCTAGAAGATATGACACTCTCGGAGTGCAACCGGCGTACTCAACCTCTAGGAGGTCTTATACAATCCCTTTCGTATCGTTCATCGCTTATACATAGTGAAAAGTAGTGCGGAATTAAAACTTTTCACAAATAATTTCAAAGTCTTTAAAAATATCTTCATATAAAACTCATAGGAAATACTAAGTCTCATTTCATCAAATCTGAGACACAACAATACTTGGGACACGGCCCATACACAATACGAATATAGAAATACTTAGTCTATTACAATACTTCAATAAAAGATATAAAAGACATCTATGCCCTCGATTCAATTGAGGAGATACTTCAACTTCATTTGAATGATTCTACGATCAAAATCTTTCTTCCCAAATGCTTCTCACGTACCAACCACTATAGAAATAGATAAAAGCATGGAATTAGTACTACCACATGACTAAGTATGGCATAATGCATAAAAATCATGAAAACGGACATTTATTGGAAATATGCATCTTTTCATTTAAATATCATAATATAATCATAAGAATAACATTTTAAGATAACATTTAAGCGATTTAGTACATTTTTAGAAAACCTTACAATGAACTACTTCACTGTACAGTGAACTTCTTCACTGTTACAGTTAAGTTTCTTAACTTCCTTTTTGACACATTCTATCATGTAATTATCCCACTATAAGCTATCCTAAGACTCACTTATGCAACACAAATAAAGACCACCCATACACCCTCTCTAAGCATGCCTAAACGATCCTCAAGACTACTTATAATGAGACACATGCACACTTACAATACACCAAACACATAACATGCATAATATGACATTCTCTTTACCAAGGCTATCAAAAGACTTACTTAAGTACTCCTTGAAGAGAACACACATACCCTCTCTTCAAGGTTACCTAAATAATCCTTAAGACTTCCTAAGTTTAGATCATGCCCAAAGAATCAACCAACTTCCCTAACTAGAGTCATTCTCAAGACTTCCCTAGATAAGACATGAAGAGATCATCCTTTATGCCCTCTTCACACTTTAACTAAGGAATCCTTAAGTCACTCTAGATTAGGTACTTATTCATTTACATACTTTATAACATAAGCCATTATTTCATTATTTCAATAAGAGACATTCATCACATAAAGGACATTCAAGTAATGGTCTTGGAGAAGACCTAGGGAATCTCACTAACATCTTCAAAACCTATTGTGCAATGTCTAGATAGCATCCCATACCACCACCTAAACCTCATAGAACTTCTCTAATACTTGTAGGTATCCCACATAATGAGAATAGGCAATAACCGACATAGACCATGATAGCAAAACATGGAATACAGAGTTATAACCTACTCCGATGAGGGTGTTCTACTTGCCAATGGTAGAACTCAGACACATCCCATGTAGGCACATGGTTAAGGAATATGAAGGGCTTACTTTGTATTCTAGCCTCATCCTTTAACTATAACTACTTCCCTTACCATACTCACTCGGTGCTAGCCTTTGTTCTTATAGAGTAATTCACATTAAGGTTCATACAAAGGGGTTCAATATCAAGTTCATAACCCATTTATATTTACCCTACCAAAGAGGTCCCCTAGGGATGCCTTACAATGGCGACAAGAAGATCACCATGACTTTCCTAATGATTGATATGATGCCGTTCCCCCAATAAACCTTAAGTCCATAATTCATTACAAGAAGGATACCATAACGACTTTCTACTTCAAATTTCATAACCTTACCACTAGGTTCAAGGTTTCACATAAAGGACCCTCTTATCCTTATTCAAGGTCTCACATAACATTCATTCATACAAGACTAAGAGGCTTTATCATCCTAAGTCAAGATATCACATATTCACTTATCATTCATGCATCAAGAAGAGAGACTTAAGTGTACCTAAACAAGACACATCATTCCTCACTTTAGCACATATTACATGTCATTCTAGAAGCACGTAGGAACAACCATTATCATCTTTATGTCATCCTATTCATTACTATAACATCATCAATATAACCCTTATAGACTCATATATTCAAGTAGGAACAACCATGCATCAACTCTAAGAATACACACATGAACACATAGTCATAATCTAACATGATCACCTAAATATCATCAATAGAAGAAACATATACTTTCACATTACTTCACATATAGGTAGATATGATCATACTTCACATAATCAACTACACAAATCATCATATTACTTCAAGTAGTTGCCGACAAGTCCATAATCATCATAATACTTAAATTAACGCGAACAAGGCCACATAAATCACATAACACCACCACCATAAGTGGACCATACCAATCACAACATAATTGAAGTGTAATTAACATAAAAAAATGGAAATAGGGAAGCGTACCACCACTCCATCCTCAACACTTCAACCCTATGCTAAATCATCCAATTCAATATCATAAGGCCCTAACCCATGACCATGAACATCAATTCAATGCATAAATCATAATACTCAATGAATCTAAGTCAATTCAATATAGATTTATCAATCTAAGGCCAATTATACATCAACTGAATACAACTCTTACATCATTAGATAACCCATAGAAAACTACACCATAATTCATAACATTAAGACCATATCACTTAACCCATAAAGTAGTCAAAAACTAGGGATAATCAATTACATGGGTTCATAGGTTAATTAAGTTAAAATCATCTAATTAACAACAATTCCATCACTATTCAATGATTAAAAACATTTGGGATCCTTGATGAATAGAGTTTCAAGGATCAAAAACCATACCTCAATGATCTTAATCCTTCAATTTGATGAAGAATCACCACTCAAATATCCAATCCAAGTTCTTCCTTGAATTTTGGCTTCTATGAAGTTCTAAGGAATTTCTAAGGGATTTTTGGGTTTTGATTTGGAAGAATGAATTCTTCTAAGCGTTAAAGATTTATATACATGTCTAAAATACCCAAAAGACCATCAAGGAACCGCCACTCTTCTTATTTGGACGTGGGGTGAATTTACAACTTCACCCCTCAACTTAACAGTGAAGCTGCGCAGGGATAGCCTCACAGACAGAAGGACCATCGACGGCCCGTCCCTTGACCAACGGACCATCCTGTTGGTCTGTGGTTTGGGAATGAGGTTGTTCTTTGACTTCCTCTCCCCCACGCCTAAGTATCCATCAACGAGACCTCACCGACGGGGCGTCGATTTCCATCCATAGGTGGGCTATCTTGGACAGTCTTGGCACTATTGATGGGTCCTTCCTCAAGGACCCTTGGATTGTACTTGGGGATGTTTTCCTGAACGTTTCAAACTCAAACATGCTCGTATACGAGTTTAGGACCTCTCACATGAATTTCACACAAAACAAACACGTAAAACTTGATGAAACATGCTTAGACACACAAGGTCATTTCAAGGCAAACCTTTCGAACGTCATGGACGTTCTTGGACGTTTGACCTCCAAACTTCACAAAACCTGACACACTGCGTATATACACCATAATAACTCATTTAAAGACCTTATAACCTCATGAATCAAACGAAAACACATAAAACCACATATGAGGTACATAGGTGATTTAGTCGTCGAACGTCTTAGTCGTCCCATGACGTTTTACTTCCTATGCACCTAAACTCTTTGTAATTGCCTCAATACCACATTATATACCATTTTAGGACCTTAGACCATCATGACAAACATGTTAGGATCTAGTTAACCTAAGTCATTTTTGGGATTTTACAATCTCCCCCACTTGGACAACATTCGTCCTCGAATGACACTTGCCACTCTCCGACACTTCCAAGAATAGATACTCAACTAGAAGCTCAACACCATACCATATATCACATTATACAATACAAACATCTAGACAAAACATCAATTTCACACAATCAATAGTATCACAACACAACAAGAAACTAGAATAAATTCTATAACTCATTATGCTACAAAACTCACATCTTTTATTCCAAATAGCAAAAACTCATTTTATATTCATTATAATACTCATACAAATCATTTCTAACCTCATTAAAACAATTTTCGACCAAATAATGAATTAGTCAAATTTTGAAAAATGTTACGGTGAGCAGGCAGTGCATTACAGTGAATTGTGCAACTTTTTTAAAAAATGCAACTTTTAGGCAATTCATGATATAAACATGCTAATACGCAAGGTAACATCATATAAACACCTTTTACAACTTGATCATATATTCATAAAATACACAGTGCAAGAAGTTAATGAAATTCAATTCCAAAACTCCTAAACATCATGCACATGCAACAAACTTCTAGGACTTTCTAGCCCATCTACTAGCCATACTCCCACAGTTAGAAGGGACTCATATCACTATAAAGAGAAATGCAATGACTTATCAACATCATAATCATCCTCATCCGGTTTTCTCCTCTAGTTCGGAGTGCATAGAAATGCCTCTTTGTTTGAACATCATCCTTTGGAACATTAGGAGCAACTTTCTTACCATCTCTATTAGGATAATCTCTCACTCTGTGCCCATCTTTTCCACATCCAAAACAACTCCCGGTACCCTTTAGACACTCACCATAATGTTTCTTGCCACAAGTGACACATGTAGGCTTGCCATTTTGAGAACCACCTCCTTTGCAAATTTCACCTTAGGAGCACTAGGTCCATCTTGAGTTTGAGCCCCCTTTTGAACCTAGTTTGCCCTTGATCACTTGAACCACTTCTTTACAAGTTTATAGCAATCCTTACAAGTTTAGACTCTTCAATATATTGTGCATAAACCTTGAGTCTAGCTAAGGTCATATCATCATGTAGCATGTCCGTACATCATTCTTCCCTCACTAAGTCGGCGACCCCGGTCACAAAACAACTAATCTCATCCCTAGGATTTGACACTAAGGACGGTGCATATCTAGACAACATTGAGAACTTCAAAGAGTACTCCTCAACGCTCATATTGCCTTGCTTGAGATTGATAAACTCCTCTACCTCAACCTCTCTCCTCTCACGGGGAAAGTACTTACCTAGAAAAGCTTTCTTAAATTCTTCCCACTAAATAGGACCCGAATCAACCAGCCTATTATCCTTCCATTGAGTGTACCATATTTGAGAAACATCCCTCAATTGGTACAAAGCCAACTCCGCCTTCTCCCTAGATGTAACCCCCCTAGCACTCAACACCTTGTACACACCATCAAGGAACTCTTGGGGATCCTTTCCCACATTAGAGACAAGTAAGATAGGAGGATTCATCCTCACAAAGTCTCGCAACCTAGAGGTCATAGTTCTCTCCACAACATTCACCCTAGGCTCTATACTCAAATTCACTTGAGTAGTCACGGCTCGGGCTAAAGCAAGAAAGGCCTCTCTAATATCCCTATTACTCAACTCCGGGGGATCCACCGGAACCTCATGACCTCCTTCAACAATAGGGACATGATCACCTTGGGGAGGCACTTGAGCACCTTGAGCACCTTTCCCATCTTGAGGAACTTGCTCAACTTGCTCAACTTGAGGAAGAATCTCCTCATGAACATCATTCTCCTCAACCCTCTTAGCCGGTGTGCTCCTCGTAGTCATATTCCTAGAAACACAAGGAAAACCATAAGAAAAGATTAGCATTACTTTTACTCTACGGAACGACATAGGATTATAAAAAAAGGAAACTCTATCGTCCTTTTAGCCTCTCGCCCATAGATGTGTTGCGACTCACACTGATGGTCGAGACTCTACTAGACGTGACTTGATGAGACTTTTTGATTAGTAGGATTACTTTCATATCCTATTCTCTGATACTAAGCTTGTCACATCCCGAGACCACACCCTAGAAGATATGGCACTCTCAGAGTGCAATCGGCATACTCAACCTCTCAGATGTCTTATACAAGCCATTTCATATCGTTCATCACATATACATAGTGAAAAGTAGTGCGGAACTAAACCTTTTCACAAATAATTTCATAGTCTTTAAAAATCTCTTCATATAAAATTCATAGGGGAAATACTAAGTCTTATTTCATCAAATCTTAGACACAAGAATACTTGGGACACGACCCATACACAATACGAATAAAGAAATACTTTGTTTATTACAATACTTCAATAAAAGATATAAAAGACATCTATGCCCTCGAGTCTATTGAGGACATACTTCAACTTCACTTGAATGATACTACGATCCAAGTCTTTCATCCCAAATGCTCCTCACCTACCAACCACTATAGAGATAGATAAAAGCATTGAATATAGAACAACCATATGTACTAAGTATGGCATAATGCGTAAAACTCATGAAAACGGACATTTATTGGACATATGCATCTTTTCTTTTAAATATCATATATAATCATAAGAACAACATTTAAACACCTTAGAAACACATACATTTAAGCGATTTAGTACATTTTTAGAAAACCTTACAGTGAACTAGTTCACTTTACAGTGGACTTCTTCAATGTTACAGTGAAGTTTCTTAACATCCTTTTTGAGACATAATATGACATTCTCTTTACCAAGGCTATCAAAAGACTTACTTAAATACTCCTAGAAGAGAACGCCAATACCCTATCTTCAAGGTTACCTAAATAATCCTTAAGACTTTCTAAGTTTAGATCATGCCTAAAGAATCAACCAACTTCCCTAACTAGAGTCCTTCTCAAGACTTCCCTAGATAAGACATAAAGAAATCATCATTTATGCCCTTTTCACACTTTAACTAAGGAGTCCTTAAGTCACTCTAGATTAGGTACTTATTCATTTACATACTTTCTAACATAAGCCATTATTTCATTAGTTCATTAAGAGACATTCATCAGATAAAGGGAATTCAAGTAATGGTCTTGGAGAAGATCTAGGGACTCTCACTAACATCTTGAAAGCCTATTGTGCAATGTCTAGATAGCGTCCCACACCACCACCTAAACCTCATAGAACTTCTCTAATACTAGTAGGTATCCCACATGATGAGAATAAAAAATAACCGACATAGACCATGATCGCAAAACGTGGGATCCGGAGTTCTATCCTACTCAAATGAGGGTGTTATACTTGCCAATGGTAGAACTTAGACACATCCCATGTAGGCACATGGTTAACGAATATGAAGGGCTTACTTTGTATTTTAGCCTCATCCATTAGCTAGAACTACTTCCCTTACCATACACACTAAATGCTAGCCTTTGTTTTCATAGAGTAATTCACATTAAGGTTCACAAAAAAAGGTTCCATATCAAGTGCATAACCCAATTACATTTATCCTACCAAAGAGGTCCCCTAGGGCTACCTTACAATGGCGACAAGAAGATCATCATGACTTTCCTAAGGATTGATATGATGCCGTTCCAGCCAGTCAACCTTAAGTGCATCATTCATTACAAGAAGGATACCATTACAACTTTCTACTTCAAGTTTCACAACCTTACCACTAGGTTCAATGTTTCACATAAAAGACCGTCTTATCATCGTTCAAGGTCTCACATAACATTCTTCATACCAAACAAAGAGTCTTTAGCATCCTAAATCAAGACATCGCATATTCACTTATCATTCATGCATCAAGAAGAGAGACTTAAGAATACCTAAACAAGACACATCATTCTTCACTTCAGCACATATTACATGTCATTCTAGAAACACATAGGAACAACTATTATCATCTTTATGTCATACTATTCATTACTATAAAATCATCAATATAACCCTTATAGACTCATTTAGTCAAGTACGAACAACCATGAATCAATTCTAAGACTACACACATGAACACACAGTCATAGTCTAACATGATGACCTAAATAACATCAATAGAGGAAACACATAATTTCACATTGCTTCACATATAGGTAGATATGATCATACTTCACATAATCAACTACACATATCATCATATTACTTCAAGTAGTTGCTGACAAGGCCATAATCATCATAATACAGAATATAACGTCGACAAAGCCACATCAATAACATAACACCGCCACCATAAGTGGATCATACCAATTACAACATAATTGAAGTCTAATTAACATAAAATAAAGGGAAATAGAGAAGCGTACCACCACTCCATCCTCAACACTTTAATCCAATGCTAAATATTCAAATTCAATATCATAAGGCCCTTACCCATGACCATGAACATCAATTCAATGCATAAATCATAATACTCAATGAATCTAAGTCAATTCAATATAGATTTATAAATCTAAGGCCAATTAGACATCAACTGAATACAACTCTTATATCATTAGATAACCCATATAAAACTACACCATAATTCATAAACATTAAGACAATATCACTTAACCCATAAAGTAGTCAAAAACTAGGGTTCATCAATTACATGGGTTCATAGGTTAATAAAGTTAAAATCATCTAATTAATAACAATTCCATCACTATTAAATGATTAAAAACCTTTAATGCAAGAACCCATGGATAGGTCATGAAATTGGACAATTCATCTTTGAAAACTTTAGAAAACTTCTTTGAATTTGGGCTCCTTGATGAATAGAGTTTCAAGGATCCACAAAACATACCTCAATGATCTTAATCCTCCAATTTGATGAACAATCACCACTCAAATCTCCAATCCAAGCTCTTCGTTGAATTTTGGCTTCTATGAAATTCTAAGGAATTTCTAAGGGATTTTGGGGTTTTTATTTGGAAGAATGAATTCTTCTAAGTTTTAAAGACTTATATGCCAAAAGACACCTAGGTAACCTCCAATCTTATTATTTGGATGTGGGGTGAATTTACAACTTCACCCCTCAACTTAACAGTGAAGCTGCGTAGGGACAACCTCACAGATGAAGGGACCATCGACAGACCTTCCCTTAACCAATGGACCGTCCTGTTGGTACGTGGTTTGGTACTAAGGCTGGTATTTGGTTTACTATCCCCCACACCTAAGTCTCCATCGATGATACCTCACCTACGGGGCGTCAATTGCCATCCGTAGGTGGGCTGTCTTGGACAGTCTTGGCACTCTTGATGGTTCCTTCCTCAAGGACCCTTGGATGGTCCTTGGGGATGTTTGCCTGGAAGTTTCCAATCCAAAAATGTTTGTATACGAGATTAGGAACTCTCCATGAATTTCACCCAAAACGGACACGTAAAACTCAATGAAACATTCTTAGACACACAAGGTCATTTCAAGGCAAACCTTTCAAACGTCATGGACGTTTGACCTCCAAACTTCACGAAACTTGACACAGTGCCTAGATACACCATAATAACTCATTTAAGGACCTTATAACCTCATGAATCACACGTAATCACATAAAACCACATACGAGGCACAAAGGTGACTTAGTCGTCGAACGTCTTAGTCGTCCCTTAACGTTTGACTTCCAAAACACCTAAACTCTTAGACACTGCCTCAATACCACATTATAGACCATTTTAGGACCGTAGACCATTATGAAAAACATGTTAGGCTCTAGTTGACCTAAGTCATATTTGGGGTCTTACACCTATATTCAACTATAAACAAGAATTCAAAGTCAAGGGAAATAAAAGTACCTTACAAGTAGTGTGGAGTTTTGTGGTTGTGTGCCATTAGTGATATGTAATACGATGAAGTAGACTACGCTTCCGAACCCGATCATGTAAGACCTTGAAAATAGCTTAGGTGTTCTAGAGCCTAACATGTTGGTATTAGTGTTCTAAGGTCCTAAATATGTTTAAGATGTGGTTTATAGGCAGTAGCTAAAATATTAGAGGTGTTGGAAGTCAAACGTCAAGGGACGACTAAGACGTTTGACGACTAAGTCACCTAAATGTCTAAAATGTGGTTCTATGTGTTTATGTGTGTTTAATGGTGTTTTAAGGTTCTTAATAGAGTTATTATAGCATGTATAGTCAGTGGTTAAAGTTTCGTGAAGTTTGGAGGTCAAACGACCAAGAACGTCCAAGGCATTCGAAAGATATGCCTTGTGTCGACCTTGTACGTCTAGGCGAGTTTCATCGAGTTTTATGTGTTCGTTTTGGTTGATATTCATGTGAGAGGTGTTAAACTTATATACGATCGTATTTGGGTTGGAAACGTCCAGGAAATTATCCCCAAGGACCATCAAAGGGCCCTTTAGGAAGGACCCAAAATAAGATGGCAGACTGTCCCAGACAGCCTTGGCGACGGAGCTGTCAACGGCCAGTCATGGCTGTGACGCCCCGTCACAAGGGTCTCGTCGTGGTGGACCTGTTCAAGGGTGTAGGGGGAACCCTTGGCAAGCCACAGTAGCTTGCAACGGATGGCCATGACGCCCCGTTTCACCCGTGACGCCCCGTCATGGGCAGGTCGTCGCAACCACTGTCCCTGTGTGCAGACTTACTGCCAAGTTAGGGGTGAATTGGTAAATTCATCCCATGTCTAAATAAGAATTTAGGAGGTTTCTTAGGGGTCTTATGGGTATTTTAATTAACTATTTAAGTGGTTAAGACCCTAGAGACTTCATTATTCTTCTAAAATCAAAACCCAAAGTCTCTTAGAAATCCCAAAACCTCCATTGAAGTCCAACTTGAAGGATCAGCTTGGTGTGGCATTTTGAAGGAGAATTATTCATCAAAGTGAAGAATTATCATCCTTGAGGTATGGTTTTTGATCCTTGAAACTTATTTCATCAAGGAACCCAATCCTCAAAGTGTTTTTCAAAGTTTTCTAAAGTGAATTGTCCAATTTCTACTCTAAATCATGGGTTCTTGCATGAAACATTTTCAATTGTTAAGATATGATATTATTGAAGTTTAATTGATGTTTTCCAATGAAATTCTCCATGAACCCTTGATCTTCTCAAATCTCTAAATTTCACTAAAATATGGGTTATGTGATTATGTCTTGAGATTGATGAATTCATGTGTATATTGCTATGGGCTTTTGATTCATGTATATATTATGTATGAATGATGTATAGGCTGTTTCAATTTTATTAATTGAATAATGAATACTCTTAGATCTATTGCATGTTAAGCTTGTTGAATCGATGTGAACTTAATGCTTACCAATTCTAGTGTAATTTTCTATGGGTTTTATATTGATGTAAGTATTGTGTTCCATTAATGTATATTTGGTCTTAGATTGATAAATCTATATTGAATTGACTTAGATTCATTGAGTATTATGGTTTTTCCTTTGAATTATTGTTCATGGCCATGGGTAAGGGCCTTGTGATGTTGAATTGGTTGATTTGGCATTGAATTGAGGTGTGGATATGGGGATGAAGGTATGCTGCCCCGTTTTCTTTAATTTGATATTAATTATACTTTGATTATATTGTGATTGGTATGGTCCACTTATGGTGGCGGTGTTATGTGAATTGATGTGGCCTTGTCGGCGTTACTTTATGCAATATGATGATCATGGCCTTGTCGGCATTACTTGAAGTATATGATGATTATGTGATGTATGATAATGTCTATCTATATGTGAAAGTATATGTGTTCTTATATGATGTTATGTTAGGTTATAAGATGTTATTCCTAAGTACTTCTAGAATGACTTGTATTGTATGTTAAAGTGAAATATGTGGTGTCTTGTTTAGGTAGACTTATGTCCCTTGCTTGATGCTTATATGAATATTATTATGTGATGATTTTACTTAGTATGTTAAGAGTCTTGAATAATAATATAAGTAAGTCCTTAATGATAAGAAGGTCAATGTTATGTGGAACCTTGACGCTAGTGGCGAGGTTATGAATTGTGAAGTAGTTAGCCGTAATGGTATCCTTCATGTTATGAGTGATGGGCTTAGGGATGATTGGCTGGAACGGCATCATATCATACCTTAGGGAAATCGCTATGAGATTCTTGTCGCTAAAGTGAGATATGCCCTAGTGGAACTTGCTTTGGTAGGGTGAATGTAAAGGGGGTCATGAACTAGATAAGGACCTATATATATGAACCTTAATGTGAATTAATCTATGAGAACAAAGGCTAGCACCGAGTGAGTATGGCAAGGAAAGTAGTTCTAGTTAAGTGTGAGACTAGAATACAAAGAAGCCCTTCATATTTCTTAACCATGTGCCTACATGGGATGTGTCCATGTTCTACCATTGGCAAGTAGAACAACCTCATCGAAGTAGGATAGAACTTCGGATTCCATGTCTTGCTACCATGGTCTATGTCGGTTATTGCCTATTCTCATCATGTGGAATACCTATTAACATTAGATAAGTTTATGAGGTTTAGGTGGTGGTATGGGACACTATCTAGACATTGCACAATAGACTTTGAAGGTGTTATGTGGAGTTCCTAGGTCTTGTCCAAAGACCATTATGTGATCCATTATGTGAGTGTCTTATGTGATGCTTTATGTGAGTGTCTTATGTGATGTATAAGTCTTAATGAACTAATGATCTAATGACCTATGTAGTAACTATGTAAATAGTTGAGTACCTAATCTAAAGTGACTTAAGCATTCCTTAGCTAAAGTGTGAGGAGGACATGAAAGGATGGTCTCTTCATGTCTTATCTTTGGAAGTCTTGAGGATGACTCTAGTTAGGGAAGTTGGTTAATCTTGTTGACATGATCTAAACCTTAGGAAGTCATAAGGACTATTTAGGTAATCTTGAATAGGTTATTGCACTATGGACTTTATCTTCTTGATTTACTTAAGTAGGTCTTTTGATAGGCTTTGGATGGAGAATGTCTTCTAATCTAAGTATTGGTGTGTTTAGTGCGAATGATTCTATTATAGGTAGTCTATAGGATCTCTTGTGTGTGTGTGAAAGGGATTGTATGGGCGGTCGCTCCACACTCACTCAAGTGAACCTTGGAATTGACCTTTGGTAGAGGAATCTTACATAGATGTTTATGATTGTTTCTAAGCATGTATGTGACGCATCGTAGGTAATCTTAAGGGTCGTTTAGGCACATCTAGAGAGGGTGTATGGGCGGTCTCTCTTTGTGTGAGTTAAGTGAATCTTAGGATGACTTTAAGTGGGGGAATTACATGCTAGAAGATGTTAAAAGGGAAGGTTTGGACTTCACAGTGAAGGGACTTCACTGTACAGTGAAGTGAACTCACTGTAAAGTGAGCCTTTAAAATATTATTTTTGATTAAATGTTATCCTATGTGTTTCTTAATTGCTAAATTATATTCTTATGTTTAATCTATGATTTCTAAATGAAAAGATGCATATTTCCAATAAAGTCCATTTTCATGATTTTATGCATATAGCCATACTTAGTACATGTGGTTGTACTAATTCCATGCTTTATTTTCTATCTATAGTCGTTGGTAGGTAAGGAGAGTTTGGAGAAGAAGACTTGGGCATTAGAATAATCGTCCGAGTATAAGAATTGAAGTATGTCCTCATTTGTATCGAGGGCATATATGTCGTTTTATGTTTCTTTTATGAAGTATTGTAATAAGACTATGTTATTTCTATTTTTGTATTAAAGTACTCTTGTGTCGTAAGTTGATGAGATAGAGACTTAGTATTTCTATATGAAAGATGTTTTAAAGACTATTTTATGTTTTAGTGAAAAGTTTTAATTCCTCACTACTTTTCATTATGTATATGTGATGAATAATATGAATGAGGCTTGTCTTAGAACTCTGAGAGTTCGACGACGCCGGTCGCAATCCAAGATTGCACCCTATCTTCTAGGGTATGGTCTCGGGTTGTGACAAAGTTGGTATCTGAGCATAGGATGGTGAAAGTAGTATTAGATATCAAAAAGTCTCATCAAGTCACATCTAGTAGAGTCTTGACCATCGGTGTGAGTCGCGACACATCTATGGGCGAGTGGCTATAGGACGATAGAGTTTCCCTTCTTTTCTACTCCTATATCGTGCGGTAGAGTAATGTTATGATTATCCTTCTTATGAGTTTCCTTGTGTTTGCTAGGAGATGAATACTAGCAGGATGGCCACTAGAAGATTTGAAGAGGAGAGGGTGAATGAGGAGGTTCCTCAAGTTGAGCAAGTTGACCAAGTTGCTCAAGATGAGCAAGGTGTCCAAGATGGACAAGGTGATGAAGTACCTCCCCAAGGTGATCATGTTCCTAATGTGGATGGAGGTAATGAGGTACCGGAGTTGTCTAATAGGGTGATTGGAGAGGCTTTGATGGCTTTGGTTCAAGCCGTAACTACTCAAATCAATTTGAGTATGGTGCCTAGGGTTATGGAGAGCACAATGACTTCTAGGTTGAGAGACTTTGTGAGGATGAATCCTCCTATATTTCTTGTCTCTAAGGTGAATGAGGATCCCCAAGAGTTTCTTGATGGTGTGTTCAAAGTTTTGAGTGCTATGGGGGTTACATCTAGGGTGAAGGCGGAGTTGGCTTTTTATCAATTGAGAGATGTGTCTCAAATTTGGTATACTCAATGGAAGGACAATAGGCCGGAAGATTCGGGTCCTATTGAGTGGGAATAGTTTCAGGGAGCTTTTCTTGGCAAGTACTTTCCTCGAGAGAGAAGAGAAGTCAAGGTGGATGAGTTTATTAATCTCAAGCAAGGCAATATGAGTGTTGAGGAGTACTCTTTGAAATTCTCGACATTGTCTAGGTATGCTCCTTCTCTTGTGTCCAATCCAAGAGATGAAATGAGTCGCTTTTGCATCGGAGTAGCCGATTTGGTGAAGGAAGAATGTCGTACCGCTATGCTTCATGATAATATGACCCTATCTAGACTCATGGTGTATGCACAATCTATTGAGGAGTCTAAACTTAGAAGAATGGATAGAGGTTTGAAAAGGGGTGTTGCTAGTGACCAAGTGCAACCTAGGTTCAAAAAGAGATTTCGATCTCAAGATGTACCTAGAGTTCCTAAGAAGAAGTTTGAGAAAGGAGGTGGTTCTAAGGATAGCAAGCCTACTTGTGCAAATTGTGGCAAGAAACACTATGGTGAGTGTTTATTGGGTATCCGATAGTTGCTTTGGATGTGGTAAGGATGGGCACAAAGTGAGAGATTGTCCAAACATTGCTTCTAGGAAGGAGGGCAAGAGGGTTGAGCCTAGTGTTCCAAAGGAAGATGCTCCAACTAAGAGGCGTTTCTATGCACTCCGAACTAGAATTGAGTAGTCGGGTGATGGTGATGATGATGTTGGTACGCTCTTGTTTCTCTTTTGATAGTATGAGTTCCTTCTAAGTGGGGGAGTATGGTTTATAGATGGGATAGAAGTTCTTGAATTGTTGCATGTGCATGATGTTTAGGAGTTTGGTTGAAATTGAATTTCATTTACTTCTTGCATTGTGTGTTTTATGAAGCTTTGAGCATGTTGTATGATGTGTTTACATGATGTTATCTTGCATATTAGCATGTTTATATAAAGAATTGCCTAAAGATTGCATTTTTGGAAAAGTTTCTGAAATCACTGTAGCCTTATGAATGCTCACTGTTAAATTTTTGTAAAAATAACTAATTGATTCTTTGGTCTAAAAATCTTGTTATGTGGTTATAACTGATGTATATGAGTATGATGTTGAGTATAAAATGAGTTTTTGCCATTTGGATTGAAGCATGTGAGTTTTGTAGCATAACGAGTTATAGAATTATTTTCTAGTTTCTTGTTGTGTTGTGAATCTCTTGATTATGTGAAACTGATGATTTCTTCTTAGATATGTGTTGTATGATTTGGTTATGTGCTGCTAGTTGAATCTCTAATCTTGGAAGTGTTCGGAGAGTGGCAAGTGTCATTCGAGGACGAATGTGGCCAAGTGGGGGAGATTGTAAGACCTTAAAAATAGCTTAGGTGTTCTAGAGCCTAACATGTTGGTATTAGTGTTCTAAGGTCCTAAATATGTTTAATATGTGGTTTATAGGCAGTAGCTAAAATATTAGAGGTGTTGGAAGTCAAACGTCAAGGGACGACTAAGACGTTTGACGACTAAGTCACCTAAATGTCTAAAATGTGGTTATATGTGTTTCATGGTGTTTTAAGATTCTTAATAGAGTTATTATAGCATGTATAGGCAGTGGTTAAAGTTTCGTGAAGTTTGGAGGTCAAACGACCAACAACGTCCAAGGCATTCGAAAGATATGCCTTGAGTCGACCTTGTACGTCTAGGCGAGTTTCGACGAGTTTTATGTGTTCGTTTTGGTTGAAATTAATGTGAGAGGTGTTAAAATTATAGAAAATCGTATTTGGGTTGGAAACGTCTGGGAAATTTTCTCCAAGGACCATCAAAGGGCCCTTGAGGAAGGACCCAAAATAAGATGGCAGACTGTCCCAGACAGCCTTGGCGACGGAGCTGTCAACGGCCAGTCATGGCTGTGACGCCCCGTCACAAGGGTCTCGTCATGGGGGCCCTGTTCAAGGGTGTAGGGAGAACCCTTGGAAAGCCACAGGAGCTTGCAACGGATGGCCATGACGCCCCATTTCACCCGTGACGCCCCGTCATGGGCAGGTCGTCGCAGCCACTGTCCCTGTGCGCAGACTTACTGCCAAGTTAGGGGTGAATTGGTAAATTCACCCCATGTCTAAATAAGAGTTTAGGCGGTTTCTTAGGGGTCTTATGGGTATTTTAATTAACTATTTAAGTGGTTAAGACCCTAGAGACTTCATTATTCTTCTAAAATCAAAACCCAAAGTCTCTTAGAAATCCCAAAACCTCCATTGAAGTCCAACTTGAAGGATCAGCTTGGTGTGGCATTTTGAAGGAGAATTCTTCATCAAAGTGAAGAATTATCATCCTTGAGGTATGGTTTTTGATCCTTGAAACTTATTTCATCAAGGAGCCCAATCCTCAAAGTGTTTTTCAAAGTTTTCTAAAGTGAATTGTCCAATTTCTACTCCAAATCATGGGTTCTTGCATGAAACATTTTCAATTGTTAAGATATGATATTATTGAAGTTTAATTGATGTTTTCCAATGAAATTCTCCATGAACCCTTGATCTTCTCAAATCTCTAAATTTCACTAAAATATGGGTTATGTGATTATGTCTTGAGATTGATGAATTCATGTGTATATTGCTATGGGCTTTTGATTCATGTATATATTATGTATGAATGATGTATAGGCTGTTTCAATTTGATTAATTGAATAATGAATACTCTTAGATCTATTGTATGTTAAGCTTGTTGAATCGATGTGAACTTAATGCTTACCAATTCTAGTGTAATTTTCTATGGGTTTTATATTGATGTAAGTATTGTGTTCCATTGATGCATATTTGGTCTTAGATTGATAAATCTATATTGAATTGACTTAGATTCATTGAGTATTATGGTTTATCCTTTGAATTATTGTTCATGGCCATGGGTAAGGGCCTTGTGATGTTGAATTGGTTGATTTGGCATTGAACTGAGGTGTGGATATGGGGATGAAGGTATGTTGCCCCGTTTTCTTTAATTTGATATTAATTATACTTTGATTATATTGTGATTGGTATGGTCCACTTATGGTGGCGGTGTTATGTGAATTGATGTGGCCTTGTCGGCGTTACTTTATGCAATATGATGATCATGGCCTTGTCGGCATTACTTGAAGTATATGATGATTATGTGATGTATGATAATGTCTATCTATATGTGAAAGTATATATGTTCTTATATGATGTTATGTTAGGTTATAAGATGTTATTCCTAAGTACTTCTAGAATGACTTGTATTGTATTTTAAAGTGAAATATGTGGTGTCTTGTTTAGGTAGACTTATGTCCCTTGCTTGATGCTTATATGAATATTATTATGTGATGATTTGACTTAGTATGTTAAGAGTCTTGAATAACAATATAAGTAAGTCCTTAATGATAAGAAGGTCAATGTTATGTGGAACCTTGAACCTAGTGGCGAGGTTATGAATTGTGAAGTAGTTAGCCGTAATGGTATTCTTCATGTTATGAGTGATGGACTTAGGGATGATTGGATGGAACGGCATCATATCATACCTTAGGGAAATCGCTATGAGCTTCTTGTCGCTAAAGTGAGATATGCCCTAGTGGAACTTGCTTTGGTAGGGTGAATGTAAAGGGGGTCATGAACTAGATAAGAACCTATTTATATGAACCTTAATGTGGCTAGCACCGAGTGAGTATGGCAAGGGAAGTAGTTCTAGTTAAGTGTGACACTAGAATACAAAGAAGCCCTTCATATTCCTTAACCATGTGCCTACATGGGATGTGTCCATGTTCTACCATTGGCAAGTAGAACAACCTCATCGAAGTAGGATAGAACTTCGGGTTCCATGTCTTGCTACCATGGTCTATGTCGGTTATTGCCTATTCTCATCATGTGGAATACCTATTAACATTAGATAAGTTTATGAGGTTTAGGTGGTGGTATGGGACGCTATTTAGACATTGCACAATAGACTTTGAAGGTGTTATGTGGAGTTCCTAGGTCTTGTCCAAAGACCATTATGTGATCCATTATGTGAGTGTCTTATGTGATGCTTTATATGAGTGTCTTATGTGATGTATAAGTCTTAATGAACGAATGATCTAATGACCTATGTAGTAACTATGTAAATAGTTGAGTACCTAATCTAAAGTGACTTAAGCATTCCTTAGCTAAAGTGTGAGGAGTACATGAAAGGATGGTCTCTTCATGTCTTATCTTTGGAAGTCTTGAGGATGACTCTAGTTAGGGAAGTTGGTTAACCTTGTTGACATGATCTAAACCTTAGGAAGTCATAAGGACTATTTAGGTAATCTTGAAGAGGTTATTGCAATATGGGCTTTATCTTCTTGATTTACTTAAGTAGGTCTTTTGATAGGCTTTGGAAGGAGAATGTCTTCTAATCTAAGTATTGGTGTGTTTAGTGAGAATGATTCTATTATAGGTAGTCTATAGGATCTCTTGTGTGTGTGTGAAAGGGATTGTATGTGCGGTCGCTCCACACTCACTCAAGTGAACCTTTGAATTGACCTTTGGTATAGGAATCTTACATAGATGTTTATGATTGTTTCTAAGCATGTATGTGACTCATCGTAGGTAATCTTAAGGGTCGTTTAGGCACATCTAGAGAGGGTGTATGTGCGGTCTCTCTTTGTGTTACTTAAGTGAATCTTAGGATGACTTTAAGTGGGGGAATTACATGCTAGAAGATGTTAAAAGGGAAGGTTTGGACTTCACTGTACAGTGACGTGAACTCACTGTAAAGTGGGCCTTTAAAATGTTATTTTTGATTAAATGTTATCTTATGTGTTTCTTAATTGCTAAATTATATTCTTATGTTTAATCTATGATTTCTAAATGAAAAGATGCATATTTCCAATTAAGTCCATTTTCATGATTTTATGCATATAGCCATACTTAGTACATGTGGTTGTACTAATTCCATGCTTTATTTTCTATCTATAGTCGTTGGTAGGTAAGGAGCTTTTGTAGAAGAAGACTTGGGCATTAGAAGAATCGTCCGAGTAGAAGAATTGAAGTATGTCCTCATTTGTATCGAGGGCATATATGTCGTTTTATGTTTCTTTTATGAAGTATTGTAATAAGACTATGTTATTTCTATTTTCGTATTAAAGTACTCTTGTGTCGTAAGTTGATGAGATTGAGACTTAGTATTTCTATATGAAAGATGTTTTAAAGACTATTTTATGTTTTAGTTAAAAGTTTTAAATCTGTACTACTTTTCATTATGTATATGCGATGAATGATATGAATGAGGCTTGTCTTAGAACTCTGAGAGTTCGACGACGCCGGTCGCAATCCAAGATTGCACCCTATCTTCTAGGGTATGGTCTCGGGTTGTGACAGATCACCAACTTCTTGAGAATGGAAGAAAAGAGAATTTGAGAGAGAGATGATGTTTTGGATTTTGGGGGAAACTGATGGGACAAATTTGGGAGAAGGGGAGTTTAATTTAGGTGTAAAATAGGGAAGAAATGATGGGATGAAACAGTTAAGGAAGGAAATTTGAAAGAAAAAGGAAAAAGGTAAGGAATTTGGAAGAGTTGGCTTTTAATATTACCGGTTGGGTCGGGTCGGATCGGATCACTGGCACACTTTGATCCATGAAGCCCCATCAATGGGCCGTGGATCGATCGACGGTTCGTCGATAAGGACCGTCGATCACTCTCAAACTTATAAAAAAAAACTTAGAATTACCTCGGATCTACGGACACTATCGAAGGTCCGTCGAATGAACAAAGTCCCGTCGATGGGGTCTGTAGCACAAGACCATTTTATACAGATTTGTGATTCTTCCTACACATGTAACACTAATTAGGCCATTCTTTTTGTGTTTTTGGACACTTTTTAGACACGTACCCTATACTAATATCTAGCCGGCACTAGCACACAAATAAAATTAAACAAAGAAACAATTAGAACAACTAAACAAAACAACCACTATTTCTACAAGAAAAACAAAACCTATAGTTGGCTAGAGAGTACACCTTGGGTTGCCTCCCAAGAAGCGCTTGATCTAACTTCGCGGCACGACGCAGACCTATTGATTATTCAGAATTTATCAAGATGATAGGCCTCAACCACTTCATGAACACTCTCCGCATACTCCAGATAGGTCTTTGTCCTTTGTCCGTTGAATGTGAACTTTGCGTATTACTTGTTCTCAAGCTCACCCGCTCCATGTGAGAACACTTTGGTGATGAGGAATGACAAAGTCCACTTGGACTTGAGTTTTCCCTGAAATAAGCGCAACCTAGAATTGAATAGAAGTACAAAATCACCAATCGCAAATTCTAGCATTTCAATTCATTGGTTGTGATACTTCTTCATCTTCTTTTTGTACATGGCTAAACTTTCATATGATTTTAGGCCAAACTCATCAAGAACATTCAACTCATTACGCCTCTATTCTGATGCTCCGGTCCAATCCAAATTCAGTCTCTTCATAGTCCACATCGCCTTGTGCTCTAGCTCGACTGGTGAATGACAAGCCTTCCCATGTAAAAGTTGGTACAGAGACATACCTATGTGAGTCTTGTAGTCAGTGCGGTAGGCAAAAAGAGCATCATCTAGCCTCCTTGGCCAATCCGTTCTATTGGCATTCACAGTTTTTGCCAAAATCTTATAGATCTCCCTATTGGAAACCTCAACTTACCTGCTAGTTTGTGGGTGGTAAGGAGTAGCCACTTAGTGACGAACACTATATTTTTCCAGCATTCCTTTGAACGGTCTATTACAAAAGTGCGAGCCGCCATAGCTAATAATGTCCCTAGGTGTACCAAATCTGGAGAAAATATTTTTCTTCAGGAATGCTGTAACACTTTTCCTTTCATTGTTGGGGAGAGCAATTGCTTCCACCCATTTCGACACATAGTCAACTGCCACAAAATATACTTCATCCCATGACAACTCACAAAAGGGCCCATGAAGTCAATGACCCATACATCAAATAGTTCAATCACCAGAATGGGATTCAATGAAAGCTCTTTCCTCTATGAAATTCCTCTATCTCGGTTGCACCGATCACATGATTTGGCAAAATCATGAGAATCTTGATGAATGGGTTGCCAATAATACCCACACTACAAGATCTTATGCGTTTTTCAGATACCACCGTGGTACCCAAACATAGGCGAGGAATAACATGCCTCTAGAGCACTCAACATCTCAACCTCAGGTACACAACTACGAATAATCCCATCAGCACAACTCCGATATAAGAAGGGCTCATCTTAAAAGAACTTTTTCTCATCATGCATGAACTTTTTCCTTGGGTGGAAGGTCAAATATGACGGAACCAAATCGCATGCCAGAAAGTTTGCAAAGTCTGCAAACCATGGGATCAGATCCTAACAAAAAGACAATACATTTTCTTCTTGGAATGCATCATCAATTTCAGCCTTTGCTAATTCACGCATAGCTTCATCTTTCAATCTAAACAAGTGTAACACTGCGAAAGTATAAAACCTAATATAGAGCCTCACACAAGTGTCTAAGGTGTGTAACACTGTTTTAAGGTCAATAATAGTGTATAAAAGTCATTTAGGAAGTTTTAGAGTCAAGACGTCAAGGAACATCCATGACGTCCAAAGATTAGTGCAAAAGGTGCTAGCGTGCCATAGCCTATTTGACAAGGTTTTAGGAGTTGAAATTTGATGGAATTTGGTGGTAAGGTTTCTAACGCGTATTAGAGTAGGTTTAGGATCGAAACTTCAAGGTACGACACCCTAAGGACAAACCAAAGGGTCCTTGAGGAGTACCCTTCCATTTTGGCTAAAAAGCTGTCATGGGATAGTAGCCATCAACGGTTGCAGGCGACGAGGCATGGGACAATCAACATGGCATTGATTACCTCCATCGATGGTCACTTAACAATTTTCTCAAAAGGCCATTTTGTAAACTCTTTGAATCAAACGACCGTTGTGCAGGACGGTTGGTCCAAGGCACCGTAAACTTTCCTACGACCCGTAGGTCAGGCCTGAGTTTTCACTATTAAGTTTGAATTGTTATATTTAATTAGTTAGTTGGTTAATTAGGGGCTAAGGGAGGTCTAATTAATTTATTTATGGACTTATATAAAGACCTAAGCCTAATTAAACTAACACAACTCCCATAATTTTCCAAACACAATTGCTCTTCCTTCTCTCTTCTTTCTCTCTCCTAAAAAGAAGAAATCCATTGGAGAACAAGGTCAAGGTCTTTTTGGAAGCAATAAGTCAATTTTACTCCATCAATCTTCATCAAATACCAAGGTATGGGAACTCTTCACCTTTGGGATTCCTTTCCCCAAAGGGTTCTTCCAAAATTGGTTCTCAAAAGATGATTTCATATAAGTTTCTTTCTAATATGGATTTGATCTTCTAAATTGTAATGTCTATGGTTTATTTTGATTATTATGTTTATATTATGATGTATTATGATTCAATTATACTAGTTTCTGATGATTTAACCTAGTATGTGGAAAAGATCATGTAATTGACCAAAGTCCCAAACCCTAGGTTATGAACTAGTGTTGAATTGATTTGTAGTGATGCAATTGACTTAATTATTGTGTTAGTTACTATTGTGTAATGATATTACACCCATTGTTGGGTTGAATTGGATGGTAGATGGTAAAAACCTTAGATGATGGAATGGGAAGGAGATTTGTAAGTCTTTGTGATCTCAAACCTTTACTTCAATTATGATGGTTCTACTTGGTGATGAAGTTAAATTGAAGTATACCTTATGATTGAATTAATTAGGTGTTGGTATGATGATGCAATTGAAATGTCTTGCTTATGTACATTGTAAGATTTTGTTATGATGTAATGATATAAAGTTGGTTATGAAGTACCCATGTGCCTTACTATAATATGATAATGTTAAAGTGTTAATCTCACATGTGAGGGTTGTATTGAAAGAATGTTCTCATGCAATTCCTATCAAGATAAAGACTATGACTCTATAAAGAGTAGTCTCATATGACCTAAACTAAGTTATGATTGTTAAAGAAAGTCATTTCAAAAGGAACTCTAGCTTAGCACCGAGTGAACTAGTAGTGAGGAGTGTCCCTTCCCAAATAGGGAAGGTAGGTTCACTATTGTACTCATGAGATTGGAGACTATAATGCATGGTGCATAAAGAGGGTCCCAAACATATCTCCTAGTTCTTAAACTATGTTGCCCCCATAGGAATACTAGCTACTGGATCCACATAGATGCTATGTTCATGTTTTGGTACTACCTTGGCAAGTAGTCCACCTTCTTTTGGTGTAGGGTTCCATGACACCGGATTCTACATTAGCTCATGTGGTCTATGTCAGTTAAGGCAAAATGTTCCCAAAAGTAAAATGAAGTAATAAAGTTAACTCTAACTAGATGACCTAAGGGTTTCACTTAGTCTAGGTAGGGGTATGCGACTCTACCTATACACTTACACTAGTTAGACTTGAGGGAAGTCTTAGAAGGATGTTCTTATGTTTTATGCTCTCATGAAATAAATGTTATGCTTATGTTGGTTCTTCATGTTAATGGTATATATTGCTAAATAAGAGGATGAATACTTATAATGCTATGATGTGTGAAGTTACAAATTATTCATGATCCTTTGGTTAGTTTGCTTGGTTGAGTCGAGTTATGGGGCTTCACTTGACCATTGTACTAGTAGGCTTGGTGAAGGGTTATGGGTAAGGGTTTCACTTATGTTATAATGTTAGGAACTCATGAATATGATTTGTGGTTATAATATGATGGTAGAGTTGCATTGACTATGGATTCTATTACGCTATAACATGTTGACTTGGCTTAACTTGATGATGTTGGTCTCGTGTTGAATATGCTATTGGCTTAAGGGATACATGATTATTTTCTTATATATTTTTCTTGATCATGCATAAAGCTTTTCAAAGTAACTTAACATGGTTTTATCAAATGTCCCTTTTTAGCATGATTTCTATGTTATGTGTGCATATGTTTCCATACTTAGTACAAGTGATGTCCTAACCTTTATTTATCCCTTTTTCCCCAAAATTTTAGGTTTCGGTCGTTGAAGGGTTCGTGACCACTTTGCAAGGAAGGCTTGGTTCTTTTCTCCAAGTGTGGGTATGTCCTAAAGTTCCGAGGATGATGACTTTTTTCACTCTACCTATGTTTCATTGTTATAGTCTAACGACAATCATTTCACTCTTGTTGTTTCAACATATTGTTGTAAGCCCTAAGTGACATTTATACATTAGTGTAAGGGTTGTGCCCATATTGTTCTATTCCGTTTAGATGGTTTAATATGATTTATCCCTATTAAGACTATATTGTGTATGTTATATATGAGTGACATAAAAGTAGAACACTAAGTAAGTTTCTTATTGCGAGGAGTCTAAGTAAACTCCCTATGTATATATTATGTGTAAGAAAGAGGTCTATGTAAACCTCAAGAAGTAGATGTAGATGAAAAGTTGTAATTTTTCGCACTTTTTAACCGATGAATGTAATGATAAATAATAAGAGGCTAGTGATATTCCTCTCCGAGAACGACGACGCCGGTTACGTCTAGGGGGTGCTCCCCTGATGTGACAACAAGTGGTTGTCAACTTGATTCTCAGTCCCATTTCTATCTTTCACCTCAAAATCATACTCTTGCAACAAAAATACCCATCTTATCAACCTTGGCTTCACATCCTTTTTTGCCATCAAATACCTCAAAGCAGAATGATCAGTATGCACTATGATCCTTGTACCAAGCAAATAGGAAAAAAATTTCTCGAATGCAAACATCACCGCTAGAAGTCTGATTTAGTTACCGTGTAGTTATTTTGGGCTTCATTTAGGGATTAACTCGCATAGTAGATGGGGTGAAGGATATTATCCCTTATTTGTCCCAATACCACACCAAGTGCAACCCCACTTGCATCACACATCACTTCAAATGGCGCACTCTAATCTGGTGAAATAATAATGGGCGAGGACACCAACTTCTCTTTCAACTCTCCAAATTCTTTCAGATAGGATTCATCGAAATAGAACTTACTTTACTTCTCGAGCAGTTTGCACAAAGGATGTGCAATTTTCGAGAAATCCTAAATAAACCACCGATAAAAGCCAACATGCCCAAAAAAACTTCTCACACCCTAGACAGAGATAGGTGGAGGAAGCTTCTCTATCATCTCCAAATTGGCTCAATCAACCTCTAACCCCTTCTCCGAGATGTGATGGCCCAATACTATGCCTTCTTTCACCATAAAGTGACATTTCTCCCAATTTAGCACCAAATTACAATCCTCACATATTTTGAGCACCTAAGCAAAATTACTTAATCAACATTCAAAGAAGTCGCCCACTACAGAAAAACCATCCATGAACACCTCAATAGTGTCCTCCACCATATCAGAAAATATTGACATAATACAATGTTGGAAGGTAGCCGATGCATTACATAACCCAAACGACATCCTTTTGAATGCAAAAGTCCCATAGGGACAAGTGAATGTGGTCTTTTCATGATCTTCTTGAGAGATAGTGATCTTAATATAGCCTGAAAAGCCTTAAAGAAAGCAATACCAACTCTGTCTGCAAGTCTGTCTAACACCTGTTCAAATAAGGGCATGGGGAAATGGTCCTTCTCAGTCCAAGCATTCAACTTCCGATAGTCCATACAAACTCTACAACCGGTCACTGGCCGCATCAGAACAAGCTCGTTCATTTCATTAGGTACCACAGTCATCCCACCCTTTTTAGGCACACACTGAACAAGACACATCCAACTGATGTCCGCAATATGATAAATGACTCCAGCATCCAACCACTTGATGCTCTCCTTTTTCACTACTTCTTGCATAGGTGGATTCAACCTTTTTTGGTGCTCAATACTTGGTTTGTGATCTGGCATGAGTTGAATTTTATGGGAACAAATACCGAGAGGGATCCAAATAATATCCACAACAACCAATGCCTCGCTTGAACATCTTCAGCATTGCTAATAAGCACTCTACTTGTTGCCCATTAAACTCTGCTGCAATTATCACCGACAAAGTGTCATCTTTATCCAAGAACACATGCCTCAAATGAGGTAGTAGAGCCTTAAGCTCTAATTTTGGGGCCTCTATAATAGATGGTCTCACAGGTGGAGACTCTCAATACTTCATATCCAACTTAAATTTCTTTGGCTTTGACCGATATTCATTTTGTTCAAGTGCAACCACCAAAGAATCATACTTTTCAATACCATCACTGTCAAAATTCATGATGACCGCCGCAAGTGCCTTGACACGTAGTCGCTCTTCAATTTGTACTTCGGATACACTCTCAACCTTGTAGGATATAGCAGATATTGTTTGGAGCTCACCACTCTGCTTCATGGACCTATAAATATCAAAAGTTGCTTCTTCATTGTTCAACGTAGACTTCATCTGCCCTCATTCCATATCAACTAATGTACGCCCAGTTGCAAGGAGTGGTCTTCCAAGAGTAATGGGGACCTTAAAATCAACCTCACAGTCAAGAATCACAAAATCGGCCAAAAAGATGAACAACTCCACTTTCACAAGAACATCATGGTGTATAGATATGGGCCATTTCACAGTTCGATCGACCATCAGTAACCGCATCGTAGTAGGCTTTGGGTCTCCAAGCCTAACTTCCTATAAATAGACAGTGGCATGAGATTTATGCTTGCACCAAGATCATACAACGCCTTAGCAAAGTGGAGCAACCCTACAGAACATGGAATAATGAAAGCACCCGGATCCTCCTTCTTTTGCACAAGAGACCTCGTAGCAATAACACTACAATGCTGCATTCTGTCATCATCTTCAATACTCACCGACCTCTTATTTGTTACCATATTCTTCATAAACTTAGCATAACCGGGCTTTTTCTCAAAAGCTTCGATTAATTGAACATTGATGGAAAGTTGTTTCAACATAGTGATAAATCGGCGATATTTACAATCCTCCATTTTCTTCACTAATATCTGTGGTAATGGTGGTGAAGGTCTAGGGATGGGCACCACTTTCTGGGATAATTCTAATTCTTTCGTTGTTGAATCCACCAACTCACTACTATCCTCTGCTACAACATCTTCCTTTGTCATATCACCTTGTACTACAAACAACATAGGTGGATCAATAGTCTGCTTAACTCCTTGAATAGTGACTGTAATGCAATGCCCATCATTCTTTGGGTTCTAGATTGTGTTTCTTGAGAGAGTGGCAGGTTGGCGTGGGTTCACAGCAGTAGACAATTGATTCATTTGTAGCTCAAGATGCTTTATTGAGATAGCATGTGCATCCATCTTTTGTCCAATGCAAGATAGGTCATTTCTCATCTCCTTGACATTCTCATAAATCGCATCAAATCTCCTCATCATCTTATGCATCATACCCTCAACACGTGCCATACTACCTCCACCATCCCTAGGGGCAGCTTCCCGATTTTAAGAGGGAACACATGGCCCACCTCGGTCATTCCTATTACCATAGTTGTTCCAGTTGAAGTTGTTGTCGCGATTGTAGTTCCCATATCGGACATACTGACCCTCTCAGTTGTAATTACCATAGTTTTGACCTCGGTTTCCTCAACCTTTGCATCAATTGTCCTGATTAGACCTTTGGAGTTTGGTCGGCAACCCCTGTATGATCATTAACTGCATATGTATCCTTTAAATAATAATACTCATTAGCCAGTGGTGGTTGTTTTGTCAAATAGTTCACTGCATTCACCTTCTATGCGCCTCCGCTCACATGCTTCAAGACAGACCCTAATTCAGTTCTCATTTGCACCATCTTATCACGTATCTCATCTGCATTGGAGTTGTTTGTAGCCTATACCGCGAAGGTGTTTCATCTAGTGTCTGACTTTCTAGTGTTCCAAGCTTTATTTTTGTGAGATATCTTCTCCAACTTCTCTGCAATCTCAGCATATTTTCATTCCCTATAGGAGCCACCCGCAATAGTATCGAACACTAATTTTTTGTTATCATGTTTACCTCTGTAGAAGTAATCTTTCCGTCACTCATCATCAATGCGGTGGTTTGGTCCGCCTCTCACGACGCAGTAAATTTGTCCCAAGAGCTACTCACCAATTCTCCAGGTAATGCCACAAAGTTTTTTACCTTATCTATGTGGTTGAGATTCTTGGACACTGGATAGTACCTCGCTAAGAACACATCTCTCGACTGATCCCAAGTATATATAGAGTTGCAGGGAAGCTCAGTGAACCATATAGTGGAATCTCCTGTAAATGATAAAGGAAACACTCACAACCCGATGACGTTCATATCCAAGTCTGGTCTACCCATACAACTTTTGCACACAAATCTAAGTTTGGCTATATGAGCATGTGGGTCTTCTGATGGCAGTCCCGAAAACAAGCCCCTCGCGGTGAGTATTTTCATCAAGCTACTCGTCACCACGAATGTGTGCCCAGGTGGCAGAGGAGGTAGGACAAGAGGTCCATCATAGTCTGCAATGTTCACATTGCCCCTATTGTAATCCTGAAGTCGTGGGGCTGCTGGAGGTTGCATTATCAAAGACTCACCTAACTAATTCTCAACATGTGCCTGGTTGTGTACTTCAACTGGTAATGGATGCTGCTGGACGTCTCCATCACCTAGATTCCCTTTGTTAGGGTTAATTGGACCCCTTGGTTTTCCATTCTTCTCAAGGTTTGATTCAGTTCTGGATCGTATGGAGTGAGTGGTTCACCTCGACTCCGTGTACTTTGCATACACTGGAGCTAGACCTGAGAGAAACAAAAAGAAAAAGAAAAAGTTAGATAAAAAAATAGTTGATTAAATTTCAACTATGTAATTAAAGTTAATCTAAAAGCCAGATTCCTCGACAGCGGCGCCAAAATTTAATACGCTCCAATTACACCTCCCTATATAAGTATAAGCGATCTATATCAAGTAAAAAAACCAACTAGTAGGTTGGGGTCGATCCCACGAGGAAAATGTTTTAGTCTTAACTTTGATTCACAATTATGTCCATTTAGCCAATGTCTTTCCTAAAACAAGTAAATAAAAAAAAAGGGGGGGGGTGTCGTGAAACAAATTCCTTAAACAATATATTCTAAAAAGTAAACGAAAGAAGACTTTGGTGTTTATCAAGATGATAGAGTAACTAGGTTATATATGTTCCCCACAGGTTCATAGTGTTGTATTCCTAGCAATAACAATTCTTTCCTAGTGTTTTACATGCAAAGTGATAAGTTATATATCTCTAAATTCTTGGTCCTACATTTAGAGAATTTTACCCCGCACCTTGGTCTAGCTACGTGTGTATAATTTACTAACCCTTACCTTTACCTCATATTAGACATCATAATTAATGTATGACTTAGTTATTACTTCGCACCAATCGACACTAGCCTATTAGATAGTATCACACCAAATCTATGTTGATAATTCTTTTCCTATTACTGCCTCCATGGTCCACCAAGTAGCAACAAAGCGAGTTCTAATGCGTGCACTCGTTAAAAAGACTTCTAAGCGAAAGAATTATCAATGCATGAAAAAACACTATTAGAGAATTGCTTAATTGCTAGTTATACTTTGGAAAGTACCCATGGTTCCCACAACCCTAGTTGTGGATTTAGTTACCCATGTTAACAAAATCACAATTCATAGTTCTAGATGAAGAAATCATGTACTTACTTAACAAGAAGAATAAACCCAGAAATACCACTTGAAATTGCAAGAAAAATCATTCAAACTAAATCTGGAAATCAATTAATTGCTAAAGTTGCAAAAACCAATCTTCAATACACAAAGTAGAAAAAAGTAATAGTAGTTACCGCAAAAATGAGGTTTTAATACCCTACATATAGAAAACAGAGTCCTAAAGTAAAAGGATTCAAATAAGGAAAGTTTAGTTCAGAAACGCGACATCAATCAACGAACTAACTTACAGACCGTCGATAGATTGACAATCCGTAGACTGATTCCGTCAGTCAAGACTTAGAACTATTTTTTCTCCTCGGAAGGCACCCTATTTTAATCGAATGACGGACAAACAACACTGTCCGTTTATGCTCCTCTGTAGCTCCATACTTAGAATCTTAAAAAATCAGGTACTAGAACCTTCTCTGAACCAAAAGACGGTTCACCTGTACGATCCATCGATCAATCGATGGAACATAATTGCCTCTCGTGGTTCCACACTTGGTCAGACTTCCCTGATTTTCCTTCAATGTCCTGAGCTGCTAATACACAACCACCACCTACGGTCTTTTGATTGAACGATGGACCGTTGACTGCATCTGTAATTCTACACTATTTTCAGTTTTTTTCTTCTGTTGCCACTTGAGCATATTTCCTGCAACACAAGACACAAAACTTGTTAAAATTATTACAAAAAGGCTTTATACACACACAACTCTTAATTGAAATGCATTAGAAATGCCGTGAAATCACGACACTGTAACATTTCGAAATCCCAAGTCATGTTGTAAAACTTAACCAGGCTCCTTAAGGTCTAAATCATTGTTCCTAGCCAAATTAGGTGTATATAGAGTGGTTAAAGTGTTTTTGAACCAAAATGTTCAAGAACGTCCATAACGTCCGGAAAGTTGGTTCATGAAAGGGCTAGTGTGCTCTAATTAGTTTGACAAAGTTTAAGGGTCGGGAACAAGCGAAAGTTCATAGCAATAGGGGTATCACATAGTGAGGTATGGTTTCATGATGGAAAATTCAGGGTACGTTTTCCCCAAGGACCAACCAAGGGCCCTCGAGGAGGACCATTGTGGCAGGAAGGTGCAACACTGCCTGGTAATGTGCCTCAACGGATGGCACGACGGGACATCATGGGCACGATGGGGCGTCGAGGCCACCGTCGTCCCACCTTTAGTCGCATCCTCAAGAACCCTCGCCTGCACAATCTCTGACCAAGACGACGGAAATGCAGGACGGAGGGAGGGTCGTCCGTCACGCCCACGACGGACCGTCGACGGTGTTCCGTCGGTGGGGGCCCTGTTATGTTTTGGTGAATTAAAGTATAGTTCATTTAATTTTTTAAGTGTCTTATGGGTAATTGGGGATTAAGGTAAGACTAATTGATTTGACTTAGCCCCACTATAAATACCCCCAATCCTCATTAGTCTAATCACAATTCTAAAAAAAAACTCTCTTCCTTCTCTCTACTTCCTCTCTCTATTAGAAGACTCCATTGGAGAATAGCTTGGGAGATGAATTGGGGGCTGGTTTAGGACGAAATCACCATCAAAACGCCATCAAATCATAAGGTATGGAATCTAATTCACTTTTGAGACTTCTTTCCTCAAAGGGCTCCTTCAAAGATTTTCCAAAAGTTGAGTTACATATGGGTTTCATTCAATTTCGAATTTGATGTTATGAATTGAGTTGTTCATGTATTCTTTGAGTTATAACGAGTAAATTATCATGTATTCTAACTTGATTATGATGAATTGATGTGGTTTAGATTGTAGATGATGACCCTTAACCCTTAACCCTAGGTATGAGATTGATGTGAATTTGGGTTGGGTTGAGGTAATTGATCTAATTATTGTTTAAATCATCTTTAATGATTGTTATTACATTGATCATGCATCTTTAGTGATGAATTGAAGTTCTTCATGCTAATTCTTGAGTATTGAATTTAGGGTAAGAGGATAGACTTAGATGTCACGTTATCAAGCTTTGATTTAGTATTGAATTATGGCGTAGTGACTCTTCTAAATTAGTTCTTATATTGATTGTTGAATTACATTGGTGTGATGACCCAAAATGGGTTGGTCTATGGGTTGATGGTAAGGCCCTTTTATTGGTGAGCTATGGAGGAGTATTGGTAAGTCTTGATGTTTCCTAATTCTTACTTCAATTATGGTTAATTGTCATCAAGTTATGATGTGTGTTGTAGTATACTTTGTTTAAGGTGATAGGTTGTTATGATGATTGAATTGGAATGTTTTAGGTTTGATTGTGAGGTTGCCTAGGAGTACATGTTATAGGGAAGTTGTTATGTAAAGATGTGCCCTATTATGATGAGATGTGCAAGGGTTAACTTCACCTAAATGAATTGTGAATGAAATGACTATTTCCTATACAATTCTTCTTTGAGCTATGATGATGAATGTACAACGGCTTGACCCTATTATCTAACTAGGTTGAGATGATTAATAAGTTTAAAGACTTTTGTATAATGGGGACTTAGCTTAGCAACGAGTGAACCTGACAATGGGAGGTGATGGCTTTTCTTAGAGGAAGTGTTACCCTATAGTTCCATATTGGATATTGACTCCCCTCGAGGGATACTCACCTAATGATTCCCATGAGATGTGGCCCCGATTACCAAAAGGTATGTAGAGGGAACACCTATCTCTTAGTTCTTGAACTATGTTACCACCATAGGATACTAGCTAGTGGATCCACCTAGATAGCTACGTTTATGTTAGGTTCTACTTTGGCCGGTAGACCACTTTCCATCGGTGTAAGGTTTTATAACACCGGATTCCACATTTTCTCATGTGGTCTATGTCGGTTAAGGCAAGAGTTCCCTAAACTAAAATGAATTAATAAGATATCGACTAATTGAAGTGACTTGAGGGGTTTGACTTTAGCTTAGGTAGGGGTATGGGACTCTACCTACGCCTTGCACTAGTTTGCCTTGACAGGAGCTTTGAGAAGTCAATATTATGTATGTAAATGATTTGTATATTGAATAATATACTTATGAGTATGAAGTTGTTACACCTTGTTGAAGAAGAATGCTTCATGAGATGGGAGAGTATGTTAGGTAAGGTGGATTGCTAATTGTAGTCTTGGTAGGTTACTTGATTAAGTAGGAGTCATGTGACTTTACTTGGTCATTTCACTTGTGACTTCATGAAGATTATAGTTGGTATGTTTTGTTTGCTATGCTTTACTCTTATCCACGTTTTGTAATGATATTTCTTGATGATAGGATCTTATGAGATTAAGTGCTTAAATATGATGATATGCATGTGGTATAGTTAGTTGCATTGTATAATCAATTAAATGGTCTAAATAGCATGATTTTCTTAAATGTCCCTTTTTAAGCATAGTTGATTGGTAATTGTGCATATGGTTTCATACTTAGTACATGTGGAGTACTAACCCCATTTCCTTCCCTTTTTCCCCAAACATTTTAGGTTTCGGTCGTTGAATTTGCTTTGAGGTGCTTGGAAGGAAGACTTGGATATCTTATCATCCAAGTGGTAGGTTCTCATTCTCCCGAGGGCGATGCCGATATTCTATTATTATGTTACTTAGTAACTATAGTTCTGTATTGACTCTATTACTCATTTGAGACGATGTTGTATATAGCCTATATGTGGCTTCTTCTATTGATGTAGGGGTATGCCCAAGATTTATTGTTTTTGTTAGATGGTTTATGAGATGAGACGGCTTTTATGACTATTATTTCTTTACTATATAAATGGATGTAATAAAAGTAGAAGACTATGTAATCTTCGTATATGAACAAATCTATGTATACTTGATATAAATACGATTATGTGTATGTAGAAGTCTATGTAAACCTCCGAGTATATATAGATAATTTCTTTTTAAAATTCTTTCACATTTTAATCAATGAATGCTATGACAAGGCTAAGAGGCTTGTCATAGTCCTCGAAGAGGACGCCGACGCCGGTTACGTCTGGGGGTAAACCCGGATGTGACAAACTTGATATCAGAGCATGACGTTGAATAACCTTGATGTTAACGTCTCTCTCAACCACGTTATATAGGTTTGTATTCATAATTGTGAAGTGCGCCACACTTATGAATAGGAACTTATTTGATGCTTAGGAATCACTCTCATTGTTGGAAATCCATATCGTGCCTCTTGAATGTACTTCATACATACTTTCGCCTAAACCTTGTGTTTTGGTTATAGGAGATGAATACTAGAAGGAATGCAGCCAGAAGACTAGGAGGAGATTGCTGCTGCGGGAATCCCTCCCCGTAATGATCCAGTTCCTCCTCTTGAAGAGATTGTTGCTGATGATCAGGCTCCCGTTGACCCTCCACCCATGACGGAGGCTCAGATGAGAGCTATTCTTGCTCAAATTGCTCAAGCCATGACTACTCAAGCTCAAGCCGCAACGGTTCAAGCCCAAGCTATGACTGCCCAAGCCAATAGGGATATTGCACCTAGTGTCCATGAGCAAACTATGGCTTCCCGACTTAGGGACTTTACCCGAATGAATCCTCCTATCTTATATGGGTCTAAGGTTGATGAAGACCCTCATGAATTCACTGATGAGGTTTATAAGATTTTGTGTGCTATGGTGTTGTCTTCTAGTTGAAAATGCCGAGTTGGCCTCATACCAACTCAAGGATGTGGCTCAAACTTGGCAGGTACAATGGAGGGATAATAGGCCACTTCAAGGTAGGACGGTGACTTGGGAGATCTTCAAGAGAGCTTTCCTTGATCGGTTCTTCCCTAGAGAGATGAGAGAAGCTAAGGTTGTGGAATTCATCAACCTCCGCCAAGGAGGTATGATTGTTCATGATAACTCTTTGAAGTTCATTCAATTGGCCAAATATGCTCCTTCCTTGGTGTCCGATCCTAGAGACGAGATGAGTTGATTTGTGACGGGTATGTCGGATGACTTGCAAGAAGAATGTCATTCGGCTATGCTTCATGATAACATGAATATTGGTCGTCTTATGGTGCATGCAAAAAGGGTTGAGGAAGGTAGAGCAAAAAGGAAGGATAAGGATTCAAGAAGGGAAAAGTCTTTTGAGAGTGGAACTACTAAAGACAGGTTTGGAATTCAAGACAGGCCTAGATTCAAGAAGAGGTTCTCAAATCAAGTTCCATCCAAATTTCCCAAGACTAGGGATTCTAAAGCCCCTAGGCAAAATGTTGCAAAGGGAAAGGGTGGAAACTCATTTAATGAGAAACGTGTGCTAAGTGTGGGAAGGGCCACCTTGGAGAATGTTTGGTAGGAACAGGGATTTGCTTTGGTTGTGGAAAAAGTGGTCATAGAGTGCGAGATTGTCCTAATTCTAAGGGACAAGAGAAGGGTGAACAGCCAAGTGGTTCTAATGAAGCTCCCAAAAAGAACCGCTTCTATGCTCTTTGTTCGAGAGATGACCAAGAGGCCTCTCCCGATGTGGTGACCGGTATGTTACAAATCTTTGCTATTGATGTGTATGCTTTGCTTGATCTGGGTGCTACTTTGTCTTTCGTTACTCCCTTAGTAGCTAAAAAGTTCGATACTTTACCCGATGTTTTGCATGAACCTATTTTGGTGTCTACTCTAGTGGGTGAGTCAGTAGTAGCAAAAAGAGTCTACCGAAATTGTCCTATCTCTATGCCCCATAGAGTTTCTCATGTAGATCTAATTGAACTAGACATGTATGATTTTGATGTCATTTTGGGTATGGATTGGTTGCATGCTAGCTTCGCTTCTGTTGATTGTAGGACTAGAGTTGTGAGGTTTAGTTTCCCAAATGAAACTGTTTTTGAGTGGAAGGGTGGAAATTCTCTCCCTAGAGGTCGTTTCATATCATGTCTAAAAGCGAGTAAGATGATCTCAAAGGGGTGTCTTTATCATATTGTGAGAGTCCAAGAAGTTGATTCCGAAATTCCTCCTATTGAGTCGGTCCCCGTGGTGAGCGAATTTACGGAGGTTTTTCCTAATGACATTCCCAGCATTCCTCCCGAACGAGAAATCGATTTTGGTATCGATTTGCTACCAGAAACAAACCCTATCTCTATTCCTCCTTATAGAATGGCTCCGGCCAAATTGAAGGAGTTGAAGGCACAACTTAAAGATTTGCTAGACAAGGGCTTTATAAGGCCTAGCATTTCTCAATGGGGTGCTCCGGTATTATTCGTGAATAAGAAGTATGGGTCCTTGAGAATGTGTATTAACTATCGCCAACTCAACAAGGTTACTATCAAGAACAAATATCCTCTTCCGCGGATTGATGATTTATTTGATCAACTCTATGGGGCGAGTTACTTCTCCAAAATTGACTTGAGGTCAGGGTATCACCAGCTTAGGGTGAGAAATGAAGATAATCCAAAGACGGCCTTTCGGACTCGGTACGGGCATTATGAGTTCGTTGTTATGTCCTTTGGTCTCACAAATGTTCCGGCGGTGTTTATGGACCTAATGAATAGGGTGTTTCGAAGTTACCTTGATTCGTTCGTTATTGTATTTATCGATGATATCTTGGTGTATTCGAAGAATAAGGTTGATCACATGGGTCATCTAAGGGTGGTATTGCAAACCCTTAAAGAGCATAAATTGTTTGCCAAGTATAGCAAGTGTGAGTTTTGGTTGAGGTCGATCGCGTTTCTTGGGCATATCATCTCTAGTGAGGGAGTTGAGGTAGACCCAAGGAAAACTGATGCGGTAAGAAATTGGCCTAGACCCTTAACCCCGACAGATATTAGGAGTTTCTTGGGTCTAGCAGGCTATTATCGAAGGTTTGTAGAAGGTTTTTCATCCATTGCATCTCCTTTGACTTCATTGACTCAAAAGGGTAAAAAGTTTGAGTGGTCGGAGGCCTGCGAGAAAAGTTTCCAATTATTGAAAGATAGGCTTACTTCCACTCCGGTGTTAACTTTACCGGAACGTTCGAAGGGGTTCGTTGTGTATTGTGATGCATCCCGCATAGGTTTGGGGTCTGTGCTTATGCAAAATGGGAAGGTGATTGCCTATGCTTCACGGCAACTTAAGGTGCATGAGAGAAATTACCCCACTCATGACCTTGAGTTACCGGCCGTAGTGTTTGCTTTGAAAATATGGAGAAATTACTTGTATGGTGTTCATGTGAATGTTTTCACCGATCATAAGAGTCTTCAATATATGTTTACTCAAAAAGAGTTGAATCTCCGACAAAGAAGGTGGTTAGAATTGTTTAAAGATTATGATATGAGTGTCCTATATCATCCCGCCAAGGCCAATGTTGTGGCGGATGCTCTAAGCCGTATTACTATGGGTAGTGTGTCTCATATTGATGAAGACAAGAAAGATCTAGTGAAATATGTTCATAGTTTGACTAGATTGGGGGTGAGTTTGGAGAGTTCTCTAAATGAAGGTGCCACGGTTCATCATAGCTCTGAGTCATCATTAGTGGTTGAGGTGAAGTCCAAACAACACCTTGATCAACCATTGATGGAGTTGAAGGAATCGGTTCTTGGCAAGATGAATGAGTCTTTCTCCTTAGGATGGGATGGTCTGTTGAGGTACCAAAGGAGGTTATGTGTTCCCGATGTTGATTGATTGAGGGGTCGGATCCTTGAGGAAGCCCATGGGTCCCACTATTCCATCCATCCGGGTTCTACTAAGATGTATCATGACCTTCGAGAAATATATTGGTGGAAAGGTTTGAAGAAGGACATAGCGGAATTTGTTGCTAAGTGTCCAAATTGCCAACAAGTGAAGGCGGAACATCAAAATCCGGGTGGCTTACTGCAAGAGATCCCAATTCCTACTTGGAAGTGGGAAGACATTAATATGGACTTTGTGGTAGGGTTTCCTCGGACTCAAAAGTTGTATGATTCTATATGGGTGATTGTTGATAGATTGACTAAGTCTGCTCATTTTATTCCCGTCAAATCCACATATTCGGCGGAGGATTATGCGAAGATCTTCATAGATGAGACTGTGTGTCGCCATGGTATTCCGTTATCCATCATTTCGGATCGGGGTGCACAATTCACATCTAGATTTTGGAAGTCATTTCAAGAAGGTTTGGGTACTAAAGTGAAATTGAGTACCGCTTTTCATCCTCAAACGGATGGTCAAGCGTAACGCACAATTCAAACCCTTGAGGATATGCTTAGAGCTTGCATCATTTATTTTAAGGGAAGTTGGGATAAGCACTTGCCGTTGGTGGAGTTCGCGTATAATAATAGTTTTCATTCGTCCATCTCCATGGCTCCCTCTGAAGCCTTGTATGGTATGAGGTGTAGGTCTCCTATAGGATGGTTTGAAGTTGGTGAACCATCGATCTTTGGTCCCGAATTGATTTATAGGACTTTGGAGAATGTACATATCATAAGGAACAGGTTGCAAACAGCCTATAGTCGACAAAAGTCCTATGCCGACAATAGGAGAAGGGATTTGGAGTTTGAAGAGGGTGACAATCTGTATTTGAAAATTTCACTTATGAAGGGGGTGGTAAGATTTGGCAAGAAAGGGAAGTTGAGCCCTCATTATGTGGGCCCTTATGAGATTTTGGAAAGGGTTGGTAAAGTTGCTTATCGCTTAAAACTACCTAACGATTTAGCTTTGGTTCATCCGGTTATTCATGTCTCTATGTTGATGAAGTGTGTCGGGGATCCCGAGTCTATTCTTCCTATTGAAGGTCTTGGAGTCAAGTATAACCTCTCTTATGAGGAAGCTCCGGTTCAAATCCTTGATAGTCTAGTAAAAAGGTTGAGGAACGAGGAGGTGGTTTCCGTAAAAGTGTTATGGAAGAACCACCTAGTTGAGGGTACAACATGGGAGGCCGAGGCCGACATGAAAACCTGTTATCCTCATCTTTTTGATGTTTAAGGTTATTCATGCTTTCTAATGATATAATTATGTTAGATATTGTGAATCCTTGATGTTTTGGAGAAGTTTCTTCAAAAATCTTAGTTTTTGGAGACTTCACACTAAAGTCACTGTAAGGTGGCCTTAAACAATAATTTGAAATTTGTCTTGCTTCTTGCATATTGATAAGATAAACTTTGTGCTAATCGATTTGTGTATCAAATGATTGAGCTCATGTGTGTAGTGAGGAGGAGATACCTCATGAGGAAACTTTGAGCCTATGTGTGATAAATTGAGGTTTTGAAGTGTTTTATTGAAATGATGTGATTCATGCTAATTGGATATTATGAATTGGTTGAGCTGCTAGTATTGAGTCCTTTCTCTCCTTTAAACAGTGTTTAGTGTCATTCGGGGACGAATGTTCCTAAGGGGGGGATAATGTAACATTTCGAAATCCCAAGTCATGTTGTAAAACTTAACCAGGCTCCTTAAGGTCTAAATCATTGTTCCTAGCCAAATTAGGTGTATATAGAGTGGTTAAAGTGTTTTAGAACCAAAATGTTCAAGAACGTCCATGACGTCCAGAAAGTTGGTTCATGAAAGGGCTAGTGTGTTCTAATTAGTTTGACTAAGTTTAAGGGTCGGGAACGAGCGAATGTTTGTAGCAATAGGGGTATCACATAGTGAGGTATGGTTTCATGATGGAAAATTCAGGGTACATTTTCCCCAAGGACCAACCAAGGGCCCTCGAGGAGGACCCTTGTGGCAGGAAGGTGCAACACTGCCTGGCAGTGTGCCTCAACGGATGGCACGATGAGGCGTCATGGGCACGATGGGGCGTCGAGGCCACCGTTGTCCCACCCTTAGTCGCCTTCTGAAGAACCTTCGCCTGCACAGTCTCTGACCGAGACGACGGAAGTGTAGGACGGAGGGAGGATCGTCCGTCACGTCCACGACGGACCGTCGACGGGGTTTCGTCGGTGGGGGCCCTGTTATGTTTTGGTGAATTAAAGTATAGTTCATTTAATTTGTTAAGTGTCTTAGGGGTAATTGGGGATTAAGTGAAGACTAATTAAGTTGACTTAGCCCCACTATAAATACCCCCAATCCTCATTAGTCTAATCACAATTCTCAAAATAAACTCTCTTCCTTCTCTCTACTTTCTCTCTCTATTAGAAGACTCCATTGGAGAATAGCTTGGGAGATGAATTGGGGGCTGGTTTAGAACGAAATCACCATCAAAACGTCATCAAATCATAACGTATGGGATCTAATTCACCTTTAAGACTTCTTTCCTCAAAGGGCTCATTCAACGATTTTCCAAAACTTGAGTTTCATATGGGTTTCATTCAATTTCGAATTTGATGTTATGAATTGAGTTGTTCATGTATTCTTTGGGCTATAATGTGTAAATTATCATGTATTCTAACTTGATTATTATGAATTGATGTGGTTTGGTTTAGATTGTACATGATGACCCTTAACCCTTAACCCTAGGTATGAGATTGATGTTAATTTGGGTTGGGTTGAGGTAATTGATCTAATTATTATTTAAATCATCTTTAATGATTGTTATTACATTGATCATGCATCTTTTGTGATGAATTGAAGTCCTTCATGCTAATTCTTGAGTATTGAATTTAGGGTAAGAAGATAGACTTAGATGTCACGTTATCAAGCTTTGATTTAGTATTGAATTATGGCGTAGTGACTCTTCTAAATTAGTTCTTATATTGATTGTTGAATTACATTGGTGTGATGACCCAAAATGGGTTGGTCTATGGGTTGATGGTAAGTCCCTTTTATTGGTGAGCTATGGAGGAGTATTGGTAAGTCTTGATGTTTCCAAATTCTTACTTCAATTATGGTTAATTGTCATCAAGTTATGATGTGTGTTGAAGTATACTTTGTTTAAGGTGATAGGTTGGTATGATGATTGAATTGGAATGTTTTAGGTTTGATTGTGAGGTTGCCTAGGAGTACATGTTATAGGGAAGTTGATATGCAAAGATGTGCCCTGTTATGATGAGATGTGCAAGGGTTAACTTCACCTAAATGAATTGTGAATGAAAGTACTATTTCCTATACAATTCTTCTTTGATCTATGATGATGAATGTACAAGGGCTTGACCCTATTATATTACTAGGTTGAGATGATTCATAAGTTTAAAGACTATTGTATAATGGGGACTTAGCTTAGCACCGAGTGAACTTGGCAATGAGAGGTGATGTCTTTCCTTAGAGGAAATGTTACCCTATAGTTCCATATTGGATGTTGACTCCCCTTCGAGGGATACTCACCTAATGATTCCCATGAGATGTGACCCCGATTACCAAAAGGTATGTAGAGGGAACACATATCTCTTAGTTCTTGAACTATGTTGCCACCATAGGATACTAGCTAGTGGATCCACCAAGATAGCTACGTTTATGTTAGGTTCTACTTTGGCCGGTAGACCACCTTCCATCGGTGTAAGGTTTCATGACATCGGATTCCACATTTTCTCATGTGGTCTATGTCGGTTAAGGCAAGAGTTCCATAAACTAAAATGAATGAATAAGATATAGACTAATTGAAGTGACTTGAGGGGTTTGACTTTAGCTTAGGTAGGGGTATGGGACTCTACCTACGCCTTGCACTAGTTTGCCTTGATAGGAGCTTTGAGAAGTCAATATTATGTATGTAAATAGTGATATAATGTAAATGATTTGTACATTGAATAATATACTTATGAGTCTGAAGTTGTTACCCATTGTTGAAGAAGAATGCTTCATGAGATGGGAGAGTATGTTAGGTAAGGTGGTTTGCTAATTGTAGTCTTGGTAGGTTACTTGATTAAGTAGGAGTCATGGGACTTTACTTGGTCATTGCACTTGTGACTTCATGAAGATTATAGTTGGTATGTTTTGTTTGCTATGCTTTACTCTTATCGACGTTTTGTAATGATATTTCTTGATGATAGGATCTTATGAGATTAAGTGCTTAAATATGATGATATGCATGTGGTATAGTTAGTTGCATTGTACACTCAAGTAAATGGTCTAAATAGCATGATTTTCTTAAATGTCCCTTTTTAAGCATACTTGATTGGTAATTGTGCATATGGTTTCATACTTAGTACATGTTGAGTACTAACCCCATTTTCTTCCCTTTTTTCCCCAAACATTTTAGGTTTCAGTCTTTGAATTTACTTCGAGGTGCTTGGAAGGAAGACTTGGATATCTTATCATCCAAGTGGTAGGTCCTCATTCTCCCGAGGGCGATGCCGATATTCTATTGCTATGTTACTTAGTTACTATAGTTCTGTATTTACTCTATTACTCATTTGAGACGATGTTGTATATAGCCTATATGTGGCTTCTTCTATTGATGTAGGGCTATGCCCAAGATTTATTATCTTTGTTAGATGGTTTATGAGATGAGACGGCTTTTATGACTATTATTTCTTTACTATATAAATGGGTGTAATAAAAGTAGAAGACTATGTAATCTTCGTATATGAACAAGTCTATGTATACTTGATATAAATACGATTATGTGTATGTAGATGTCTATGTAAACCTCCGAGTAGATATAGATAAAAAAAAATTTAAATTCTTTCACATTTTAATCGATGAATGCTATGACAAGGCTAAGAGGCTTGTCTTAGTGCTCAAAGAGGACGACGACGCCGGTAACGTCTGGGGGTGGGGTAAACCCGGATGTGACAGACACATCAAGGGTTTCTAACCCTAGGTGCCAAAATGAAAGAGGTTGTGATTCACCAAGTAAGAAACCTACTTGTACCAAGTGTGGTCAGAAGCATATGGGTGAATGTCTAGTTGGAACGAATAGTTGCTTTGGTTCTGGAAAGAGTGGACATAATGTGAGGGATTGTCCTATGGTGAAGGGTCAATAAAAGAGGAGTAATCTAGATCAAGCAAGAGGTCCTATTTAGGATGCTCCTATGAAGAACCACTTCTATGCTCTCCGCTCTAGGGGTTATAAGAGGATTCTCCCGATGTTGTCACCGGTCTGTTACAAATCTTTTCCATTAATGTCTATCCATTACTTGATACCAGTGCCACTTATATTTCATAAATCCTTTAGTGGACATGAAGTTTGATGTGTTACCTGATGTTTTAATTGAACCCTTTTCGGTTACTACCCCGGTAGGTGACTCGCTAGTTGCAAGAGGAGTCTATAGGAATTCTCCCATAGTGTTGTCCAAGAGAGTTACTCTTGTTGATTTGGTAGAACTTGACGTATTTGATTTTGATGTCATTTTTGGAATGGATTGGTTGCATGCTTGCTTTGCTTACTTAGATTGTAGAACAAGGGTAGTTAAGTTCAATTTTCCAAATGAACCCATTTTAGAGTGGAAGGGAGGAAACTCAATCCCTAGAAGTCCAATCATTTCATGTCTTAAAGCTTGTAAGATGATTTCTAAGGGATTTCTCTATCATATTGTGAGGTTCTTGACCTAGAATTCGAGATTCCTTCTCCAGAGTCGGTCCCTGTAGGGATTTTACGGAAGTCTTTTCCAATGACTTAGCCGGAGTTCCTCCCGAATGGGAAATAAATTTCGACATAGATTTATTACCGGATATGAAACCCATTTCAATTCATCCTTCTCAGATGGCTCAGATATAGTTGAAAGAGTTTAAGGCTCAACTGAAGGATTTTCTTGATAAGGTTTTTATTCAACCAAGCATATCTCCATGGGGAGCTCCAATATTATTTGTGAAAAAGAACGATGGGTATCTTATAATGTCTATTGATGACACACAATTAAACAAGGTCACCATAAAGAATAAGTATCCTGTCCCTAGGATTGATGATTTGTTTGATCATCTCCAAGGTGTGTGTTACTTTTCAAAAATTGATTTGAGGTCGGGATATCACCAACTTAGGGTGAGAGGTGAAGACATTCCTAAAATGGCATTCCGAACAAGGTATGGTCATTATGAGCTCCTAGTCATGTATTTTGGGTTAACTAATGCTCCGATGGCCTTTATGGACCTTATGAATAGAGTGTACCTTGATTAGTTTGTAATTATCTTCATTGATATTATCTTGGTATATTCTAAGAGTGAGGATGAGCATATGGGCTATTTGAGGGTTCTATTGCAAGTCCTCAAGAAACATCAACTCTTTGCTAAGTTGTTGAGATCGGTTGCATTTCTTGAGAACGGTTGCATTTCTTGGCCATGTTGTCTCAAGTGAGGATTTAAAGGTTGATCCAAAGAAAACGAAAGTGGTTTGAAGTTATCCTAGACCTCTAACTCCCATCGACATAATCTTGGGTCTAGCCGGGTACTATAGAAGGTTTGTTGATGGTTTTGCATCTATTCCTTCTCCCTTTAAAATTCTAACTCAAAAGAAGGTTAAGTGTGAGTGGTCGGAGGTTTGTGAGAGAGGCTTCCAAGAGTTGAAAGATAATATTACCTCTTCTACAGCTTTTACCTTATCGGAGGGTACAAAAGGGTTTGTAGTGTACTATGACGCTTCTAGAGTAGGTTTTGGTTGTTTCCTCATGCAACATGGTAAAATGATAGCTTATGCCTCTAGACAACTCAAGGTGCATGAGATGAATTATCCAACTCAGGATATTGAATTAGCGGCCGTGGTGTTTTCTTTAAAAATATGGAGGCATTATCTCTGTGGTATGCATGTGGACTTATTTACCGACCACAGGAGTCTCCAATATGTCTTTACTAAAAAGGAGTTGAATCTCCGACAAAAGAGGTGGTTTGAACTTTTTAAGGACTATGACATGAGAGTCTTTACCACCCAGACAAAGCAAATGTTGTTGCGGATGCCTTGAGTATAATGACTATGGGTAGTGTAGAAAATGTCTTCAATGATAAGAAAGAGTTAGTGAAAGCGGATGATAGATTGGCTCGGTTGGGTGTTCGGTTGGAAGATTCTCCAAATGGAGGTTATATTGTTCAACATAACTCCAAATCATCTTGAATGGTTGAGGTGAAGTCTAAGAAACACCTTGATCCTCTATTGATGGAATTGAAGGAGTTGGTTCTCAGCAAGTTAAATGAGTCATTCTCTGGGGGGCATTTTGTGTACCAGAGGTCGATAATTTGAGAAGACAATTTTTGGAAGAAGCTCATGGTTTCCGATATTGTATTCATCCGGGTGCCACCAAAATGTATCGTGATATTTGAGAGGTTTATTGGTGGGATGGTTTGAATAGGGACATAGCGGAGTTTGTGGCTAGGTGTCCAAATTGCAAACAAGTTAAGGCCGAGCATCGAAAGCCAGGAGGTTTGACTCAAGTAATGGATGTCCCTACATGGAAGTGGGAAGATATCAACATGGACTTCATAGTTGGGTTGCCTCGAACCCAGAGGCAAAATGACTCTATATGGGTTATTATGGATATATTGACGAAATCTGCCCACTTTATCCCCGCCAAATCTACGTATTCGACAGAGGAATATGCTAGATTAAACATTAATGAAATTGTGAGCATGCATGGGATCCATTTGTCCATCATTTCGGATAGAGGTGCCCAATTCACTTCTTATTTTTTGAGGTCTTTTAAAAAAGGGTTAGGTACTCAAGTGAAACTTAGTACCGCTTTTCATCCTCAAACGGATGGCCAAGAAGAACGTACCATTCATGTCACATCCAGGGAGCACCCCCTAGATGTAACCGGCGTAGTCATTCTCGAAGAGGAGTAAGACTAGCCTCTTAGCATTTGTTATTACATTTAATAGGTTAAAAAAAGTGAGGAAAATTAAAACTTTTCATCTACATCTACATTATGAGGTTTACATAGACGTCTCGCTTACACATAAGATATACATAGGGAGTTTACCTAGAATCCTCTCATAGGAAGCTTACATAGGCTTCTACTTTTATTTCACTTATACAATTTACACAATATAAAGTATAATAGAGATGTCTCATATAAAACCATCTATGTCGGAATAGAACAATTCGAGCACAACCCTTACACAAATGTATAATTGCCACTTAGGGCTTACAACAATGTCTTGAACAATAAGAGTGAAAGAAATGTCATTAGAATATAGAAATACACATAGGTAGAGTCAGAAAAGGCATCATCCTCGGATCTTGAGGAAATACCCACACTTGGAGAAATGATCCAAGCCTTCCTTGCAAAATTGTCACGAACCCTTCAACGACCGGAACCTAAAATGTTTGGGAAAAAGGGAGAAATAGGGGTTAGAACATCACTTGTACTAAGCATGGAAACATATGCACACACAACTTAGAAATCATGCTAAAAGGGACATTTGTTCAAAACCATGCCAAGTTACTTTGAAAAGCCTTATGCACAACCCAAGAACACATATAAGACAATAATCACATATTCCTTAAGACAATAACATATTCAACACAAGATTAACATCATCAAGTATAGTCAAGTCAACATGTGTATAGCATATTAGAACCATAGACAAAGCAACTCCAACATCATGTTATAACAACAACTCATGTACAAGAGTTCATAATATTACAACATAAGCAAAACCCTTACTCAAAACCTGTCACACCCCACAAGTACACCCTAGAAGTTAGGGCAACCTTCGGGTTGGACACGACGTACTTGACCTCTCAATGGTCTTGTACAAGCCCTTAGACATCATTCATTGCATACATGTATGAAAAGTAGTGCGAAATTAAAACTTTTCACACAGTAACATCTTAAAATATCTTTCATATTAAAATGATAGAAAACGCTAAGTCTCATTAAATGCCATCTTTATACTCAAGAATGCTTGAGACACGGCCTATACAATCGAAAATATAAAAATCCAATATCTATTACAATACTTTGAATATAAGAAGTCTAAAGATGATAATGTCCTCGAATAGAGTGAGGACATACGCCAACTTTACTTGAACGGTTACTAGATTCCAAGCTCGCTTCAAGACACCTCTCACTTGCTAACCACACCTTTAGAGGTAGACAAAAAGTATGGAATTAGTACAATGCATGTACTAAGTATGACATAATGCATAAAATCATGAGAAATGGACATTTATAAGAAACATGATCTTTTTTATTATTACTTCATATAATAAGTATAAGAATCATATTTAAACACCAAATATCACATTTAGAACTCATCACAAGTCAAACCCAATTTATGTAAATTTATAGTGACATTACAGTAACATTACAGTGCATCACATTGAACCTTACTGTAACTTCACATATAACTCACCTATCACAAAATAGCATCAAGAATAGATCGGAACACATAACATGAGATCCTCCTTCCAAAGGTGATTCTAAGGCTCACTTGAGTGAGTTATGAAGCGACCGCCCATGCAATCCCTTCACACACACCTAAGAGATCCATTAGACTACCCAAGATAAGGTTATTCCCATTACATTAATTAATTTTCATATCTAGAGTTATTCTTAAGACTTCTCTAGGTAAGACATGAAGAAACAATTCTTATGCCCCCTCAACACCTTAACTAGGCAATCCTTAAAGTTACTCTAGATAGGTACTTATTCAATAACATACCTTCCAACATAAGTCATTATCTTCATTAGTTTATTAGGAGACATTAAACTCTTAAGGACATTCAAATAATGGTCTTGGAGAAGACCTAGGGACTCACACACTCACATCTTCAAAGCCTAACCGTGCAATGTCTAGATAGCGTCCCATACCACTACCTAAACTTCATAGTACTTCTCCAACACTAGTAGGTATCCCATATGATGAGAATAGGCAATAACCGACATATACCATCTAGCTATGTATGGAATCCGGAGTCATGAACCTACTCCAATGGAGGGTGTTCTACTTGCCAATGGTAGAACTAGGACACATCCCATGTAGACACATGGTTAAGGAATATCGAGGGTTTCGTTGTTCTCAAATGTAATCTTACTTAGAGCAACTTCACAAGCATACTCACTCGGTGCTAGCCTTTGTTCTTATAGAGTATTTCAATAAAGGAGCATATGAAGAGGTTCCATATCTTTCACAACCCAATCACATTACACCTTACAAAAGAGGGTCCACTAAGGCTACCTACAATGGTTAAGAGGATAGCTCAATGACTTTCCTATGGATTATTTCATGCCGTTCAAGCTAACCAACCTTAAGTCCACCATTCACACAAGAAGGATACCATTACGACTTTCAACTTCAAGGATATCATAACCTCCCAACTAGATTGAAGGTTCCACATAATTGACCTTCTCACTATGTTGAAGGTCACATGTCAATCAAACATACAAGAATAAGGAGCTTTAGCATACTAAGTCAAGAATCCATATGCACATTCAATAGGTATCAAGTAAGGGACTAAAGTCTACCAAAACAAGACACACCAATACTTCACTTTATCACTTATAGCATATCAGTAAAGAAGCACATAGGAACAACCAAGTAAACTATAGGTCACCCTATTAAATACTATAAACTCAACAATATAACCATCACAAGTCTCATATAATTCAATAAGAAACGTGATCCTTCAATACAAGGTAATTCACATAACAACTTCAATATAGCCTACTGGAGACACATATCATCCACTAGGAGAATTCATGCTTTGAATACACATACACACATAAGTCATCAAGACAGAACAATAATCACATTGTCAAGTAATATATGATAACAACATAGTTTATAAAGTAATGCCAACAAGGCCACATTATTTCACAATTCATAAAGTAATGCCGACGAGGCCACATTATTCACAAGTATAACACATTAGCACCGGAACCATAAGTGGACCATAACAAACATCAACATAATCTAAGACCTATACTACACAATATAGAGAGAGTTATGTCAACATACCACCAATCCAGATCTCACAACTCCAATCCATAGCCAATTCAACCAACTCAATATACAAAGGCTCTTACAAATAGTCATAGTCACCAATTCTATTTAATAAATATAATATAAAATGAATCAAAGATGATGTAACATGAATTTATCAAATTAGTGCATCCTACTTACAATTCTAGCATGATCCTTTTATAATTCAACATCCCTAATCAAACTACAAAAGAATTCAATAGCGTTGAGGCATAATCAAATCACCCATGAAATAGTCAAAACTAGGGTTTCATGAATTGCATGGGTTCATAGATTTTTAGTCTAAAATTATCAAATTAACATCAATTCAATTAATATACAATGATTCAAAACATTTTATGCAAGAACCCATGGCTAGATTACAATTTAGAAGTTCATCTTGTTGAGAAGTCTTGGAAAATCACTTTGAAGGTTGGATCCTTGAAGAAAGAGAGTTCAAGGATGAAGAACCATACTTTTATTATAAGTAAACCACGAAATATGTTTGAAAACCTTGAGAAATTCGTCCTCTTCCTTGAAGATTAAGGTTTCAACAATCGAGGAATTGATTTGAGAGGGAACTTTGGGGTTTTGATTTGGGGTCTTGAAATAATGAGTTAAAGAAATGCTTGAAGACTTGAAAATATTTATATTAATGATATAAACATTTAAAATCAACCCCAATTAATAAAAAGTCGAATAGAATTAATTTGGAAATCAAATTTTGGACATCCCGCCCAGTGACCACGGCCACATTCACGCACCGTTAAGGTGGTTTACGACCCTTATGACGGTCCGTGGTCCTTGGGGTAGTGGCTTACTTTCTGTGACAATACTCCAAAAGTCTAAGGAAGGTCCAAGACCATCTTTACGGACCGTAGTCCACTCCACTGGCCGTGAAGTGGTCAGTGAACATTGAGGTAGTAAGCTGCCAACTTGGGACAGCTTTTGCCCACAAGTTGGGTCGTCCTCAAGGACCCTTTGGTTGGTTCTTGGGGAGTTTTTCCTGGATGTTTCAAAATAAAATACCCTCATACAAATTTTAGGAACCCTTCACATAAACTTCAACAAAAAAGAACACGTAAAACTTGCCGAAACACACTAAGACACACAAGCATGTTTCAAGGTACATCTTTCGAACGTCATGGACGTTCTTGGACGTTTGACCTCAAAACTTCACCAAACATTAGACACTGCCTATAAACATCATTATAAACCATTTTAGTACTGTAGAACATTATGAAACAAGTTTTAGTCTGTAGTTTCACCTAAGTCATTTTAGAGGTGTTACATAACCCCTTACCAAGATTACTAGTGCAATGACCAAGTGAAGCCCCATAAACCCACTCAACCATGTAAACAAACCAAAGGATCATAAATAATGTCTGACTTCACATAACATAACATCATGAGTATTTATCATCATATTTAGAAATATAGACCAATAACATGTTCATAAGTGAAACCAACATCATATAGTATCATCAACATGTAAAGTCAACATATGCATATTATTCACTTTATAAGAGCATAAGAACATAAGAACATCCTTCAAGGAATTCCCTCAAGGCCAACTAGTGCAATGTATAGGTAGAGTCCCATACCCCTACATAGACTAAGTCAAACTGCTTAAGTCATCTTATTAAGAGCTCACTTTATTTGTTCATTTTACTTTCGGGAACACTTGCCTTAACCGACATAGACCACTGAGCTAATGTGGAATCCAGAGTCATGAAACCCTACACCGAATGAAGGTGGACTACTTGTCAAGGTAGTACCAAAACATGAACATAACATCTACGTAGATCCACTAACTAGTATTCCTATGGGAGAAACATAGTTAAAGAACTAGGATACATGTTTGAGACTCTCTTTATGCCTTTGGCATAGTAATCTCTGTCTCATGAGTACATTAGTGAACCTACCTTCCCTACTTGGGAAGGGACGCTCCTCACTACTAGTTCACTCGATTCTAAGCTAAAGTCCCTTTTGAAATGTCTTTCTTTAACAATCATAACATAGTTTAGGTCATAGGAGAATAAATCCTTGTGTAGTCATAGTCATTAGTTAAATAGGAATTGCATGAGAACATCCTTTCAGTACAACCCTCATATGTGAGATTAGCACATTATATCATTATATCATAGTATGGCACATAGGTACGTCATAACCAACCTTATATCATTTCATCTTTATCATAATCTCAAAATCCATTAAATCAAGACATTTCAAGTTCATCATCATACCAACACCTACTTAATCCAATTACATGATATACTTTAATTGAACTTCATCACCAAGTACAAGCCATCATACAATAATAGGTATAATAACATCATTCAATAGTAATTATCACAATAGCTAGGTCAATTGCATCAATACAAATAAATTCTATACTAGTTCATAACCTAGGGTTAGGAAATTGGGGTCAATTCATCACCTCTTCCACAATACTAGGTTAAGCATCAAGAATTATCATAATTGAACAATAATACATCATAATATATACATACTAAACAATACAAATCAAGAACAACTCAATTGAAAAGATCATTCTCGGATTAGAAAGAAACCCATATGAAAATCATCTTTTTTAAACCAATTTTGGAAGAACCCTTTGGGGAAAGAAATCCCAAAGGTGATGAGTTCCCAAACATTGATATTACTTGAAGATTGATGGATAAAAGTGGTGTTCTTGAATCCCTACTGCACTTGACCTTGACCTACTATGGAGTTCTTCTTTGGGAGAGAGAATGTAGAGAGAAGGAATAGTAATTTGTGTTTTTGGAATTTGGGGGTGTTAAGTTTGGTTTAGGCTTAGGGTTGTTTATATAGTTGCTTAACTAACCTAATTAACCACACCTAATCCTTAAATAAACCCCTAACTACCTAACATAATCAAATGAACCCTTTAAACAAAATAGAAAAATTGCAGGCCTGACCTATGAGACCCCGAGCTACAGGACGTAGGTCAGTCGACGCCCACTCCCCCAACCATCCTGCACATCCGTAGTTTGGGTCAGAGAGTTGTCATTTTGGCCTTTTGGCAAAATGGTTAAGTTTCTATCGATGGAGGCATCGATGCCATGTCGTTTAGCCTAAGCCCCGTCAATGGCAAGCGTAGGTAGCCATTGCCTAATGGCATCCTTTTAGCCAAAATGAAAGGGTCTTCCTCAAGGGCCCTTAGGGTGCTCCTTAGGGAGTCATACCCATATGTTTCGACCCTAAACCTACTCTAATACTATTTTGACACCCTTTCACCAGCTTTCATCAATTTCTGACTCCTAAAACTCCGTGAAATAGGCTAAGACACACTAGCACCTCTTTCATTAGTCTCCGGACATCATGGACGTTCCTCGACGTTTTTACTCTAAAACATCCTAAATGACTTTTATACATTATTTATTACCTTAAAACACTGTTACAAACCTTACACACTCATGTGAGGATCTAGATTAGGTTTTCGACTTTCGGAGTGTTATATTATCCCCCCCTTAGGAACATTCGTCCCCGCATGACACTAAAATCTTTTGAAGGAAAATGATAGACTCAATACTAGCAGCCCAACCAACAACAACATATCAAAACATTAGTTACAACTGAAATCAATATAACAAATTGGCATTTACACAAAGTAACTCAAAGCATCAATTATCACACATAAGAGCTCAACATTACCACATGAGCAATTTCCTTCTCAACAACAACATGAGCTCAACACAAGTTTAACATTTTGAAAACACAAAATGTGTCGTTAAGCCTAACATAGGTGTCGGGAAGTCTAGACACTGTTTTTAAGGTTAGTTTAATGAATATAGATCACATAGGAAGTTTTGGAACCAAAATGTTTAAGAACGTCCATGACGTCCTAAAGTTGGTTCAAAGAGGTGCTAGTCTGCCTTGGCCTATTCGAATAGTTTTAAAGAGTCGAAATTTAACGAAATTTGGTGGAAAGGTGTGTAACATGTGTTAGGGATGTTTCATGGTCAAAACGTCCGGGTAAGACTCCCCAAGGAACTACCAAGGCCCCTTGAGGAGGCCCCTTGCGGAACTTGGCAACACTGCCAGGGTTGTGTGCATCGACGGGAGGGCCTACGGTCCGTGTGTGAACCAACGGACCGTTGGTGACACCGTTGCCCCACACTTGGCCAAATGTTGGCCATGTGCATCGACAGGGTAACCCACGGCCCATGCATGGACCAACGGACCGTCGATGCCACCGTCCCTCCTTACTTAGGCAAACCTTGGTAGGGAGCAACCACAAAACCACCTACGGTCCGTGAGTGGACTGACGGGGCGTTGATGCCTCCGTTATCCCACACTTAGACTTGAGGAGGAGGCCCTCAGCTGCACAAGTCTCTGACCCTGACGACGGATGTGCAGCACGAGGGGGACCAATCCGTTGACTCACAGACGGACCGTAGCAGGGGTCTCGTCTGTGAGGGGCTGGTAACTTCTTGCACATTTAAGTTAAGTCCATTAATTAGTTAGGGGGTTTAGGCGGTTAATTAAGGGATTAAGGGGGGTGGGGTATAATTAAGTTAGTTAGTCACCATATAAAGTCCCTAACCTCATTTAATCTAAACACAACTCAAAAACAAATTATTCTATCTTCTCTCTTCTTTCTCTCTCTATTGGAAGACACCATTGAATACTAGCTAAGGAAGGCTTTGGGGGCTATATAGGAACGAATTCACCATCAATTCTTCATCAAACATTAAGGTATGGGATCTCTTCACCTTTGAGACCTTTTTCCTCAAAAGGGTTCATTTAAATTGATTTCAAAATAAGGTATTTCTAATGAGTTTCATCCGATTTTGAATTTGATGTTATGAATTGAAATGTTGATGTTCATTTTAGGTCGTATTAAGTTTATTAACATGTATTCTAACTTGATTATAGTAATTGATGATGGTCTTGTCTAAATTGGAGAATATGATCCTAAGTCCCTAACCCTAAGTTGTGGTCTTAATGCATATTGAAGTTTAATCATTCAATTGACTTGGTTAAGGGTTGAATCACTTATAGATGATATTGTTTATGCTGTTTATGAATGAATTAGGATGATGAGTAGTCTTTCATGCTAGTTATTGATAGGTGATCTAGGGTATGATGAATTGACTTAATCCTAAGCTTTGATCTACTATTGAATTGTGATGTAGTGACTCTTCTAGTCTTGTGATTACATTAGTTATTGAATTATGGTGATTTGATGACCTAATTGGGTTGAACTAAGGGTTGATGGTAAGACCTTGATGATTATAAGTTGTGAAGAAGACTTGGTAAGTCTTGTGACCTTATCCTTGTTTCAATTATGGTTAATTGTGTTTAAGTCATGATGATTGTGTTGGAGAATGCCTTATTTAGGATTGATAGGATGGTATGATGTTGAATTGAAATTTCTTGGTATGGTTGTGAGGTTTATTAGTAAGTAAAGATATAAGGGTGATGGTGATTACCAATGTGCCTTATTATGAAAGAAAATGTAAAGTGTTAACCTTACTTATGTGAATTGTGGTGAAAGGCTTCTACTCATGCAATTCCTATTGAGCTATTATGATGATGATTATACATGGGCTAGACCCTATGACCTAAACTAAGTTATGATTGATAAATAAAGATTATAGACATTTCAATAAGGGACTATCTTAGCACCAAGTGAACTTGACAATGGGAGGTAATGGCTTTCCAATAGAGGAAGTGTTATCCTTTGGTCCTATATGTGATGTTGACTCCATATTGAGGGATACTCATTTCATTTATTCCCATGAGATGAGGCCCCAATGACCAAGAGGTATGTAGAGGGAATTTCCTATCTCTTAGTTCTTGAACTATGTTGCCCCCATAGGAAGACTAGCTAGTGGATCCACCTAGAAAGCTACATTTATCTTAGGTTTTACCTTGGCCGGTAGACCACCTTCTATCGGTGTAAGGTTTCATGACACCGGATTCCACATTAGCTCATGTGGTCTATGTCGGTTAAGGAAAGTGTCCCCTAAACTAAAATGAAGTAATGATGTATAGGCTAACTATGATGACTTGAGAGGTTAGACTTAGCTTAGGTATGGGTATGGGACTCTACCTATGCCTTGCACTAGTTTTCCTTGATAGGAGCTTTACGAGGTCAATATTATGTATGTAAATGATAATAAAGGTAAATGACTTTATATGATGATTATGGTACTTATGAACATGAAATTGGTCTTTATTGATAAAGTATGAACTTATGTGTATTGAAGGTTAGGTTATGTAAAGTGAGTTACTATTTATGATTCTTATTTGGTTACTTGATTAAGTAGGGTTATGGGGCTTTTCTTGGTCATTGCACTTGTGACTTTACAAGGATTATGTTTGGTTGTCTTGCTTTACTATTCACATGATTAACTCTTGTTCATACTTGTAATGTGATTACTTGATGTTAGGGTTATGTGAGATTATGGGTTCAAGTATGTGATATGCATATGGTTGCTTTGACTTATTAAGCATGTTTAATTGGTTGGTCTAGTTGTTGATTGTGCATAAAGACATGAAATGGCATGATTTAACTAAATGTCCCTTTTTAGCATGTTTGGTTGTTATATGTGCATATGGTCTCATACTTAGTACATGTGGCGTACTAACCCCATTTTCTCCCTTTTTTCCCAAACACTTTATGTTCCGGTTGTTGAGGTTTGGTTCGAGGCGATTGAGAAGGAGGCTTGGATACTCTTATCATCCAAGTGGTAGGTCCTCATTTTCCCGAGGATGATAGCGATATTCTACCTATGGATTTGCTTAGATATTATGACATCTATGTTGACTATATCTTTCATTTGAAGACAAAGTTGTATCAAGCCTATATGTGTCTTACTTTTATTGTTGTAGGGCTATGTCCATGTTGATATTGTCGTTCTAGATGGTTTATGAGATGAGACTGATTTTATGACTCTAATTCTATCTTATATATATGTGTATGAAATAAAAGTAGGATACTAAGTAATCTTCATATACGAACAGGTCTATGTATACTCGATATTAATACTATTATGTGTATGTAGAGGTCTATGTAAACCTCCGATTAGATATAGTTAAAAAGTCTTAATTTTTCCATATATTTTAGCCAATGAATGTTATGATGAATGCTAAGGGCTAGTCTTAGTCCTCAAAGAGGACGACGAAGCCGTTTACATCTGGGGGGTGCTTCCCGGATGTAACAAATTTGGTATCAGAGCATGAGGTTAAATATCATTGATAACGATATCTCTCTCAACCACATCTATGTAAATTCATACTCATAATTGTGAAGCGCGCCACACTTATGAATAGGAACCTATATAATGCTTAGGAATCTTTCTCTTTATTGGAAATCCAATGTCGTACCTCTAGAGTAACTATTATGTGTTTTCGTCTAAACCTTTTATTTTGGCTATAGGCAATGAATACTCGAAGGAATGCGGCTAGGAGGCTTGAGAAGGAGGTTGCTCCTCCCCGTAGTAATCAATATCCTCCACTTGAAGAGGAGGTTGATGTTGAACAAGCTCCGGCCAACCCTCCACCCTTGACGGATGGAGAGATAAGGGCTGCCCTTCTTCAAATGGCCCAAGTAAATACTTCTCAAGCTCAAGCCGCCACTCTCCAAGCTCAAGCTATGACGGCCCAAGCCAATCGGGAGGTTGTACCCCAAGCCAACCTACAAGTCTCTACTATGTCATCTCGTTTGGGGACTTCACTCGGATGAACCCTCCCACTTTCTATGGGTATAGGGTTGATGAAGACCCCCAAGAGTTCATCGATGAGGTGTATAAGGTTCTATTTGCCATGGGGTTAAGTTCGAGAGAGAAGGCCGAGTTAGCCACATATCAACTCAAGGATGTGGCTCAAACTTTTTATGTTCAATGGAGGGATAATCGGCCTCTTCGGGGTGGACCGGTAACTTGGGAGATTTTCAAAAAGGCATTCCTTGATCGATTCTTCCATAGAGAGATGAGGGAGGCCAAAGTGGTGGAATTCATCAACCTTCATCAAAGAGGTATGAGTGTTCTTGAGTATTCTATGAAGTTTACTAAATTGTCAAAATATGCTCCTTCCATGGTTTCGGATCCTAAGGATGAGATGAGCCGCTTTGTGATGGGAGATTCGGATGATCTACAAGAAGAATGTCATTCGTCCATGCTTCATGATAAAATGAATATCTCTCGGCTTATGGTGTATGAAGACAAGTTGAGGAAGCTAGGGCTAGGAGAAAGGCAATAGATGCTAAGAAGACAAGGTCCTTTGAAAGGGATTCTTCCAAGAGTAGGCTCGACATTCAAGACAATCCTAAGATCAAAAAGAGGTTCTCTAATTAAGTTCCATCCAAGTTCCCTAAAACTCGGGATGAGAAAGTGTCAAAATCTAGAGCTCAAAGGGAAGGAGTGGGAACTCACCTAATGAGAAGCCGACATGTGCCAAGTGTGGAAAGGGTCATTTCGGTGAGTGTTTGGTTGGAACGGGTAATTGTTTTGGTTGTGGCAAAAGTTGTAACAAGGTTAGAGATTGTCCTAACATTAAGTGGAAAGAGAAGAGTTGACAAGCAAGAGGTTCTAGTGATGCTCCAAAGAAGAACCGCCTCTATGCTCTTCGTACTAGGGGTGAGCAAGAGACATCTCCCGATGTGGTGACCGGTATGTTACAAGTATTTGCTATTGATGTTTATGCTTTAATTGATCCGGGTGCTACTTTGTCTTTTGTTACTCCTCTTGTAGCTAAAAAGTTTGTTACTTTACCCGATATCTTGCATGAGCCTTTCTTAGTGTCTACACCGGTGGGTGAGTCGGTTGTTGCAAAGAGGGTAAATAGAAATTGTCTTATCATGTTGCCCAATAGAGTTTCTAATGTTGATCTAGTTGAACTAGAGATGCTTGATTTTGATATGATTTTGGGTATGGATTGGTTGCATTCTTGTTTTGCCACTATTGATTGTAGGACAAGGGTGGTGAGGTTTAATTTCCCAAATGAACACGTTGTAGAGTGGAAGGGGGGAAGTTCTATTCCTAGAGGTCGTATCATTTCTTGTTTGAAGGCTTGCAAAATGATCTCTAAGGGCTGCCTTTATCATATAGTGAGAGTCCGAGATCTTGACTCCGAAATTCCTCCCATTTAGTCGGTCCTCGTAGTGAGTGAATTTCCGGAGTTCTTCCCTAATGACCTACTCGATATTCCTCTCGAATGGGAAATTGATTTTGGTATTGATCTGCTACTGGAAACAAACCCCATTTCAATTCCTCCATATCGAATGGCTCCGGCCGAATTGAAGGAGTTGAAGGAACAACTTAAAGATTTACTAGACAAGGACTTCATAAGGCCTAGTATTTCCCCATGGGGTGCTCCAGTATTGTTTGTGAAAAAGAAAGATGGGTCCTTGAGAATGTGTATTGATTATCGCACACTCAACAAAGTCAGAATTAAGAACAAGTATCCTCTCCCTCGGATTGACGATTTATTTGATCAACTCCAAGGGGTAAGCTACTTCTCAAAAATTTACTTGAGATCGGGGTATCACCAACTAAGGGTGAGAGGTGAGGATGTACCAAAGACAGCTTTTCAGACTTGACATGGTCACTATGAGTTTCTTGTTACGTCCTTTGGTCTCACCAATGCTCTGGAGACGTTCATGGACCTAATAAATAGGGTGTTTCGAAGTTACCTAGATTCATTTGTCATTGTGTTCATTGACGACATCTTGGTATACTCAAAGAATGAAGCTGATCACATGGATCATTTGAGGGTGGTATTGCAAACCCTTAAAGAGCATTAATTGGTTGCCAAGTATAGCAAATGTGAGTTTTGGTTGAGGTCGGTGGCATTTCTTGGTCAAATCATCTCTAGTAAAGGAGTTGAGGTTGGTCCAAGGAAAACGGAAGCGGTGAGAAATTGTCCGAGACCATTGACTCCAACCGACATACGGAGTTTCTTGGGTCTTGCGGGTTATTATCGAAGGTTTGTGGATAGTTTTGCGCCCATTGCATCTCCTTTGACTACTTTGACCCAAAAGAGCAAGAATTTTGAGTGGTCGGAAGCATGTGAAAAGAGCTTCTAAATGTTTAAAGGTAGGCTTACTTCGGCTTCGGTATTGACTTTACCGGAGGGTACAAAAGGTTGTGGTTTATTGTGATGGATCCCGTGTTGGTTTGGGGTATGTGCTTATGCAACATGGGAAGGTTATTGCCTATGCTTCTAGGCAACTTAAGGTGCATGAGAGAAACTATCCCACTCATGACCTTGAGTTAGCGGCCGTGGTGTTTGCTTTGATAATTTGGAGGCATTATTTGTATGGTGTCCATGTTGATGTGTTCACCGATCATAAAAGTCTCCAATATGTGTTTACCCAAAAGGAGTTGAATCTATGACAAAGAATATGGCTTGAATTATTGAAAGTCTATGATATGAGTGTTCTTTATCAACCGGGCAAGGTGAATATTGTAGCGGATTCTCTAAGCCGTTTGTCTATGGGTAGTGTGACTCATGTTGATGCAACCAAAAATGACCTAGTTAAAGAGGTTCATCGATTGGATAGGTTGGGTGAAAGATTGGAAGGTTCTCCAAATGGTGGTGTGATGGTCCATCATAACTCCGAATCATCTTTGGTTGTTCAGGTGAAGTCTAAATAACACCTTGATAAACCATTAATGGAGTTGAAAGAGTTGGTCCTGAGCAAGTTTAATGAGTCCTTCTCCTTAGGGGGGGATGGTGTTTTGAGATATAAAGGGCGGTTGTGTGTTCCTAATGTTGATGACTTGAGGAACCGTATCATTGAGAAAGCTCATGGGTCCCATATTCCATTCATCCGGCGTCAACGAAGATGTATCATGACCTTAGAAAGGTGTATTGGTGGGAAGGTTTAAAAAGGGACATAGCGAAATTTGTGGCTAAGTGTCCAAATTGCCAACAAGTGAAAGCCGAGCATCTAAAACATATTCATATACATCAAGTAAACACCGCCACCAAGAAGGTGAACCATACCACTCAAGAGAATTTCATAATAAGAGTCAAACAATACAAGCAACTCACCATTTGACTAAGATTTCACCACTATAATCAATCCCTCAATAATTTATCATAATATGGACCTTAGGGCAGTAGCTAGTCCATAATAACAACATAAACAGAAGTTCATACACTACACAAACATGATCATTTAACCCATTTCTTAAGCTAAAAGTTGGAAATATGCATAAGCATGAGTTAATTTGGTTTTTGATATTAAAATCATCAATTAATACTAGAAACAACATATTTGAATCATTAAAACACATTTATATGAAGACCAATGCTTAGAGTAAAAGATAGAAGAAGATAGAGTTTGAAAACCCTTTTGAAATCTTTTAGAAATGGCTCCTTGAATGGAAGAGAGTTCAAGGATGACTACTAAACCTCAATGAGAGGTAAACCCACTAATATTTTATGAAGAAAACGTCCACCACAAGCCTTCCAAGCCCTTCCTTGAGTCCAAGCTTCTATGGAGTTTTGGGAGAGTCTTTCTTGAGAAAGGGAGTTTGAATATTTGAAGTGAGGGGTCTTGTCTAGGTCTAGGACTTAAAGTCAAATTAATATACATTAAAAACCCTAAAAAATAATCCTAGGTACATAAAATACTTGGGGTGAATTTACAAAACACCCCAAGCCAAGGCAACAGACGTGACATCTTTTGCAGGCCACCATCGGCGCTTCAACGACGGACCATCGATGACTTGACGTCCCGTTGATGAGAGATCGTGGTTTGGGTATGAAAATCCCAAAACCTGCAGGGATTCATGTACAATCAATGGACCAGTTCAACGAGCTGTCCACTGGTCTACTGGTTCGTTGATGGACACTATTTTTGGCAGTTTTGTTTTAAGTTTGGGGTCCTTTTCTAGTGCCCCTTATGTGTTCTATGTGGAGTTTTAACCGGATGTTAAACCCCTAAACATAGTCATCTAGGTCTTAGGAACACCCCACATCCATTTCAATTAAAACTAACATGTAAAACTCGCTAAAACACATGAGAACACACAATCACTTTCGAAGCCAGACCTTCCGAACGTCATGGACGTTCTTGGACGTTTGACCTCCAAACATCACCAAACTTGTGATCTATACAACCATCAGGTGCTTTATTGAACTCTTTCCCTCTTGCGTTGATGGTAGGGCAGTCCCAGATCTTGTGATTATTACAAGCACATACAAAACAACCATCTGTTCCAGCAAGACACTTACCCAAATGTTGCTTGCCACAAGTAGCACACCTAGGTCTATCAGAAGTATGGCCACCACCTTGGTAATTTTGGTTGGAAACTCTATCCTTGTTCCCCCTGAAAGACTTTTGGTGGTAGAACCTCTTCTTAGGTTTTGGTTTGACTAGATTCATCAAACCTAGGCCTTTTCCCCTCTTGCCTTATCTCCCTAATTTTGGACTCCTCAATTTGTTGTGCATACATCATGAGTTTAGAGATATCCATGTCATTAAGGAGCACAATCGTACGACACTCTTTCTCCACCAGACTAGACACCCTCCTCACAAATTTGTTCATCCTAGCCTTAGGGTTGGCTACCATGGTCGGGGCATACTTAGAGAGTTGGGTGAATTTGAAAGAGTACTCTTTCACACTCATTACCCCTTGGCGAAGATTCATGAATTCAACCATCTTCTTCTCCCTCCACTCTAAAGGAAAGAACCTATATAGGAAATTCTCTTTGCACACCTCCAAATATACCAGACCATTCCTTAAGGGTCTCTCATCCCTCCATTGCTCAAACCACACTTGACCCACATCCTTGAGTTGGTAAGCGGCTAGCTACGCTCTCTCCCTAGAGGTCACACCCATAGAATCCACCACCTTGAATATCTAATCTATGAAGCTTTGTGTATCTTCATCCACTTTAGTGCCATGAAAAGTAGGAAGGTTCATCCTCATGAAACCCCAAATTCTAGAAGTGGGAGTACTCACATTAGGTTGAGGTATATCCCCTTGGTTATCTTTGGAAACCAAATTATTAGTGACGACTTGTGCTTGAGCCTTTATGAGTTGAGTCATATTCTTTAGGGCATCCCTCAACTCCACATTATCCATATCCCCTTCAACAAAGGGATCTTGAGGAGCTTGATGCATAGGGTGAATTTGAGGTCCTTAGGGTCCTTGAGGTTCGGAAGGGGGAACTGCCTCATTCATATTCTCTAGGCCAACTATAGGGACTTGATTAACACGGGGAGAGATACTCTCATTAGCTACACCTTCCTCCTCCCTCCTAGCAGTTGCTCTCCTCGTATTATGTCCTATAAATACAAAGAGAAGAGGTTGAGAAAACACATCTTATAGAACTAAACTCTAAGGCAAGGCATTAGAATAATGAAGAAAGTGAAACTTCTATCATCTTATAGCCTCTCACTAATGGATGTGTCATGACTAAAACCAATGAACAAAACTCTACTAGACGTGGTTTGTGAGAATTTTATACCATAAACTATTTTACATAACTTATGCTCCAATACCAAGTTTTTAATGACCCGAAAGTACTTCCTAGAAGAAGGGACCACCCATAGGTCGGAACAATTGCGTACTTGACCTTTCGGAGGTCTTGTATAAGCCTTAGATATCATTCATCACATAAGACATGAAAAGTAGTAAGGATTTAAAAAATTTCATGAATAAAATAATAAGGAAAAAATCATTCATAAAAGCTAAGGAGAAGTCTTATCGTCACAAGACATCTTAAAGACATGACATATTTATCTTAGGGACACGGCCCGTTACATTTAATAGAAATATATAATAATTCTTAATAGAAGAAACTAAAGAAATAGAACTATGCCCTCGAATATATGAGGACATACTTAGTCTTGAGAGAGTCTTTCCAAGATTGTCTTCTAGTCTTTAAACTTGCCTCGAACCTATACTTATTAAGTATAGAAAAGTATGGGGTTAGTACAAAACAATGTACTAAGTATGGCATATGCAAAAACATGCAAAAAGGGAAATTTTAGTAAAATAAGCTTTCATGCCAAATAAGTAAAACCTTCATGATTATAGAGTTAAAAAAGTATAAGAAGCATTATTTATCACGTAAAATTGGACTCCCATAATTTTAGAATCAAAAGATAACTTTTACAGTAAACCATACAACTTTACAGTGAACACAGTGAAACATTACAATGAACTCTTTCAAGCCAAATATAGTGAGCTTATTTCCTTTGAAGTTTCCCTAACAAAGTTATCCTCAGGTTCACAAAGGTAAGACATGAAGGGACCGCCTATACACCCCGTTCAATACACACCTAAGTGACCCTTAATACTACCAACCATAGTCTTACCTCGCATGGGAAACAATCCACACTCAGGACTAGACATTAGAAGAACATTCACACACTAAGGACTTCAAGTAAGTGCCCGACCCCAATGAGACTTGTAAGAGACACTAAGTTCAATGTGAGAGTAGCATCCCATACTACTACTCCCACTTAGTGCTACTTGAGGATTCCCTTAGATCAAGCACACTGCATTAGTCATTCATAACTTCATTATAAAACACACCAACACTCCCCTTTCGGAATGTATACTTAGTGCAATGGATAAGTAGTGTCCCATGCCACCACCTACCTAAGTAGTTCATTCTTTTAGGAGACTTAGTTCATTTCATAATAACACATTCATGCATTAAGACCAAAAACACACCAACACTCCCCTTTCGGAATGTCTATTTAGTGTAATGGATAATAGCGTCAAATACCACCACCTACCTTAAGTAGTACACTCTTTTAGGAGACTTAGTTCATTCATTCTTTTTGGGGATAGCTTTAACCGACATAGACCATGAGAGCTAGACATGGAATCCCGATACTACCCCTATCGGATAAGGGATCCCCACTTGCCTAGGGTAGGGTCATTCTCTTAGATTTTACATGGCTTTTCAAATAGCCACACCTATGCGGGCGCATAGTTAAGGGATGAGAAGATTTCTACTAAGTAACTCATTCTTTACTAACGAGGAGTACTCATCTCAAGAGGCACATTGGAATACAACATCTCAACTCAAGAAGTGTTACCACACTTTCTTTATCCTTTCGGTGCTAAGCATAAATCCCAACGGATTCTCAACATTTTACACTATAAGTTAAGGATAACTAGTAGACAGCACATCTAAACTCAAGAACGACATCCATCCTCATACCTATATTAGAAAGCTCTTGGGAGATAGTGAGCTTGGTACTAAACACTTCATCTGAACTCACGAAGAGTGTTCACCCCAAAGCTCCCCTTAATGACATTTACTAACTTCATTCATTCATTTATTCAAGTGTTAGTGTGTGTACATGTTAGCACACCTTGCACATAAACACCATTTTATTAACATTGAATTCTAGACATGCTTACACCTTCATTCATCATTTCTCACACACTAACATGCTCAAAATATACCCATACTTCATTTACGCATAATCTATGCAAGACACACAAAATTAACTCATGAAACATGTACGACGCTCTAGTTCACCTTAGTTCGTTTTAGGGTGTTACATTTTATGCCTTTGGCATTGTAATATCTATCTAATGAGTAATTAGTGAACCTACCTTCCCTACTTTGGAAGGGACACTCCTCACTACTAGTTCACTAGGTTCTAAGCTAGAGTCCCTTTTGAAATGTCTTTCTTTAACTATAAAAAAATTAGTTTAGGTCGTAGGAGAATAACTCCTTGTATAGTCATAGTCATTAGATCAATAGGAATTTCAGTAGAACATCATTTCAATAGAACCATCATATGTGAGATTAGCATATTAACATTATTATATCATAGTAAGGCACATAGGTACTTCATAACTAACCTTATATCATTACATCTTCATCATAATGTAAGACCTCGAAAATGACATAGGTTATCTAGAGCCTAAAATGTTGGTATTAGTGTTATAAGGTCCTAAATATGTTTAATATGTGGTATATAGGCAGTAGCTAAAATATTAGAGGTGTTGGAAGTCAAACGTCAAGGGACGACCAAGACGTTTGACGACTAAGTCACCTAAATGTTTCTTATGCGGTTTTATGTGTTTATATGTGTTTCATGGTATTTTAAGGTTCTTAATAGAGTTATTATATCATGTATAGGCAGTGGTTAAAGTTTCGTGAAGTTTGGAGGTCAAACGATCAAGAACGTCCAAGGCATTCGAAAGATATGCCTTGAGTCGACCTTGTACGTCTAGGCGAGTTTCGTTGAGTTTTACGTGTTCGTTTTGGATTAAATTCATGTGAGAGGTGTTAAACTTATAGATAATCATATTTGGGTTGGAAACGTCCGGAAAGGAATCCCCAAGGACCATCAAAGGGTCCTTGAGGAAAGGACCCAAAACCTGATGGCAGGCTGTCCCAGGCAGCCTTGACGACGGAGCAGTCGACGGCCAGTCATGGCTGTGACGCCCCATCACAAAGGTATTGTCGTGGGGGCCTTGTCCAAGGGTTTAGAGGGGACCCTTGTCAATCCAATGGATCTTTCAACGGAGGTCCATGACGGCCCCTGTCAGCCGTGACGCCCCGTCACAAGGCAGTCGTCGCAAGCCAAGTCTCCTGCGCAGATTTATCTGCCAAGTTAGGGGTGAACTTGTAAATTCACCCCACGTCCAAATAATAGTTTAGGAGGTTTTTTTAGGGTCTTATGGGTATTTTAATTAACTATTTAAGTGGTTAAGACCCTAGAGACTTCATTATTCTTCTAAAATCAAAACCCAAAGTCTCTTAGAAATCCCAAAACCTCCATTGAAGACTCCATTGAAGCGGCAGCTTGTTGAGGGGTTATTGTGTGGAAATTCTTCATCAAAGTGAAGAATTATCATCCTTGAGGTATGGCTTTTGATCCTTGAAACATATTTCATCAAGGAGCCCAATCCTCAAAGTGTTTTACAAAGTTTTCTAAAGTGAATTGTCCAATTTCAGGATTCTACGATGGGTTCTTGCATAAATGATTTCTAAACATTGAATTATGATCTAATTGATATTGTATTGATGATTTCAACATAAATTACCTATGAACCCATGTGAATTGATGAACCCTAGTTTTGACTACTTTTTGGGTTACTTGATATTAAGCTAATGTTGATGAATTGTTGTGTAGTTTCTTATGGGCTTTCTAATGATATAAGAATTGTGTTCAGTTGATATATAATTGATCTTAGATTTTTAAAAGTAGATTGAATTTATGTAGATTCATTGAGTTTTATGGTTATTGCTTTGAATTATTGTTCATGGCCATGGGTAAGGGCCTTGTGATGTTGAATTGGTTGATTTGGCATTGAATTGAGATGTGGATATGGGGATGAAGGTATGCTTCCCCATTTTCTTTAATTTGATATCAATTATACTTCGATTCTATTGTGATTTGTATGGTCCACTTATGGTGGCGGTGTTATGTGTTTAATTTGCAATTGATGTGGCCTTGTCGGCGTTACTTTATGCAATATTATGAGCATGGCTTTATTGGCAATTACGTGAAGTTATGTGTCTATTTGTGTAGTTCATGATTTGAGTATGTCATTACTTATCTACATGTGAAGTTATATATTCATGTATGTATCCTTGTAGTTATGTTGCCTTGAGTGACCATGTTAGACTTTGACTTGACATTATGAGTGTAGTGTTAGGGTTAAGTCTTGGTTATTCCTACTTGACTTTATGAGTCTATGTGGAGTATATTAATGATGTTATGATGATATATAGGATGACTTGAAGATGTTAGGTTGTTTTAGAAGTGTTTCTAGAATGACTTGTATTATGTGTTAAAAGTGAAGTATGTGATGTCTTGTCTTGGTTGACTTGTATCTCTTGCTTGATGTATACATGATTATGGATATGTGATGTCTTGATATAGGGTGTTATAACTCTTAGTCTTGAATAATAATATAAGTGAGACCTTAATGATAAGAAGGTCAATTTATGTGGAACCTTGAACTTAGTGGCGAGGTTATGAATTGTGAAGTAGTTAGTCGTAATGGTATCCTTTATGTGATGAGTGATGGACTTAGGGATGGTTGGCTGGAACGGCATCATATCATACCTTAGGGAAGTCGCTATGAGATTCTTGTCGCCAAAGTGATATATGCCCTAGTGGAACTTGCTTTGGTAGGGTGAATATAAAGGGGGTCATGAACTAGATAAGGACCTATTTATATGAACCTTAATGTGAACTAATTTATGAGAACGAAGGCTAGCACCGAGTGAGTATGAGTAGGGTTAAGTGGATTCAGTTAAAGAACAGACTGAATGCTTATTAATCTCTTCATATTCCTTAACCATGTGCCTACATGGGATGTGTCCAAGTTCTACCATTGGCAAGTAGAACAACCTCATCGAAGTAGGATAGAACTTCGGACTCCATGTCTTGCTACCATGGTCTATGTCGGTTATTGCCTATTCTCATCGTGTGGAATACCTTTTAGCATTAGATAAGTTTATGAGGTTTAGGTGGTGGTATGGGACGCTATCTAGACATTGCACAATAGACTTTGAAGGTGTTATGTGGAGTTCTTAGGTCTTGTCCAAGACCATTATGTGAGTGTCTTATGTGATGCTTTATGTGAGTGTCTTATGTGATGTATGAGTCTTATGAACTAATGAACTAATGATCTATGTAGTAACTATGTAAATGGTTGAGTACCGAATCTAAAGTGACTTAAGTATTCCTTAGCTAAAGTGTGAGGAGGACATGAAAGGATGGTCTCTTCATATCTTATCTTTGGAAGTCTTGGGGATGACTCTAGTTAGGGAAGTTGGTTAATCTTGTTGACATGATCTAAACCTTAGGAAGTCTTAAGGACTATTTAGGAATCTTGGAGAGGTCATTGCACTATGGAAATATCTTCTTGATTTACTTAAGTAGGTCTTTTGATAGGCTTTGGAAAGACAATGTCTTCTAATCTAAGTGTTGGTGTGTTTAGTGAGAATGATTCTATTTGAGGTAGTCTATAGGATCTCTCGTGTGTGTGTGAAAGGGATTGTATGGGCGGTCGCTCCACACTTACTCAAGTGAACCTTGGAAATGACCTTTTGTAGATGAATCTTACATAGATGTTTATGATTGTTTTCTAAGTATGTATGTGACTCATTGTACGTAATCTTAAGGGTCGTTTAGGCACATCTAGAGAGGGTGTATGGGCGGTCTCTATTTGTGTGACTTAAGTGAATCTTAGGATGAATTTAAGTGAGGGAATTACATGCTAGGAAGACATAGGGTGAGTGATGATGTGATTCACTGTAACAGTGAATTAATTTACTTTACAGTGAATATATCTCACTGTAAAGTGAGTTCTTTAAAATGTTATTTTCGATTAAATGTTATCTTATGTGTTTCTGAATTGATAAATGATGTTCTTATGTTTAATCTATGATTTCCAAATGAAAAGATGCATATTTCTAATAAAGTCCGTTTTCATGATTTTATGCATATAGCCATACTTAGTACATGTGGTTGTACTAATTCCATGCTTTATTTTCTATCTATAGTACTTGGTAGGTAAGGAGCTTTTGGAGAAGAAGACTTGGTCTTAGAAGAATCGTCCGAGTAGAAGAATTGAAGTATGTCCTCATTTGTATCGAGGGCATATATGTCATTTTATGTTTCTTTTATGAAGTATTGTAATAAGACTATGTTATTTCTATTTTTGTATTAAAGTACTCTTGTGTCTTAAGATGATGAGATTGAGACTTAGCATTTCTCTTACTTTTATATGAAAGAGGTTTTTAAAGACTATATTATGTTTTTGTGAAAAGTTTTAATTCCGCACTACTTTTCACTATGTATATGCAATGAATGATATGAGTGAGGCTTGTCTTAGAACTCTGAGAGTTCGACGACGCCGGTCGCAATCCGAGATTGCGCCCTATCTTCTAGGGTATGGTTTCGGGTTGTGACAAAGTTGGTATCAGAGCATAGGATTGGTGAATGTAGTATTAGGTATCAAAAAGTCTCATCAAGTCACGTCTAGTAGAGTCTTGACAATCTGTGTGAATCGCGACACATCTATGGCTGAGAGGCTATAGGACGATAGAGTTTCCCTTCTTTTCTACTCCTATATCGTGCGGTAGAGTAAATGTTATGATTATCCTTCTTATGAGTTTCCTTGTGTTTACTAGGAGGATGGCCGCTAGAAGGTTGGAAGAGGATAGGGTGAATGAGGAAGTTCTTCCCCAAGTTGAGCAAGTTGCTCAAGGTGGGCAAGGTGCTCAAGGTGATCAAGTGTCTCCCCAAGGTGATCATGTTCCTAATGTAGGAGGAGGTTATTAGGTACCAGAATTGTCTAATAGGGTGATTGGAGAGGCTTTGATGGCTTTGGCTCAAGCCGTAACTACTCAAATCAATTTGAGTATGGTGCCTAGGGTTATGGAGAGTACTATGACATCTAGGTTGAGAGACTTAGTGAGGGAAGAATGCTATGCGACTATACTACATGATAATGTGGCCTTATCTAGACACTTGATGTATGCACAATCATGTGAAGAATCTAATCTTGGGAGGAAGTCTAGTAGCTTGAAGAGGGGTGTTTCTAGTGACCAAGTGCAACCTAGGTTCAAAAAGAGGGTTTGAACTCAAGATGGACCTAGTGTTCCTAAGAAGAAGTTTGAGAAAGGAGGTGGTTCTAAGGATGGTAAGCCTACTTGTGCCAATTGTGGCAAAGGTCACTATGGTGAGTGTCTATTGGGTACCGGAAATTGCTTTGGTTGTGCGAAGGGAGGACATAAGGCTAGAGATTGTCCTATGATTGCTTCTAGAGGTAGAGAGGGTAAGCAAGTTGAGCCTAGTGTTCCAAAGGAAGATGCTCCAACTAAGAGGCGTTTCTATGAACTCCGAACTAGAATTGAGAAATCGGGTGATGGTGATGATGATGTTGGTAAGTTCTTGTTTCTCTTTTGATAGTATGAGTTCCTTCTAAGTGGGGGAGCATGGTTTGTAGATGGGATAGAAGTTCTTGAATTGTTGCATGTGCATGATATTTAGGAGTTTGGTTGAAATTGAATTTCATTTACTTCTTGCATTGTGTGTTTTATGAAGCTTTGAGCATGTTGTATGATGTGTTTACATGATGTTATCTTTCATTCTAGCATGTCTATATAAAGAATTGCCTAAAAATTGCATTTTCGGAAAAGTTGCAAAAATCACTGTTGCTTGATATACTGTTCACTGTAAAGTTTTTGTAAAAATGACTATTTGATTCTTTGGTCTAAAATTCTTGTTGTGGTTAGAACTGACGTATATGAGTATGATGTTGAATATAAAATGAGTTTTCGATATTTGGATTGAAGCATGTGAGTTTTGTAGCATAACGAGTTATAGAATTGTCTTCTAGTTTCTTGTTGTGTTGTGAATCTCTTGATTAAGTGAAATTGATGATTTCTTCTTGATAATGTGTTGTATGGTTTGGTTATATTCTGCTAGTTGAATCTCTAATCTTGGAAGTGTTCGGAGAGTGGCAAGTGTCATTCGAGGACGAATGTATCCAAGTGGGGGAGATTGTAAGACCTCGAAAATGACATAGGTTATCTAGATCCTAACATGTTGGTCTTAGTGTTATAAGGTCCTAAATATGTTTAATATGTGGTATATAGGCAGTAGCTAAAATATTAGAGGTGTTGGAAGTCAAACGTCAAGGGACGACCAAGACATTTGACGACTAAGTCACTTAAATGTCTCTTATGTGGTTTTATGTGTTTATGTGTGTTTCATGGTGTTTTAAGGTTCTTAATAGAGTTATTATATCATGTATAGGCAGTGGTTAAAGTTTCGTGAAGTTTGGAGGTCAAATGATCAAGAACGTCCAAGGCATTCGAAAGATATGCCTTGAGTCGACCTTGTACGTCTATGCGAGTTTCGTTGAGTTTTACATGTTCGTTTTAGATGAAATTCATGTGAGAGGTGTTAAACTTATAGATGATCATATTTGGGTTGGAAACGTCCAGGAAATAATCCCCAAGGAACATCAAAGGGTCCTTGAGGAAAGGACCCAAAACCTGATGGCAGGCTGTCCCAGGCAGCCTTGGCAACGGAGCAGTCGACGGCCAGTCATGGCTGTGATGTCCCATCACAAAGGTCTCATCGTGGGGGCCTTGTACAAGGGTGTAGAGGGGACCCTTGTCGTTTAGGCACATCTAGAGAGGGTGTATGGGCGGTCTCTCTTTGTGTGATTTAAGTGCATCTTAGGATGACTTTAAGTGAGGGAATTACATGCTAGGAAGACTTAGGGTGAGTGATGATGTGATTCAATGTAACAGTGAATTAATTCACTATACAGTGAATATAGCTCACTGTAAAGTGAGTTCTTTAAAATGTTATTTTCGATTAAATGTTATCTTATGTGTTTCTTAATTGATAAATGATGTTCTTATGTTTAATCTATGATTTCCTGATGAAAAGATGCATATTTTTAATAAATTCCATTTTCATGATTTTATGCATATAGCCATACTTAGTACATGTGGTTGTACTAATTCCATACTTTATTTTCTATCTATAGTACTTGGTAGGTAAGGAGCTTTTGGATAAGAAGACTTGGGCTTAGAAGAATCGTCCGAGTAGAAGAATTGAAGTATGTCCTCATTTGTATCGAGGGCATATATGTCGTTTTATGTTTCTTTTATGAAGTATTGTAATAAGACTATGTTATTTCTATTTTCGTATTAAAGTACTCTTGTGTCTTAAGATGATGAGATTGAGACTTAGCATTTCTATTACTTTTATATGAAAGAGGTTTTTAAAGACTATATTATGTTTTTGTGAAAAGTTTTAATTCCGCACTACTTTTCCCTATGTATATGCGATGAATGATATGAATGAGGCTTGTCTTAGAACTTTGAGAGTTCGACAATGCCGGTCGCAATCCGAGATTGCACCCTATCTTCTAGGGTATGGTTTCGCGTTGTGACACATAATCTCACAATCCACTAAATCAAGACATTTCATGTTCATCATCATACCAGCACCTACTTAATCCAATCACAAGATATACTTTAATTGAATATCATAACCAAGTACAAGCCATCATAATTGAAGTAAAGGTTTAGGATAACAAAGACTTACCCAAACTCCTTCAAAAGCAATCACATATGGTCTTACCATCAACCAACCAATTTCATACTATAATAGGTGTAATAACATCATTCAATAGAAATTAACACAATATCTAGGTCAATTGCATCAATACAGTTCAATTATATACTAGTTCATAACCTAAGGTTAGGGAATTGGGGTCAATTCATCACCTCTTCCACAATACTAGGTTTAGGATCAAGAATTATCATAATTGAAACCAACAAAAATCAATAAAAACACAATTGAAAAGATCAGTCTCGGATTAGAAAGAAACCCATATGAAAATCATCTTTTTGAAACCGATTTTGGAAGAACCTTTGGGAAAAGGAATCCCAAAGGTGAAGGTGTAACGACCCAAGCTACCCCTTAGAAGTTATGGAACTCTTGAGTCGATACACGTCATACTTGACCTCTCGGTGGTCTTATACAAGCCCTTAGACATCATTCATTGCATATATGTATGAAAAGTAGTGCCAAATTAACACTTTTCACACGAAATATCTAAAAACATCTTGCATTTAGACCATAGGAAATACTAAGTCTCAACATATGCCAATATTTGACTCAAGAATATTTGGGACACCGCCCATACAATCGAAATATAGAATTACTTAGTCTATTAGAATACTTGAATAAAAGAAATCTAAAGATAGTTATGCCCTCGAGTCAAGTGAGGTCACACTTCAACTTTGTTTTAACGGTTACTAGTTTCCAAGATTGCTTCAAAACACCTTTCACTTGATAGCCACACCTTTAGAGATAGACAAAAAGTATGGAATTAGTACAAGCACATGTACGAAGTATGACATAACGCATAAAATCATAAAAAATGGAATTTTGAGTAAACAAACATGCTCTTTTTGAGTAAAACTTCATATCCTAATATATAATAACCACATATCACACCAACTTCACATATAAGCCACATATCACAAGAGAACATCAAGAACACATCTAAACATATAACATGACACCCTCCTACCAAAGGTGATTCTAAGGTTCACTTGGGTGAGTTATGAAGCACCGCCCATACAATCCCTTCCACACACCAAAGAGATCCTGTAGACTACCTAAGATAAAATTATTCCGATTTCATTAATCAAACACCCTACCTAGAGTTTCTCTAAGACTCACATAAGTAAAACAAGAAGAGAACGCCCATACACCCTCTCCAAGCCTACCTAGACAATACTCAAAGCTACCCTAGATAGATACTTTTCAATTAACATACCTTTACTTTGTCATCAAATTCATTAAGTTATTAAGACATTCATCACATAAGGACATTCACAAAATGGTCTTCAAGAAGACCTAGGGCACTCACACACTAATATCCTTAAAGCGTCTCATTCCACTACCTAAACATCATATTACTTATCTGACACTAGCATGTATCCCACATTATGAGAATAGGAAATAGCTGACATAGATCATGTTAGCTAATCATGGAATCTAGAGTCATAAACCTACTCCGATGGAGGGTATTCTACTTGTCAATGGTAGAACTAGGATACATCTCATGTAGGTACATGGTTAGGGGATATGAAGGGTTTTTTGTACTCTAGCCTCACCTTTAACTAGAGCTACTCCCCAAACCATACTCACTCAGTGCTAACCTTTGTTCTCATAGAGTAATTCAATAAAGGAGTGTATGAAGAGGTTCCATATCTAGTTCATCACCAAATCACATTAAACCTTACCAAAGTGGTCCCCTAGGGTCGCCTTACAATGGTTAATAGGATAGCTTAATGAGTTTCCTAAGGATGATTTCATGTCGGTCCAACCAATCAACCCTAAGTCCATCATTCACACAAGAAAGAAAACCATTACGACTTTCAACTTCAAGGATATTATAACGTTACACCTAGGATGAAGGTTTCACATAAAGGACCTTCTTAGCTATATTAATGGTCACATGTAAATCACACATACAACACTAAGAAGCGTTATCATACTATGTTACGAAGTCATATTCACAATATACACATATCAATTAACAGAGACAAGTCTACCAAAACAAGACACACACATATATCATATATAACATATCACATAAGAAGCACATAGGAACAACCAAATCAACAATAGGTCACCCTAGACACTACTATAGAACCATCAATAGAACCATCACAAGACTCATATAGCCAAGTAGGAAGAATCATGCATCAACCCTAAGACTACACACATAAGGACATAGTCATAGTCTAACATGATCACCTAATATCAATAGAAGAACACATACGTTCACCTTACTAACATGTAGATAGATATGATAATACTTCACATAAATCAACTACACAAACTATCACAATATATCAAGTAATGTCGACAAGGCCATGTTCATCATAGTTCATAAAGTAACGCCGACAAGGCCACATAATTCTCAAGTATAGCACATAGGAACGCTACCATAAGTGGACCATATAAATCATAAACATAATTAAAAACATAAATTACATAATATAAATAGAGTTAGGGAAGCATACCACCAATCCACTCTCACCAATTCAATTCAAAAATCATAATACACAGTGAATCCAAAGCAATTTAATATGAATTTATCAATCTAAGACAACCAACACATGATTCTAACATAACTCTTTCACAATTCGGTAGCCCAAAAAACTCCACAAGAAACTAATAGTATAAAGACATGATCAAATCACCCATAATATAGTAAAAATAAGGGTTTCATGATTAGTATGGGTTCATAGGAATTTTGATATAAAATCATTCAATTAACACTAATTTAATCATAAATAATTGATCTAAAATGTTTTATACAAGGACCCATGTCTAGATTTCAATTTAGAAGATTTCATGGTTTGGATCATATTTGAAATTCATTGGAATTGACTCCTTAAAGAAACAAATATCAAGGATGAAGAACCATACCTTAATTGTGATGAAAAGCCCACAAGATTGATGGAGAAAATTTTGAAAAAGTTTTCTTCTTCCTTAGAGCTGCAAAGCTTCCTCAATGGAAGTTTTTGGAGAGAAGAGATTGAGAGGTTTTTTTTTTGGACTTGACGGTGTTGATTTGAAGGGTGACTTGAGATTTAAAAAGGTCTAATAACCCCCACTAACTTATACCTAAAATACCCAAAAGAACCCTGAATTTATATGACCCTTTAACCAAGTCAAACTCAACTTAAATTTCGGAAATTATCATCGGGAAACAGGTGCGCAACACAGAGCTACTCTCGAAATATATTCAAAAATAAATTCCAAGACAGTAAAGTCCACATTGTGTCCTTTACGCGGAGTAACTTTTGGCTCTTGGACACCCCAAGTCTGCGACGCGTACCCATTTGATCCATGAACAAATGTGGCTGCCTTGGGCATCTTGCTAGCCTAAGGCTTGGGTCCTCCTCAAGGACCATATGGTCAGTCCTCGGGGAGTTTTTCCAGGATGTTTCCACCTCAAGTACTCTGGTATACATGTTAGGAATGTCACACTACGAAAGTCCATGACCTAAGCTAGATACTCATATGATGAATTAAAACTTAAAATACTGTTTATAAGCCTAAAATAATGTTTATAAACCATTTATGAAGTTTTAGAGTCAAAGCGTCAAGTAACGTCCATGACGTCCAAAAACTAGCGGATTTGAACTAGTAGACGTCGCTATGTTGTATGAAGGTTTGGGAGTTCCATATTAGGTCTAAAACTTGTAAAAAGATTTTAAATAGGTAAACTATAGTATATAGGGTCTAAACGTCCAGTAACAACTCCCCAAGGACCACTCGAAGGGTCCTTGAGGAGGACCCGAACATGGGCAAGGAGGCTGCCAAAGCAGCCTGCGCACAACCAAGAAAGTGGAGGATGCTACGCGTCGTGCAGCCAAAACGAGGAGGCCAAAAAGTTTCCTTGTGACACAAGGTATATACAAGGCTCATTGCCTCAAACCGTATTTCAAAAATAAAATGGGAAATAGACCCCATGACGCGCAGCCACTTCCCTGATTAGTTAGTGTCATATTTAAGTCAATTTGACTTCACAAAAGACCCAATTAAGTGAGGGGTATCTTGGGTAATTTAGGGGGTGACTATATATTTACTAAGTGTCTGTTTCAAGTCATTTTTCACTCACCTAAATCAAATCCTCAAAAGAAACCCAGAAGCTCTCATCACTCTCTACTTTCTCTCTCTATTCATCCTCCATTAAAGGATCAAGGAAACTTGGAGAAGAAGACCAAGTTCTATACTTTTCTTCTAAAATTTTGTTGATTTAGATTCATTAAGGTATGATTTATTCACTCTAGGAATTCTTTTCCCTGCGAGGTCCTTTCAAAGTTGATTTCTAAATTACTCAATTCCAAGGGTTTTCCTCTTCTAATGGGATTTCTTCTAAACTTGCAATTGAGGATTGATTATGACTAATTGTGATTACCCATGGCTAATTGAGTGTATATTGTTGAGTAATTGATGTTAATAGTGGGAAATTTGTGTAGATCGTGTCCCTTTCATTAATTCCCCCAAATCTTGGATATTGCTTATAAATTGATGGGAATTGATGAATGTATTGATTGTTAGACTCGTTGTATCTATTCTAATTCGTTCATGGACTGCATAGTAGATTCCATGTTGTGTCCACGACAAGGAGCAACTTTTGTCTATTACATGCGAAGTCCGTACGCGAACCTATTTGATCCATGAACAAATGTAGCTCCCTTGGGCAGCTTGCTAGCCCAAGGCTTGGGTCCTCCTCAAGGACCATTTGGTCGGTCCTCGGGGAGTTTTTCCCGGACGTTTCCACATCAAATACTCTCGCATGCATGTAAGGAACCTCTCACATCAATTTGAACTAAAGAAACACATAAAACATTACAACACACACTAGGACTCACAAGCACGTTTCAAGACAAAACTTTCAAACGTCATGCACGTTTGATCTCAAAACTTCACCAAACATTATATACGGCCTATAAACACTATTATTAACCATTTTAAGATTCTATAAAATCATGACACAGATGTTATGCTCTAGTTTAACCTAGTTCATTGTTAGAGGCATTATTGAAGAGTTCCCATACCTGTATATTACTTGAATATTGATGGAGAAAAGTGGTGTTCTTGAATCCCTACTGCCCTTGACCTTGACCTTCTATGGATTTCTTATTTGGGAGAGAGAGAATGTAGAGAGAAGGAAGAGTAATTTGTCTTTTGGGAATTTGGGGGTGTTAAGTTGGGTTTAGGATTAGGGTAGTTTATATAGTTTCTTAACTAACCTAATTAACCACCCCTAATCCTAATTAAAAACCCTAACTAACTACCTTAATTAAATGAACCATTTAAAACCAAACACAAAAATTGCAGGCCTTACTTATGAGACCCGGACCTACGGGTCGTAGGTCAGTCGACGCCCACTCCCGCAAACCGTCCTGCACATCCGTAGTTTCGGTCAGTGAGTTGTCATTTTGGAATTTTTGGCAAAATGTCTAACTGTCCATCGATAGAGGCATCGACACCCCATCGTTTAGCCTATGCACCATCAATGTCAAGCGTAGGTAGCCATTGCCTACTTGCAGCCTTTTAGCCAAAATAAAAGGGTCCTCCTCAATGGCCCTTAGGGTGGTTCTTGGGGAGTCGTACCCGGTCATTTAGACCCTAAATGTACTCTAAAACTAGTTTGACACCCTTTCACCTATTTTCATCAATTTCCAACTCCTAAAACCATGTGAAATAGGCTAAGACACAGTAGCACCTCTTTCATTAGACTCTAGACGTCATGGACGTTCCTTGATGTTTTGACTGTAAAACTTTGCAAATGACTTTTATACATTAGTTTTGACCTTAAAACAGTTAACCTTAGACACTCATGTGAGGCTCTAGATTAGGTTTTTGACTTTTGGAGTGTTATAATACAAACCCTAGTAGATTAAGAGCTTATGTCATTGAGTTCGATTAAAATTGGGACGATCCCCTACCGTTGATTGAGTTCTCTTACAATAATAGCTACCATTCAAGTATTTCTATGGCACCTTTTGAAGCACTCTAGGTAGGAGATGTAGGTATCCGGTCAGGTGGTTTGAGGTCGGTGAGACTTCACTCTTTTGCCGTGAGATAGTTCATAAGGATATAGAGAAAGTTTGAATAAAAAAGATAGGTTGAAAACAACCTATAGTGGGCAAAAATCTTATGCGGACAATTGAAGAAGAGACCTCGAATTTGAAGTAGGTGATTGGGTCTACTTGAAGATTTTACCCATGAAAAGGGAGATGAGATTTTGTAATAAGGGAAAACTAAGTCCCCTGTATGTGGGTCCTTATGAGGTATTGCAACGGGACGGAAAAGTGGATCATGAGTTGAAACTACCAAGTGAACTAGCTTCGGTTCATCCAGTATTTCATGTTTCTATGCTCAAGAAATATTTAGGTGACCCGGTGTTTATTTTCCATATTGAAGGGTTAGGGGTGAATGATAATATTTGTTATGAAGAGGTTCCTTGTCACATCCCAAAACCATACCCTAGAAGATAATGATGCAATCTTGGATTGTGACCGGCGTATTCGACCTCTCAGAGGTCTCATAAAAGCCTCTGGTATCGTTCATCACATATACATAACGAAAAGTAGTGCGGAATTAAAACCTTTCGTAAAACAATATGGAAGTCTTTAAGCTCTTTCATATAAGTAGAAATAGGAAAACACTAAGTCTCTATCATCATCTTAAGACATGATAATACTTGGGATACGGCCCATACAAATTCAAAACATACTACTATAGTCTATTACAAAACTTCATAAAAGAAACATAAAATGACATATATGCCCTCGAGTCAAATGAGGACATACTTCAACTCTTCTTGAATGATCTCCTTGTCCAAGTCTTCTTCCCAAATCTCTTCGTTTATTAAGAACTATAGATAGAAGATAAAGCATGGAATTAGTAAAACCACATGTACTAAGTATGCCATTATGCATAAAAATCATGAAAATGGACTTTATTGGAAATATGCATCTTTTAATTTTATAAACCATATTTTAATCATAATAACAACATTTAGCAACTTAGAAACACATAAGGAAACATTTAACCAAAAATATCAATTTTTTTAAGAACACCTTACAGTGAACTATATTCACTGTACAGTGAATTATTCACTGTTACAGTGAAATACTTTCACTTCTCCTTTTAACGACTTCTAGCATGTAATTTCCTCACTTAAAGTCATCCTAAGATTCACTTAAGTCACACAAAGAGAGACCGCCCATACACCCTCTCTAGATGTGCCTAAACGACTCTTAAGATTACTCATAATGAGACACATACGCACATACAAAGCACCTTAAACATCAATGTAAGGTTCTTCTACCAAAGGTGACTCTAAGTCTCACTTGAGTGAGTTGTGAAGAAACCGCCCATACAATCCCTTACACACACACTCAAGAGATCCAATAGACTCCCTAGGATAGAATCATTCTCACTAAACACGCCAACACATAGATGATAGGACAATCTCCTTCCAAAGGCTATCACAAGACCTACTTAAGTAAATAAAGAAGATAACGTCCATGATTGACCTCTTCAAGATTACCTAAATAGTCCTTGAGACTACCTAAGCCTTAGATCATGTCAACAACACCAAACCTTTTCCCTAACTAGAGTCATTCTCAAGACTTCCATAGATAAGCTATGAAGAGATCATCCTTTATGCCCTCTTCAAAATTTAACTAAAGAATCCATAAGCCACTCTAGATTAGGTACTTATTCACTTACATACTCCATAACGTAAGTCATTAGTTCATTAGGTCATTAATCCATTAATTCATTAAGAGACTCATACAATACATAAAGACATTCAAGTAATGGTCTTAGACAAGACCTAGGAACTCCAAATAACACCATCAAAGTTTATTGTGCAATGTCTAAGTAGCGTCCCATACCTCCACCTAAACCTCATAAACTTCTCTAATGCTAATAGGTATTCCATATGATGAGAATAGGCAATAACCGACATAGACCATGATAGCAAAGCATGGAATCCGATCCTACTTCGATGAGGTGTTCTACTTGCCAATGGTAGAACATAAAGATCCCATGTAGGCACATGGTTAAGGAATACGAAGGGCTTCTTTGTATTCTAGTCTCATACTTAACTATAACTACTTCCCTTTACCATACACACTCGGTGCTAGCCTTCGTTCTCATAGATCAATTTACATTAAGGTTCATACAAATGGGTCACATATCATGTTCATGACCCAATTACATTTACCCTATCATAGCAAGGTCCATTTGGGCTATCTCACTATGGCGACAATAAGCTCATCGCGACTTTCCTAAGGTATGATATGATGCCGTTCCAGCCAATCAACCTTAAGTCCATCAATCATTACATGAAGGATACCATTACGGCTAACTACTTCACAATTCGTAACCTTACCACTTGGTTTAAGGTTCCATATAAATGACCTTCATATTATCATGCAAGGTCTCACCTATATTCATTTATTCAAGAATAAGACCCTTTAGGTTCCTAAGTCAAGACATCGCATATTCACATAAGCATCAAGTAAAGGACACAAGTCTACCTAAACAAGACACAACATACTTCCATTTAACACATATAGCCTATCTTCCTTTAGACTCTTAGGAATGACCCTTAACCTTATAAAGACAACCTATTCATTAGCTTAACATCATCAATTTAACCATTTTAGACTCATCTAACCGACTTAGGAATAACCATGTATCAACTCTAAGACTACACAGTAACACATAGTCAAAGCATCACATGATTAACTAGATAGTAGCAATAGTCTAGCACATACTTCCCCATATAGATAGATATGATTGTACATCATCAAATCAACTACACAAATAGCCATATAAGTTCAAGTAGTACAGACAAGGCCATGATCATTAATATACTAGAAAGTAACACCGACAAGGCCACATCAATTCACATAGCACCGCCACCAAAGGTGGACCAAACCAATCATAATAGAATCAAAGTTTAAATAACATCAAAATAAAGGAAATGGGGCAGCATACCTCCATTCCATCATCAACACTTCAATTCAAGTCAACTTACTCAATTTGATGACACAAGACCCTTACCCAAGGCCATGAACACCAATTCAATACACAATTATAGAAATCAATGAAATCTAACCCAATTCAATATAGATTCAACACTACAATATCAATTTGATAACAATTGAACATAATTCTTACATCAATAGAAAGCCCATAAGAAGTTACTACACATGAGTTCATCAACATTAAGCCAATAACAAGTAACCCATTATTTAGTCAAAATCTTAGGTTCATCAATGTCATGGGTTCATAGGTAATTTAGGTTAAAATCATCAATACAACATCAATCTAATCTATAATAGACGTTTGAAAACCTTTAATGCAAGAACCCATGGTAGAATCATGAAATTGGACAATTTTTCTTTGAAAACTTTAAAAACATCTTTGAAAGTTGGGCTCCTTGATGAAACGAGTTTCAAGGATCAAAAACCATACCTCAATGAAGCTAATTCTTCACTTTTATGAAGAATCTCCACTCAAAACGTCACACCAAGCTCTTCCTTAATTTTGGACTTCAATGGAGTCTTTGGGATTTCTAAGGGATTTTTAAGTTTTGTTTTTGGAAGAATGAATTATTCTAACTGTTTAACACTTATATACTCATTTAAAATACCCAAAAGACCCTTAAAAAACCGCCTAAACTCTTATTTGGAAGTGGATTCACCCCTTGACTTGGCAGCAGACCTGTGCGCACAGACAGCTTTCACTGACAACTGCCCTCGACGAGACGTCACCCCACTGACGGGCCATGATGGCAACCATCGGTGGGTTCAGAGACTTGATAAGTCTCTCTTCCTTCCCCCAGGCCAAGTCTCCATCGACGACACCCATTGACGGGGCGTCAACAGGCCTACGAGCCATCGACTGCTCCTTCGTTTGGGGTCTGCCTGGGACAGCCTTGCCAACAGGTTTGGGTCCTTCCTCAAGGACCCTTGGATGGTCCTTGCGGATAATTTCCCGGACGTTTCCAACCCAAACATGATAGTCTATAATTTTAACACATCTCACATAAATTTCATCCAAAACAAACATGTAAAACTCGACAAAACATTCATAGACACACAAGGTCGATTCAAGGCATATCTTTCGAATGACATGAACGTTCTTGGACGTTTGACCTCCAAACTCCACGAAACTTGACACACTGCCTATACATTATATAATAACTCAATTAAGGATCTTACAACCTCATGAATCATATATAAACACATAAAACGACATATAAGGCATTTAGGTGACTTAGTCGTCAAACGTCTTAGTCATCCCTTGACGTTTGACTTCCAACACACCTAATACTTCAGCTACTTCCTCTAAATCATATTATAGACCACATTAGGACCTTATACCACCATTAACAACATGTTAGGTTCTAGTGAAACTAAGTCATTTTCAGGGTCTTACATTCCTGTTGCGATCTTAGATCGCCAAGTCAAAAAGTTGAGGAACAAGGAGTGACCTCCGAAAAAGTCCTATGGAGAAACCATCTCATTGAAGGTGAAACATGAGAGGCTGATGCCTACATGAAGTCCCTATACCCTCACATCTTTCCTCGTTGAGGTTAGTAGTTCCTATTAAAATAAAAATTATGAATAATGTGGAATTTGACTTGTTTTTCTAAGTATGTGTATAACTTGGTAAGGATTCATACTAAAATGAGTTTTTATGAAAAATGCTTTTGTGTCTACTTACATTTTTATGAAATGTGAATTTGCCTTCTTGAGATTGTAGTGTTTTGATATTGTCTTGAGAAAGAAGAATAGCATGTTGACTCTTTGCTGTTCATGTGGAGGTCATGTTTATATGGAGAATGTAGTTCCTAATAATATAATGTGAAATTTTGTGCTCTTATATGTTGTAAATTGTGAATTGAGTTTCTATGTGTAGTTCTTTGATTATGTGTTGTATGGAGTAACAAAGTACTCCTATGATCTATGACTCATTATGATTTTGATCATATTATTGTTGGTTGGGATGCTGGTATTGAGTCTTTCTTCTACCTACAAAAAGGTTAATGTGTCATTCGGTGACAAATGTTCCTGCGGGATAATGTTACACTCCAGAAGTTCCATTACATTGTCTAGAGCCTCAATGGATGCCCTAAGCCTTAAAACAGTGTTTATAAGACTAAAATAATGTATTCAACCTAATTAGTAAGTATAAGAATTTAAATGTCAAGAAACGACCACGACGTCCGGAGACTAGTGAAATTGAGCTAGTGTGCCTTTGTGGGTTTCAAGGGGTTCTAAGAGTCAAAATTAACTCAAATTTGGTAAAAAGGTTTAAAATATATGTTAGAGTGTGTTTAGGGTCGAAACGTACATGTATGAATCCCCAAGGACTACCCCAAGGGTCCTTGAAGAGGACCCATCCATTGACCTTCAAAAGATATCATTTGGCAATGTGCAACCACGAGCACAAACGACGAGCCATGATTTGAACGACGCTCCGTCGTTTGGTGCCGTTGGTTGACACTTAGACATTTTCCAAAATAGCTCCAAAACACATATCTGACCAAAACCACGGACTACCATTACGGTTCGTGGTCTGGTCGACGCCCCATAGATGGGGAGTCGTCGATTGGAGACATGCTTCACTGCCAAGTTTCGTTCAAGCTATGTTTAATTAGTTAATTTGTTAATTAATTAATTAGGGGTTAAGGGGTGGTTAATTAGGTTAGTTGGGGACTATAAAAGAGTTAAACTTCATTAAACTAACCTAACAACTCATTATTTCCCAAATCCAATTCACTCCCACTTCTCTCTACTTTCTCTTTCCATTCCCAAACGCACCATTGAAGACCAAGGTTCAAGGTACACTAGGTCTTCAAGACTCAAGATTTATTCCATCAATATTCAAGTAATGTTAAGGTACGAAAGATATTCACTCTTGGGATCTCTTTCCCTAAGAGGCTCTTCAAAATTGGTTTCCAAAGATGTCTAAAACTTGGGTTTTCATCCAATTTCGTGAATTCCATTTCAAATCGATTTAATGTTGTATTGTGTTTGTTTATATTGATATTTTATGATTGATTAATGGTGGAATTGTTTTAGTTGTTATTATTTGACTTAGTTTACATTAAACATACATGATTGAACCCTTTCCCCTAACCCTAGCCATGAATTGGACTTGTAAATGATTAGGGTTGTTGGAATTGAATATGTTATTGTTTAATTACAATAATGATGATGGTGATTGGATTATTGGATAATTGTGATGAATTGAGATTAAAATCTTGAAGGGGATTCTTTGAAGCTATTGGTAAGACTTTTGAGATTATGATTCCTCTACTTAAATTATGTTGGTCTATTCTTGATGATGATAGTCAATTGGTGTCACGACCCGAAAGAACCCCCTATGAGCTAGGGACAACTCCCGGATCGTGGCAAGGAGTACTTGACCCTTTGGGGTCTCATACAATCCCTTCAACTATCGTTCATTACATAAGACATGAAAAGTACGTACTGCAGAATTTAAAATTTTTCACGATAATTAAATAAAAGAAGTCTTTCATAAATACTAGGAAATCTCATCGTCACAAGCCAACTTAAAGACACAACTTAAAATATTAGGGACACGGCCCTGAACAATAAAAAGGAAAAAAACAAAATAAGTCTTAATAATGAAACTAAGAAACATAAACTATGTCCTCGAATATATGAGGACATAACAAATCTTGAGAGATAGAATTCCCAAGCTACAACTTCGATCTTCCAAACGCTTCCAACCTATACTTATAAGGTATATAAATGTATGGGGTTAGTACAAACAATGTACTAAGTATGGCATATGCAAAAACATGTAAAAAGGACATTTTACCAAAATACGCTTTCATGCCAATTTAATAAAATATTCATGAATTTAGAAGCAAACAACATAAGAAGCATCAATTAACACTTTAAGAAGAATTTCTATAACTTTGACTTAAAGACACACTTTACAGTAAAAATACTCAACTTTACAGTAAACCCATCACATATTACAATGAACTACACAAGTATATGACTTTCACAAAAGTACTCTCCTCCAATAGGACTCTTAGGTCACACTAAGTGCAATGTGAGAGTAGCATCCCATACTACAACTCCCACTAGTGCTCCTAATGGATTCCCAAGGATTTGAGCACGTTACAACAAGTTTGCCAACATTACAGTGAAGTACTAGAAAACGATATAGTAAGTTTAAAAGCTTTACATTGAACTAAAGACTCCAACAATGGTGAAATTCCAATGTGTTGCAAATGAGCAAGGGAACCCATTTCCTTAGGAGTTTACCTACCTAAGCATAATCCTAAGATTCTCTAAGGTAAGACATTTAGAAAACGTCTAAACACTTCCTTTAATGCACACCCAAGTGATCCTCAAGATTACCCAGTTCGACTTACTCGCCTCGGGAGAACACGTCACCACTAAAGGATAAGACATTAGAAGAACACCCAACAAAACACCAAAGACTTCCCTTTCGGAATGCCTACTTAGTGCAATGAGTAGGATAGCGTCCCATACCACCATCTACCCTAAGTAGTACACTCTTTTAGAAAGTTTAGCACCAAGTCTCCCCTATCGGAAGTCCCTACTTAGTGCAATGGATAGGTTACGTCCCATACAACCACCTACCCTAAGTAGCACGTTCTTTTAGAAGACTTAGTTCAATCAATTCACATAGGTATCACCTTAATTAGACGAGTTATTATTTTTATTACTTTTGTGTGGGGTTAGCTTAACCGACAAAGACCATGAGAGCTAGGCATGGAATCCTGATATTAACCCCTATCGGATGAGGGATCCTCACTTGCCTAGAGTAAGGTCATACTTCTTAGCTTTTACATGTCTTTACCAATAGCTACACCTATGCGGGCACATAGTTAAGTGGTAGGGAGATTGCTACTAAGTAACTCATTCTCTACTAACGAGGAGTACTCATCTCAAGAGATACAATGGAATACAAAATCTCAACTCACGAAGTGTATTCCACCTCTTCTTCCTATCCTCTCGGTTCTAGGCATAACTCCCCACAGATTCTCACATTATAGACTATAGGTTAAGGATAACTAGCGAATACCACATCTCAACTCACGAACTGCATTCATCCTCCGACCTATCTTGGAAAGCTCATTAGGAATAGTGAGGTTGCTACGAGACACTTCATCTCAACTCACGAAGAGTGTCCACCCCAAGACTCCCCTTCTTACTAAACTTAGCTTCATTCATTCACTTAAAGTGTGTGTGAACATGTGAGCACACCTTGCATATAAGCATCATTTCATATACATTACTTCTAAACATGCTTTACACCTTCATCGATCAATTCACACACTTCACATACTTTACATAGTCATATTCTTCAATTAGACCAAAACCTAGGTCAAACATACAATTCAAGCTTCACAACCACAATACAAGGCTCATTTCCAATTTCTATTCATTCTACCCCATTTCTATTCATTCTACATATTAGACCTTCAAGATCACATTCTCAATACATACTAACATAACCAATTCATCAAATAAACACCGCCACCAAGAACATGGACTATACGACTCAAGAATCAATTTATAATAAGAAACAATACAATATAAGAAACTCTTCAATTGAACAAGCCATAACAACCTATAAGCATTTTATCATTAATTCATCCTAATAAGGCCCTTAGGGCAGTAGATAAACCAACATTACAATCTTAGAAAACCAAAGTTCATTCTACACATAAGCATGCTCATTTGACCCATTTCTTAAACCACTATTTGAAAGGAAACTTTAACATGATTTCATTAAGGTTTTAGCATTAAAATCACCAACTAACATTAGAAACATCCTTAATTAACCATTAGAAACATTTTCATGCAAGACCCATGTTTGGGTTGAAGATGATAGAAATTAGGGTTGAAAACCCTTTTTGGAAATTCATTGTAAATGGCTCCTTGAATGAAAGAGTATTCAAGAATTGATTCCATACGTCAAATGCAAGAAAACCCAAGAATTTTGGTAAAGAAACACGTCCAACCAGCCCTTCCTATCCCTTCTTGACCTTTAGCTTCAATGGAGACTTTGAGAGAGTATGTTTTTAAAGAGAGAGAGTTGATTTTGAAATGAGGGGTCTTGTCTAGGTTTAGGACTTAAAACCAATCGAATATCACTTAAAAACCCTAAAAATATCATCCTAGGGTCCCAAAAGACTTGGGGTGAATTTACCAAAATACCCCTAAGACTTTACCTTCACATTGCAGCTTTTGGGACTGCCCCATCGACGGACCAACCGACGATCCATTTGTCTAAGGACATTCCGTTGTTGAGGGTCTCGTTGGTTGGGACTGCAACTCCCAAACCTGCAGGAAATCTTGTCCAAACGACGGACCAGATCGACGGGCCGTCGATTGACTTGTCGATTGGACACTGATTTGGCAGTTTTGGTCCAAGGCATAGACCCTTCTGTGAGGGCCCCTTGCGGGTCCTAGGTGGGGTCGTGCCCAAATTTTAAACCCCTAAACATGGTCATATAGATCTTAGGAACATCTCACACAAGTTTAAAGAAAAACGAAAACATAAAACTCACTCAAATACATCAAGACACACAAGTACATTCTAGGGCACACCTTACGAACGTCATGGACGTTTTTGGTCGATCGACCTCCACACTCAACCAAACTTCACACACAGCTTAAGAAGACTAAAGTAACTTACTTTAACACAAAATTCACTCAATAAACACTTACTAAGCTCTAGTTCACCTTAGTTCATTTTAGGGCATTACAATCTCCCCCACTTGGGATAACATTCGTCCTCGAATGACACTTAAACTTCAAGAACAACAAGGACTCACTTAGACTCACATAAAACATCACAATCATGATCAAAACATCAAAGATCATGGCATCAACTAAAAAAGACCACCATTTCACATTTTCAAACACTTAGCAACTTAGGCAACTTTTACCAAACTTCACAAGTCTCAAAACTCATTCTTAACCTTATTTTTATGGAGGAACTACCTTCTCCAGCATTAAAAATGAAAATATAAAACACTTTTGCACACATTGAAACTTCAATTCAAGAACAGTTTTTCTCAAAATTCACAAATTTCATAGTGAGCATCACTGTACCACTGCCCAACATGCAATTTTTTTTCAATAATTCATTCTTTGAGCAATTAATCAAGATGACATGATCATTTGAACTATAAAACCACATAAAATCATTTCCTAACATAAAAACAACAATAAAAAAGGATTAATAGTTACGGAAATCATCAAATTCAGATTAGTTATCCATCCTAGTCCCCATCCCATAGGAAGAGTTCTTCTTGGGAGCATTAGGATCTTGGGAAGCTTGGTTGACATCTTTTCCCCTTGCTTTGAGATTAGGTCAGTCCCTCATCTTGTGGCCATTGCTACTACAACTAAACAATCATCCGTTCCAGCAAGACACTTACCCGAATGTTGTTTTCAACAAGTAGGTCACCTAGCCCTTTCAAAAGTATGACCACCACCTTGAGAATGTTGGTTTGGAGCCCTATCCTTGTTCCACATGGAAGAATCTTGGTGATAGAAACTATTCCTAGGCTTTTGGTGACTAGAATCATCCGACCTAGGCCTTTTTCCCTCTTGCCTTATCTACCTAATTTTGGATTCCTCAATTTGTTGGCTATAAACCATGAGTCTAGAGATATCCATGTCATTAAGAAGATTTGCCGTACGACACTCTTTTTCCACCAAGCTAGACATTCCCATAACAAATTTGTTCATCCTAGTCCTAGGGTTGGCTACCATGGTTGGGGCATACTTAGAGAGTTGGTAAAATTTGAGAGAGTACTCTTGCACACTCATTCCCCCTTGTCAAAGATTCTTGAACTCGACCATTTTCTTCTCCCTCCACTCTAAAGGAAAGAACCTATCTAGGAAAGACTCTTTGAATTCCTCCCAATCAACCGAACCTCTTTCTAAGGGTCTCTCACCTCTCCATTGCTCATACCACACTTGAGCAACATCCTTAAGTTGGTAAGCGGCTAACTCTGCTTTCTCCCTAGGGGTCACACCCATAGCATCCACCACTTTGAAAACCTCATCGATGAAACCCTTTGGATCTTCATCCACCTTAGTTCCATGAAAAGTTGGAGGGTTCATCATCATGAAATCACGAATCCTAGAAGCGGGTGTACTAGCATTTGGTTGGGGTCTATCTCCTTGATTAGCTTGGCCCACAAAGTGATTGTTGACGACATGAGCTTGAGACATCATGAGTTAAGTCAAGTTCATTAGGGCATCCCTCAACTCCGCATTAGTCATATCTCCGTCAAGAAAAGGAGCTTGAGGCATAGGAGGCACTTGAGGCCCTTGGGGTTTCGGAGGCACTTAAGGTTCTTGAAGGGGAACCTTCACATTCTCTTCATCTAGGCCCTCAATAGGAACTTGGTCAACATGGGGAGGTATTCTCTCATTAACTACACCTCCCTCCTTCCTTCTCGCAGTCGATCTCCTCGTATTCATGTCTTATAAACACAAAGAGAAGAGGTTAAGAAAAGACACCTTATACAACTGAACTCTAAGGCACGACATTAGAATAGAGAAGGAAGTTAAACTTCTACCATCCTATAGCCTCTTGTCCATGGATGTGTCGCGAATCATATCAATGACAAAGATACTACTAGATGTGGCTTGTGAGATTTCTAGACCTTAAACTATTTCCCATAACCTTATGCTCAGATACCAAGTCTGTAACGACCCAAAAGCACCCCCTAGGAGCTAGGGACAACTCCCGGATGGTGGCAAGACATACATGACCCTTTGGGGTCTCATACAAACCGTTCAACTATCGTTCATTACATAATACATGAAAAGTACGTACTGCGGAATTTAAAACTTATCACGATAATTAAATAAAAGAAGTCTTTCATAGATACTAGGAAATCTCATCGTCAAAAGCCAACTTAAAGACACAACTTAAAATCTTAGGGACACGGCCCTTTACAATAAAAAGGAAAATTTACAAAATAAGTCTTAATAATTAAACTAAGAAACATAAACTATGTCCTCGAATATATGAGGACATACCAAATCTTGAGAGATAGAATTCCCAAGCTTCAACTTCGATCTTCCAAAAGCTTAAAACCTATACTTATAAGGTATATAAAAGTATGGGGTTAGTACAAACAATGTACTAAGTATGGCATATGCAAAAACATGTAAAAAGGACATTTTAGCAAAATAAGCTTTCATGCCAATTTAATAAAACATTCATGAATTAAGAAGCAAACAACATAAGAAGCATCAATTAACACTTTAAGAAGAATTTCTATAACTTTGACTTAAAGACACACTCTACATTAAACATACTCAACTTTACGGTAAGCCCATCACATATAACAGTGAAGTACACAAGTATACGACTTTCACAAAAGTACTCTCCTCCAATAGGACTCTTAGGTCACACTAAGTGCAATGTGAGAGTAGCATCCCATAATATCACTCCCACTAGCGCTCCTAATGGATTCCCAAGGATTTGACCAAGTTACAACAAGTTTGCCAACATCACAGTGAAGTACTAGAAAACAATATAGTAAGTTTAAAAGCTTTACATTGAACTAAAGACTCCAACAATGGTGAACTTCCAACGTATTGCAAATGAGGAAGTGAACCCATTTCTGTAGGAGTTTTCCTACCTAAGGATAATCCTAAGATTCTCTAAGGGAAGACATGAATAAAAAGTCTAAACACTTCCTTCAATGCACACCCAAGCGATCCTCAAGAAAACCCCGTTCGGCTTACTCGCCTCGGGAGAACAAGTCACCACTCAAGGACAAGACATTAGATGAACACCCTACAAAACACCAAAGACTTCCCTTTTGAAATGCCTACTTAGTGAAATGAGTAGGATAGCGTCCCATATCACCACCTACCCTTAGTAGTACACTCTTTTAGCAGGTTTAGCACCAAGTCTCCCCTTTCGGAAGGCCCTACTTAATGCAATGGATAGGTAGCGTTCCATACCACGACCTACCCTAAGTATCAAGTTCTTTTAGAAGACTTAGTTCAATCAATTCACATATGTATCAATGTAATTAGACGACTTATCAATTTTATTACTTTTGTGGGGGGTCAGCTTAACCGACAAAGACCATGAGATCTAGGCATGGAACCCCGATATTAACCCCTATCGGATGAGGGATCCTCACTTGCCTAGAGTAAGGTCATTCTTCTTAGCTTTTACATGATTTCCCAATAGCTACACCTATGTAGGCACATAGTTAAGGGGTAGGGAGATTGCTACTAAGTAACTCATTCTCTACTAACGAGGAGTACTCATCTCAAGAGGTACAATGGAATACAACATCTCAACTCACGAAGTGTATTCCACCTATTACTCCTATCCTCTCGGTGCTAGGCATAACTCCCCACGGATTCTCACATTATAGACTATAGGTTAAGGATAACTAGCGAATATCACATCTTAACACACGACCTATCTTGGAAAGCTCATTAGGAATAGTGAGGTTGCTACTAGATATTTCATCTCAACTCAGGAAGAGTGTCCACCCCAAGACTCCCCTTCTTACTAAACTTAGCTTCATTCATTCACTTAAAGTGTGTGTGTGTACATGTGAGCACACCTTGCATATAAGCATCATTTCATATACATTACTTCTAGACGTGCTTTACACCTTCATCCATCAATTCACACACTTCACATACTTCACATAGTCATATTCTTCAATTAGACCAAAACATAGGTCAAACATACAATTTAAGCTTCACAACCACAATACAAGACTCATTTCCAATTTCTATTCATTCTACGTATTAGACCTTCAAGATCACATTCTCAATACATACTAACATAACCAATTCATCAAATAAACACCGCCACCAAGAAGATGGACTATACCACTAAAGAATCAATTTATAATAAGAAACAATACACTATAAGCAACTCTTCAATTGAACAATCCATAACAACCTATAAGCATTTTATCATTAATTCATGCTAATAAGGCCCTTAGGGCAGTAGATAAACCAACATTACAATCTTAGAAGACCAAAGTTCATTCTACACATAAACATGCTCATTTGACCCATTTCTTAAACCACTATTTGAAAGGAAACTTTAACATGATTTCATTAAAATTTTAGCATTAAAATCACCAACTAACATTAGAAACATCCTTAATTAACCATTAGAAACATTTTCATGCAAGACCCATGTTTGGGTTAAAGATGATATAAATTAGGGTTAAAAACCCTTTTTTGGAAATTCAATGGAAATGGCTCCTTGAATGAAAGAGTAATCAAGAATGTATACCATACCTTAAATGCAAGCAAACCCAAGAAATTTGGTGAAGAAACACGTCCAACCAGCCCTTCCTATCCCTCCTTGACCTCTAGCTTCAATGGAGACTTGAGAGAATATGTTTTTAGAGAGAGAGAGAGTTGATTTTGAAATGAGGGGTCTTGTCTAGGTTTAGGACATAAAACCAATCTAATATCACTTAAAACCCCTAAAAATATCATTCTAGGGTCCCAAAAAGACTTGGGGTGAATTTCCCAAAACACCCCAAGACTTTACCTTCACATTTCAGCTTTTGGGACTACCCTATCGACGGACTAACCGACGGTCAGTTTGTCTAAGGACAGACCGTTGGTGAGGGTCTCTATGGTTGGGACTGAAACTCCCAAACCAGCAGGAAATCGTGCCCAAACGATGGACCAGGTCGACTGGCCGACTGGCCGTCGATTGGCTCGTCGATTGGACACTGATTTGGCAGTTTTGGTCCAAGGCATAGGCCCTTCTGTGGGTCCCCCTTGCGGGTCCTAGGTGGGGTCTTGCCCGAACTTTAAACCCCTAAACATGGTCATATAGATCTTGGGAACATCTCACAAAAGTTTCAAGCAAAACAAACACGTAAAACTCACTCAAATACATCAACACACGAGTACATTCTAGGGCACACCTTCCGAACGTCATGGACATTTTTCGTCGATTGACCTCCAAAATCAACCAAACTTCACACAGAGCTTAAGCACACTAAATTAACTTACTTTAACACAAAATTCACTCAAAAAACACATACGAAGCTCTAGTTCACCTTAGTTCGTTTTAGGGCGTTATAATTGGAGTATAATTGTATGAATATAATAGGATGATGATATGATGATTATAATGGGATGTTATGAATATGTTGAATGTGAGATAAAGGTAAGTGTATGATGATGCAATGTTGAAGGTGATTCTCTTGTGTACCTTATTATTGTGAATATGATGTGTTCATCTCATTAATGATGGGTTGTGATGAAAGGATTTTCTCATTCTAAACCTAAAGAGGTATGATCATCATTATACAAGGGGTTCGTCTCCTATTAAGAAATGATGATTAAGAATGACTTAAAGGCATTTCAAAAGGGACTTTATCTTAGCACAGAGCGAACTAGATATGAGAGAGTACCTTCCCAAGAGGGAAGGTAGGTTCACTAATGTTCTCATGAGATAGAGACTACCATGCAAATATGCATACATGAGTTTCTATCTAATCTCTTAGTTACTTGACTATGTTGCCCCCATAGGAATACTAGCTAGTGGATCCACCTAAAATGCTATGTTAATGTTATGGTTCTACCTTGGAAAGTAGAGCACCTTCTTCAGTGTAGGGTTTCATGACACCAGATTCCATGTTTAGCTCATATGGTGTATTGTCGTTTAAGGTGATTGTTCTGGAATGTAAAATGAATGAATCGAAGGTGTTAATATGGACACTAACTAGGGTGACTTAAGGGGTTCTACTTAGTGTAGGTAAGGGTATGGGACTTTACATATGCATTGCAAAAGTTGGCCTTGAGGGGAGTCCTCAGAGGGTGTTTTTATGCTTTTATGATATCATGAAATGTATAAAGTTGGTCCTATATGATTTTGACTTTATATGATGGTGGTTTCATTTGATGAACATGATATTGGTCTACATTACTATGTACGATGATAACTATATATGATGTCATGTTGTATGAGGTAAAGGCATTACTTACAATCTTTTTCTACTTTACTTGATTATGTGGGGTTATGGGGCTTCACATGAGCATTGCACTTGTAGGCTTGGGATGGGACTGTGGTAAGGTTCTTATATGCTATGATGATATGAGCCCTTGAACATGAAATGTTGATATGAGTTTATGATAATGTTATTCTTGTATATATGAACATGTATTAATGTTGTTGAGATTTTTGACTTTTTATGCATAAAGGCTTTCCAAATGACTTAGCATGTTTCTAAAGAAATGATCCCTTTTATGCATGTCTTCAAAGGTTTTATGTGCATATGTTTCCATACTTATTACAAGTGGTTGTACTAACCCATATTCTTTATTTTTACAAATATGTAGGTTTCGTCCATTAAAAAGCTTTCAAGGCCAATTGCATGGAAGACTTGGACATCTTTGCGAAGTTGTTGGTGAGTTTTCAAGTTCGAGGATGATGCGATTTATCAAGCTCAGTGATATTGTATATGTCTAAACACACTTACTCATTCCTTATGTTAAGGGTTTGTTCTAAGCCTATATGTGACATATTGTAGTAGTGTAAGGGCTATGCCCAAACTTTTCTAATTCTCTATTAGATGGTTATATGTGAGACTATGCAAGACTATATTGATGATATTGCCTATATACTAAAAGAGATGTCTATTTAGACTTCATAAGGGAGAAGGCTATGTAAACTCCATATATTATAAGGGATATGTCTAAGTATACTTCATATGTAAAAGTTTTTAATTTTCCGCATTTTATCTACCTATGATATGTCATGATGTATGCTAAGGGAAAGTCTAAGGCCTCTTTGAGGACAAAGAAGTGGGTTACGTCTAGGGGGTGCTCCCCGGTCGTGACAGTAACCATGTTCAACTGACGGTAATCTATATACATCCTAAGGGAACCATATTTCTGTCTCATAAATAAGACCGGAAAACCCCCTAGGTAGGACACTTGGTCAAATAAAACCTTTATCTAGGAGATCTTTCAACTTCTTTTTAAGCTCTTTCAACTCTTCTGTTGCCATTCTGTATGGCATAATATATATTATACGAGTATCCGAAAGACTATATATACTTAAGTCTCTCTCTCTTAGGAGGGACTCTGAGAAAATCATCTGGGAAGGCTTCTGGAAACCCTTTTACCACCAAAACTGATTGAATAAGAGGTATCTCAACACTAAAGTCATCCATTTGGACTATGTATAAACACACCCCTTAGAGACCAACTTTCTCTCCTTCAGGTACGAAATAAAATTACCCATAGGCACTGCTGAACTTCTTTTCCACTCTATAAGTGGTTCACTGGGAAACTGAAACTTGACTACTCGATTTCTACAATCTCTTGATGAATAACAGCCATGAATCCAGACCATAGTGTTATATCCGAGGAACACCCCCTAGAAGTAACCGTTGTCATCGTACTAGAAGAGGACTAAGATAACCTCTTAGCATTCATCATTTCCATTCCTAGGTAAAAACACGGAAATTTTAAAACCTTTTAACTACTTCTGCATTGAGGTTTACTTAGACCTATGACTTACACATAATATATTATAGCGAGTATACATAGACCCTTCGTATATGAAGAATACATAGTCTTCGACTTTTATGGAACATATACATAAGATACATAATATAGTCGTAAAAGGATGTCTCATATTAAACCATTTAGACATGAGTATAACAATTGGGCATAACCCTACATCAATACCAATAAAGCCACATATAGGTTATACAATCATAATACTCAAATGAAAGAGAATGAACATAGTGTCTTTAAGATTAATCAACAACTAATGGTAGAAAATGACATTGTTCTCGAAGTGGTGATGACCTACCCAACTTGGAGAATGAGGATCCAAGTCTTCTTCAAAAGTCGTCACGAACCCTTCAACGACCGTAACCTAAAAATTTGGTGAAAAAGGGAGAAATGGGGTTAGCACATCACTTGTACTAAGTACAGGACCATATGAACATACAACATAGAAGTCATGCAACAAAAAAGAAATTTTATTAAAGCATGCTAATTTACTTTGAAAAGCATTATGCACATTCAAGAACTAATACAAGTCAATAAGCACATATACCCTAAGTCAAGACCATTTAAACCACAAGACCAACAATAACAAGTCTAGTCAAGTCAACATGCATTTCAAAATGATTAAGCACATACTCAAGACAACTCTATTCTTAAGTCATAATATCAACAATCATGTATAAGAATTCATAATATCATAATCAAAGCAATATCCTTTCTCATGAACCCCCATTAAGTCCACTTGTTCAATGACTAAGTAAGGCCCGATAACATCACTCAACCAAGTAAACCCAACAAGAACCATAAGCAATGCCCACTTCACATATTATATCTGTAAGAGTAAACATCATCACACTTTAGCAATAGAGACCAACCACATGTTCATAAGTGAAACAAACATCACATAGTGTCATTAACATATAAGAGCAACATATACATATCATTTACATTTATAAGAATATAAACATACAAGAACATCCTTCTAAGACTCCCCTCAAGGCTAACTAGTGCAATGTATAGGTAGAGTCCCATACCCCTACCTAGACTAAGTCAAACCCCTCAAGGCATCCTAGTTAGAGTCTACTTTATTTACTTCATTCTACTTTCGGGAACATATTTCCTTAACCGACGTAGAATACATGAGACAATGTGGAATCCGGTGTCAGGAACCCTACACCAAAGTAAAGTGAACTACTTGCCAAGGTAGTACCAAAACATGATCATAGCATCTATGTGGATCCACTAGCTAGTATTCCTATGAGGGCAACATAGTTCAAGAACTAGGAGATATAGTTGGGACCCTCTTTATGCTACATGAATTATAGTCTCCAATCTCATGATTATAATAGTGATCCTACCTTTCCTATGTGGGAAGGGACACTCCTCACTACTAGTTCACTCAGTTCTAAGACATATTCCCTTTTTGAAATGTCTTTCACTAATAATCATAACTTAGTTAAGGTCATAAGGTCTAACCCTTATACATTCATCGTCATAGCTAAATAGGAATTGTATGAGAACACCTTTCATTACAACCCTTACATGTGAGATTAGCACAATAACATCATTATATCATAGTAAGGCACATAGGTACTTCATCACCAACTTTATATCAATACATCTTAAGCATAATCTCCCAATCACATAATCAAGACTTTCAATTCAAAATCATACCATCCCTAATCAATCTTATCATAAGGTATACTTCAATATAACTTCATTAGTAAACACAATAAATCATAATTGAAGTAAAGAATTGAAATCACAAGACCTACCCCAATCTCCTTCACAAGCCATCATCAAGGTGTTACCATCAACTATCCAATTCAACCCAACAATGGGTGTAATATCATAACTCAATAGTAATTAACAAAATAATTAAGTCAATTGAATCACTACACAACAATTCATCACTAGTTCATAGCCTAGGGTTAGAGACTTAGGTCAAATTCATGATCTACTTCACAACCTAGGTTAATTAGTCAAGAACTAAAGTAATTAGATTATAATACATCATAATATACTCATAATTATTTAAATAAATCATAAACAAAGCCAATTATATGATCAATTCTGTAATAGAAGAAAACCCACATGAAACTCTTCTACTGGAAATCAATTTGAAGGAACACTTTGGGAATGAATCCCAAAGGTTAAAGGAATCCCATACCTTACTAGTTGATGAAGTTTTATGAAGAAAACTTGATCCTTTGAATCCCTAGAACCCTCCTTTGCTTGGTCTTCTATGGAGTTTCTTTGGGAGAGAGAAAGAAGAGAGAAGGAAGAGCAATTGGGCTTGGGAAATCATGGGAGTTAAGTTTAGTTTAATTAGACTAAGTCCTTACATACGGGTCCTTAATTAACTTAATTGAACCTCCCTTAACCCTTAATTAACTAAATAACATTTTAACTAATTATATGAATTAACTAAAACAACACAGCCAAATACATACCTGACCTATGAGACCTCGATTGACGGGCCTTAGGTCAGTCGATGGGCAGTGTAGCCTCCGTGCTGCAAATCCATGGTTTTTGTCATAGATTTTTCCAAATTACCCTTTACTAATTTGTATAAGTCTTCATCGACTGAGGTATCCATGCCCCGTCAATGTACTAACGCCTCGACGCCTGCAGTCCGTTGATAGACACTGCCTCATGGCAGCTTTTTGTCAAATTGTGAGGGTCCTCCTGAAGGGCCCTTGGTTGGTCCTTGGGGAGTCGTACCCAGACTTTTTGACTATAAACTAACTCTAATACGTGTTAGACACCTTACCACAAAATTGTCCCGCTTCCTTTGTCTTGCCCCTTCAAATTAGGGCAATCCTTAATCTTGTGGCCACTTTTGCCACACCCAAACAAATTGTCCGTCCCAACTAGGCAATCACCATAATTCTTCTTGCCACACTTTCCACAAGTTGGCTTCTTAGTTGGTGAACTAGTACCTCTTCCCTTTTGAGACTTAGGGTTAGACACCCTATCATCACGAGCCTTGGGAAATTAGTAGGAACTTGACTAGAAAATCTTTTCTTGAACCTAGGATTGTCTTGAATGTCAAACCTACCCTTATAGGAACCACCTTCATAAGACTTGGACTTCTTGGCCTCCCTACTCTTTCTCCTTACTCTAGTTTCTTTCACTTGTTGAGCATAAACCATGAGACGAGAGATATTCATATAATCATGATGCATAGCCTAACGACATTCTTCCACCAAGTCATTGGACACCACCGTAAGAATACGAATCATCTCATCCCTTGGGTTTGAAACCAAGGATGGAGCATACTTGGACAACTTAGTAAACTTCAAAGAGTATTCAAGTAGACTAATTATTCCTTGAAGATGGTTGATGAATTATTCCACTTTAGCTTCCCTTATCTCTCTAGGAAAGAACCTATCAAGGAAAGCCTTCTTGAATAACTCCCAAGTCACCGGGCCACCTCTTAATGCCCTATTATCCCTCCTTTGCATATACTAAGTTTGGGATACATCATTGAGTTGATAGGCCGCCAACTCAGCCTTCTTAATTGAGGTTACACCCATAGCGTAGAGGAGCCTTATATCTCTATCGGTCATCGGTGGAGGAGCATCTATAACTTGATGACCCATATCAAATTCTTCAAGTGGAGACACTTGGTTGTCATGATTCCCCACATTATCCATTTCTTCCTCGTCCCTTCTGGCAGCTGCCCTTCGAGTACTCATTGTTATAACCACAATACAAGGTTTAGGGGAAAAGCACTTAACAAGAATCTAGAGGCACGACATAGGAATACAAGAAGATGAGAGTTTCTAAGCATCACATAGTCTCTAATTCATAAGTGTGGCGCACTTCACAATTATGAATAAGAATCTACATAGACGTGGTTTAATGAGACATAATTTCTAGAGATATTTAACCTCATGCTCTGATGTCAAGTTTGTCCTAACCGAGGAATACCCCCTAGAAGTAACCGGTGTCGCTGTCCTCAAAGAGCACTAAGACTAATGTCTTAGCAATCATCATTTGCATTCGCAGGTAAAAACACAAAAAATTTAAAACTTTTTAACTACTTCTACATTGAGGTTTACTTAGACCTCTCGCTTACACATAATATATTATAGCGAGTATACATAGACCCTTTGTATAGGAAGAATTCAGAGTCTTATACTTTTATGACACACATATATATAAGATACATAACATAGTCTTAAAACGGATGTCTCATATTAAACCATCTAGACAAGAGTAAAACAATTTGGCATAGCCCATACATAAACATCAATAAAGCCACATATATGCTATAAAATCATAGTACTCAAATGAAAGAGAATGAACATAGTGCCTTTAAGACTAATAAACTTCTAATGGTAGAATATGGAATTGTCCTCGAAGTGGTGAGGACCTACCTAACTTGGAGAGTGAGGATCCAAGTCTTCTTCAAAAGTCGTAACGAACCCTTCAACGACGGGAACCTAAAATGTTGGGGAAAACGGGAGAAACGGGGTTAGAATCACTTGTACTAAGTATAGGACTATATGCACATATAATGTAAAAGTCATGCTAAACAAAGACATTCACTAAAGCATGCTAAGTTACTTTGAAAAGCATTATGTTCATTCAAGAACTTATACAAGTCAATAAGCACATAAACCTTAAGTCAAGACCATTTACAACACAAGAACAACAATATCAAGTCTAGTCAAGTCAATATGCATATCAACATCACTAAGCATATACTCAAGACAACTCTATTCTCAAGTCATAATATCAACAAGCATGTATAAGAGTTCATAACATCATAACCAAAGCAAGATGCTTACACATGAACCCCCATTAAATCCACTAGTGCAATGACTAAATAAGACCCCATAAACTCACTCAACTAAGTAAACCCAACAAGAACCATAAGCAATATCCAGTTCACATATAATATCATTAAGAGAAAACATCATCCTACTTTAGCAATAGAGACCAACCACATGTTCATAAGTGAAACCAAAATCACAGTGTCATTAACATGTAAGAGCAACATATACATATAATTTACATTTATAAGCATATAAACACACAAGAAAATCCTTATAAGACTCCCCTCAAGTCTAACTAGTGCAATGTATAGGTAGAGTCCCATACCCCTACCTAGACTAAGTCAAACCCCTCAAGTCATCCTAGTTAGAGTCCACTTTATTTACTTCATTTTACTTTCGGGAACATATTGCCTTAACGACATCGACCACATGAGCCAATGTCAAATCCGGTGTCATGGATCCCTACACCGAAGAAAGGTGAACTACTTGCAAAGGTAGAACAAAAAAATGAACATAACATCTCTGTGGATCCACTAGCTAGTATTCCTATGGGGGCAACATTGTTCAAGAACTAGGAGATATAATTTGGACCCTCTTTATGCTACATGCATTATAGTGTCCAATATTATGAGTACATTAGTGATCCTACCTTCCCTATGTGGGAAGGGACACCCCTTATTACGAGTTCACTCGTTGCTAAGCTAAAGTACCTTTTTTAAAATTTCTTTTATTGATAATCATAACTTAGTTTAGGTCATAGGGTCTAACCCTTGTATAGTAATATTCATATCTCAATAGTAAATGCATGAGAACGCCTTTCATTACAACCCTTACATGTTAGATTAGCATATTAACATCATGGTGTCATATTAATGCACATAGGTACTTCATCACCAACCTTATATCAATACATCTTAACCATAATCTCACAATCACATAATAAAGACATTTCAATTCAACAACATACCATTCCTAATCAATCTTATCATAAGGTATACTTCAATATAACTCTGTCACTAAACACAATTAATCATAATTGAAGTAAAGAATTGAAATCACAAGACTTACCCCAATATCCTTCACAAGCCATCATCAAGGTCTGACCATCACTATTCAATTCATCCCAACAATGGGTGTAATATCATCACTCAATACAAATTAACACAATAATGAAGTCAATTGAATCACTACACAACAATTCATCACTAGTTCATAGCCTAGGGTTAGAGACTTAGGTCAAATTCATGATCTACTTTACAACCTAGGTTAATTAATCAAGAACTAACATAATTAGATTACAATACATCATAATATAATCATAATTATCTAAATAAATCATACACAATAACAATTAGATGATCAATTCCGTAATAGAAGAAAACCGACATGAAAACTCTTTTCTTAAAATCAATTTGAAGGAACCCTTTGGGAAAGAATCCCAGAGGTGAAAGGAATCCCATACCTTACTATTGATGATGTTTTATGGAGAAAATTTTATCCTTTGCAGACCTAGAACCCTTCTTTTCTTTGACTTCTATGGAGTTACTTTGGGATAAAGAAAGAAGAGACAAGGAAGAGCCATTGGGTTTTGGAAATTATGGGAATTAGGTCAAGTTTAATTAGGCTAAGTCCTTATATATGGGTACTTAATTAACAAAATTGAACCTACCTTAAACCTTAATTATCTAACTATCCTTTTAACGAACTAAACGAATTAATTAAAACAACACAACCAAACAGATACCTGACCTACGAGACCCCGACTGTCGGGCTGTGTGGCCTCTAATCTGCACATCCGTGGTTTTTGTCAGAGATTTTGCCAAATGAACCCTTCAAAAATTTGACTAAGTCTTCATAGACGGAGGCATCGACGCCGTATCAATGTACCAACGCCACGTCGCCTGCAGCCCGTTGATGGACACTACCATATGGCAGCTTTTTGCCAAATTGCGAGCGTTCTCCTCAAGGGCCCTTGGTTGGTCATTGGAGACTCGTACCCTGACGTTTAGGCTATAAAATAACTCTAATAAGTGTTAGATACCTTACCACCAAATTTCATTGAATTCCGATACATATAAACTTAGTCAAATAGGCCAAGGCATAGTAGCACCTCTTTTAACTAGTTTTTGAACGTCATGGACGTTCTTTGATGTTTGATTCTAAACCTTCCTAAATGACTTATTTATATTATAATTGACATTAAAAACAATTCTATGACTCTTAGGCTCTCATGTTAGACCCTAGATTAGGCTTTAGACTTTCGTAGTAATACACATACTTATAGTGACATCAAAATCTACTATGTCTAACTAAACTAAGTTAGCCATGGTACTCTTTGATTGATGTAAAAGGCACTATCATGATAGACTTTCTCTGCTATAATAGACTCACTAACAGGTGTAGAAACACTAAAGGTCTCACCAATTCTTATGATAAACATCAAAATTAAAGTCTTGGATCATACCTATGAGAACATCTGGCGAATCCTCTTGCTCTTGGCGACAAGCAATAACATAAAGACGATTTCCTTCCCGTAAAGTATCTCATCTAGATGCATCTATATTTGGTGATGCAACTTTAGAAGACTGAGTTCTATTTCCCTCTTTACCATTATTTTGCCTGATGTTAGGACACTCTCTTATAAAATGATCATTTGGCCACACTTGAAAGAAACTAGTGGAGTCTCCTACCATACTTAGTACATGAAGGAGTCTTATTATCCCCTTGTGTCATAGTACCTTGCGAATGCACATGTTTAGCGCTGAAGTTCTGAGAATTCCAACTATTGTATTCACATTTGTTTCTTGGTGCAGGTGCACTAACAAATGATGGATCATGTCTGTTCACATTACTCTTTTGGTGCCCGGATTATTTCCCTGATGTCTGAGCCCTCTTATTCTTAAACTCTTTTGTATCCTTCAGCTAGTCCTCCTCAACTTGTTGCACATGGATCATCAGCCTTGCTATTCCCATGTAAACTATTAGCATGGTTGTCTTACTTTCCTTACTTAGTAGACGAGTCAATGCAACAATGAATAAATTCATCTTGCTCTTCATGACAACAATAATCTCTTTGCTTCACTTAGATCACGAGGAAAAAATGCTTATGAAGGTACTCTCTACCATAGACAAGCTCACAATTGGTTACGCGTAAGCATGAGTTAGAAAGGAAATATATAAAGATGAATTATATCACAAGAAATGAGTATGAAGAAAGTGAGATAATTGCTAAGATGTTGCAGCCTCCTAATTATATATGTGGGCGCTTCACACCTATAACAAGGACTCTATTGACACATCTTCAAAGACTCCCTAGGACTTTTAAACTTTGGGCTATGACCAAGTTTGTCACACCGTAAGACTATATCCTCAACGATTCTGGCACTCGAAGACCATTGATGGTCCCAAGAGAACCCTTTGTTTGGCTTACTTACTTAGCGAAAGACTTAAAGCATTAATACAAGGATTAAAATGCACTCACTCGGCTGATTTAAAGATAACTTAGAATGTTTTTATAAATAAAACATTCAACTTAGCCAAAATAGCAACTCAAGTCTTAATACATAATAAATAACAATGTAAAGACAACGGGCTGCTAACTGTCAATCTATGAAGCCTCTAATAACTGATGTGGATGTTGGGACAAGACCCCTGATCATCCTAACAACTGAAAATTACTGAAAGTTAATGAAAAAGGAGCTCTCCAGAAATAAAAAAGACTCACGAACCGACTGTGAGTGCTCAACCTAATCAATGATGCACTAGATCATCCTGGTTACCTACGTCGCATCATAAGACGATGCACGCCAACTGACATCAGTGCGAGTTGTAATGCTAAACATAACATTGGCTTGAAAATAATTTGAAAGAAACACTTACCTTGTATTTTCTCGACTCATGAATAACTTAACTCAAGATAAAGCAATAAAAGACATTCAATATTTAGAAAGATTATAAAATAGTAGAAATCAACTTAGGTTCATGAAATGCAATAAAAAAAACTCAAGTCTACTTTGTATAATAAAGTAATATAGTTTATGTGGGAGTTTCTCTAATCGACAACCACCACTTTGAGCCTAAGTGATGAGACAATGTCTTGCCCATTCTTCCAGAATTGTCCTAAACTCTGCCGCGATATAGAATGCCTTAACAAATTGGATCCACTAGTCAATGCTAAAAGCATCTTAATGAGTCATCTAAAAAGTATGACCCTTTACTACCCATGATGGCTAAATTCTTTATGAAGATATTGAATTATTTGAACTCAAAATTCGTCTTAATATTGGTTCTCAATACTACTCCAAAAATATACTTAGCTAATACGTTTGTACAAAAAAACTGTTTCATCGGTTTGAGATAATTACTTAAAACTTATCTTAAAAACTGTATTGGAAATCACAGTTTCCTCTATATTGAAAAACTAGCACAAAGGCTCTTTTTGAAATCTCAGTTTCCTTTCGTGTTTAAATGTGAAAACATTTAATCTTTGGGAATAGATAGTCCCAATATACACTTTTAAAGAAACGAATTCAATCTTCACTCTTTATTCAACTGAGAACTCAAGTCTTAAAACAAATTTAGAACATTTGTAAAAGACTTTTGGAAGACTTTATGAACTTCTCTTAACTTGACTCTTGACTTATCTTGAGTTGACTGTTAACTTCTCTTGATTTGACTCTTAACATTTCTTGAATTTGAATTTATGGATTCAAGGACCATAAATTGTGATAGTAAAGATCTCATGATGTTTATGAATGATTTTAGATAGTTAACTATGAGAAACGATCAAGAAATCACTATTGGGGAACTATTTTGCGACGTGGAGATGAATCAAAATATTTGGTCATGAATTAACTTTTTAGGCAGAACGTTCCATGACCGCTCTACGCTGTGAAGAAAACTCTTTAATTATGAGGAACACAGACCTGCTACCTGTTCCTTTTCAGACTTTTTCTGTAAAACTCTACTCTGAAAGGTCATAAGTTAGTCTAGTGCCCCACATGATGAACCAAGACTTAAAACCATGTTTTTAAGTCTAAACTAATGTATTGAAACTTAGTAAGAAGTGTTAGAGTCAAAACGTCAAGAAACACCTATGACGTCCGGAGAATAGTGACATTGAGGCTAGTGTGCCTTAGCATGTTTCAAGGGATTTTAATAGTTGGAATTTAGTGAAATTTGGTAAAAAGGTGTGAACCATACATAAGAGTATGTTTAGGATCGAAACGTCCGGGTACTACTCCCCAAGGATCACCCTAAGGGTCCTTGGAGAGAACCCTAATGTTTGGCCCCAAAACTGTCTTTTGGACAATGTGCTACCACGAGACCAATTGATGATCCATCGTTTGGTCAACGCTACGTCGATGCTTTCTTTGGTTGACACTTGGAATATTTTCAAAAATTTTCCATATCATACTCTCTGACAAAAACGATGGCTCGCCACTAGGCGTCGTCATTTGATCTATGCCCCATAGGTGGGAGTTCTTTATTTTGTAGTTAAGTCGACTGTAAAGATTTTAGTCTAGTGAGTTAATTAGTTAGTTAGTAAATTAAATAGTTAAGGTTTAAGGGGTGGTTAATTAATTTAGTTGGGGTACTATATAAGCACTAACCCTCATTACACTAACTCAGCACCCATTATTTCCCAAACCCAATTTTCTGCACCATGTCTCTACTTTCTCTCCTATTCTGAAACCCCATAGAAGACCAAGGTTCAAGGTTCACTAGGGCTCCAAGACTCACATTTTCTCCATCAATATCCAAGTAAATCTTAAGGTATGAAATCTATTCACTCTTGGGTTCTCTTTACCCAAGAGGCTCTTCAAAATTGATTTCCAAATATATGAAAAGCATAGGTTTTCATCCAATTTCGTCAATTGTCTTTCAAATTGGTTTGATTTTGTAATCATTTGATTAATATTGATAGATTATCATTTTATATTGTTCAATTGTTGTAGTTTTTGACCTACTTTCCATGAAAGATCCATGATTGAACCCTTTTCCCTAACCCTAGCTATGAATTGGACTTGTAGATGATTAGGGTTGTTGGAATTGGTTCTGTTATTATTTAATTCACTATATTATAATGATGGTGATTGGATTATTTGATAATTGTGATGAATTGAGGGTAAGATCTTGAAAGTGGCTTTGAAGGCTATTTGGTAAGACTTTTATGACTATGTGTTCTCTACTTCAATATTGATGGTTTATTTGGTGATGATATTCAATTGAAGTATGATTATATGAATAGATTAAGAAGATGATGATATGATGATAATGATGACATGCTATGAATATTTTGAATTGTGAGATCATGGTAAGGGCATGATGATACAAGGTTGAAGATGATTCTCTTATGTGCCTTATATGATATGTCTATTATGTATTGATCTCACTAGTGATGGCTTGTGATGAAAGGGAGTTCTCATCCTATACCTAATAACATAATGACATGATTATACAAGGATGTAGTATCCTATAGCCTAAATTAACGTTGATGATTAAAAATGACTTAAAGGCATTTCGAAAAGGGACTTTAACTTAACACCGAGCGAACTAGATATGAGAGGTGTCCATTCCCAATGTGGGAAGGTAGGTTCACAATGGTTCTCATTAGATGGATACTACAATGAAACTATGCATAAAAAGGTCACACAACCGTCGATGAAGACTTATTCATCTTTGTGAAGGGTTCATTTGGCAAAACCTCTGACCAAAACCACGGATGTGCAGAACGGAGGCTACACAGCCCTTCGACTGACCTATGGCCCGTCAGTCGGGGTCTCGTAGGTGAGGTATATGTTTGGTTGTGTTGTTTTAATTAATTCATTTAATTAGTTAAAAGGATAGTTATATAATTAAGGGTTAAGGGAAGTTCAATTATGTTTATTAAGGACCCATATATAAGGACTTAGCCTAATTAAACTTGACCTAACTCCCATAATTTCCCAAACCCAATTGCTCTTCCTTCTCTCTTCTTTCTTTATCCCAAAGTAAATCCATAGAAATCCAAGAAAAGGAGGGTTCTAGGGATGCAAAGGATCAAGTTTTCTCCATAAAACAGCATCAATTAGTTAGGTATGGGATTCCTTTCACCTTTGGGATTCTTTCCCAAAGGGTTCCTTCAAATTGATTTTAAAAAAAAGAATTTTCATGTGGGTTTTCTTTTATTACGGAATTGATCATCAAAATTGGATTTTTCTATGATTTATTTAGATAATTATGAGTATATTATGATGTGTTGTAATCTAATTATGTTAGTTCTTGATTAATTAACCTAGGTTGTAAAGTAGATCATGAATTTGACCTAAGTCTCTAACCCTAGGTTATGAACTAGTAATGAATTGATGTATAGTGATTCAATTTACTTCATTATTGTATTAATTACTATTGTGTGATGATATCACACCCATTGTTGGGTTGAATTTGATAGTTGATGGCAAAATTTAGGATGATGGCTTGTGAAGGAGATTGGGGTAAGCCTTGTGATCTCAAACCTTTACTTCAATTATGATTACTTGTGTTTAATGATGAAGTGGTATTGAAGTATACCTTATGATAAGATTGATTAGGGTTGGTATGATGTTGAATTAAAATGTCTTGATTATGTGATTGTGAGATTATGCTTAATATGAAATGATATAAGCTTGGTGATGAAGTACCTATGTGTCTTACTATGATATAATGATGTTAATGTGCTAATCTCACATATGAGGGTTGTAATGAAAGGTGTTCTCATGCAATTCCTATTGATCTATTACTATGACTATATAAGAGGTAGGCCCTATGACCTAAACTAAGTCACGATTGGTAGTGAAAGACATTTCAGAAGGGACTCTAGCTTAGAACCAAGTGAACAAGTGGTGAGGAGTGTCCCTTCCCACATAGGGAAGGTAGGTTAAATATTGTACTCATGAGTTGGAGACTATAATTCATGTAGGATAAAGATGGTACCAACTACATCTTCTAGTTCTTGAACTATAGGAATACTAGCTAGTTGATCCATATAGATTTTATGTTATTATTTTGGTACTACCTTGGAAAGTTGTGCACCTTCTTTCATTGTAGGGTTCCATGACACCGGATTCCGTATTGGCTCATGTGGTCTATGTCGGTTAAGGCAAGATATTCCCAAAAGTAAAATGAAGTAATAAATTGGACTCTAACTAGGATGACTTGAGGGGTTTGACTTAGTCTAGGTAGGGGTATGGGACTCTACCTATACATTACACTAGTTGGCCTTGAGGGAAATCTTAGGAGGATGTTCTTATGGTTTATGCTCTTATAAAGTGATTGAAATGTATGTGTTGACTTTACGTGTTGGTTTCATGTATGAACATGCTATTGGTCTATATTGATAATGTATGCTGATGACTATTCTTAATGCTATGTTCTGTGATGTTAGACATTGCTTGTGATTCCTTATTTGGTTTGCTTGATTAGGTAAGGTTATGGGGCTTTACTTGGTCATTGCACTTGTAGACTTAATGGAGGTTTATAAGTAAGGGTCTTGTACGTGTTATTAGGACATACACTCTTATGCATGCTTTGTTATAGTAAACATGATGTTGGAGTTACATTGATTATTAATTCTATTATGATGTGAACATGTTGACTTGGTTATACTTGATGATGTTGGTCTTGTGTTGAATGTGTTATTGTCCTAATAAATATGTGGTTATTGTCCTATATGATTTCTTGATTGTGTGTAAGGCTTTTCAAAGTAGCTTTGCATGTTATTGAACAAATGTCCTTTTAGCATGATTTCGATGTTGTGTGTGTATATGATTCAATACTTTGTACAAGTGATGTGCTAACCCCATTGAAGGAAGGCTTGGATCATTTCTCCAAGTGTGGGTATGTTCTCATGTTTCGATAATGATGCCTTTCTATCACTCTACCTATGTTACATTGTTGTAGTCTAAGGACACTCATTTCACTCATGTTGTTTCAAGATATTATTGTAAGCCCTAAGTGGGACTTTTACATTTGTGTAAGGGCTATCACTTTATTGTTCTATTCCTTTTAAATGGTTTGATATGAGACATCCCTTTTTAACACAGAGGGCTAAGTAATCTTCTTATATGAGGAGTCTATGTATACTCTCTATGAATATATTTTGTGTAAGCGAGAGGTCTAATTAAACCTCATGATATAGAGATAGATGAAAAGTTTTAAATTTTCCACACTTTAAACATATGAATGTAATGATGAATGCTAAAAGGCCAGTATTAGTCCTCTCCGAGGACGATGGCGCCGGTTGCGCCTAGCGGGTACTTCCCGGATGTGCCAAACTTGGTATCAGAGCATTAGATTGAATATCACTAGAAATGATGTATCATTAATCCATGTCTATGTATGTTCTTATTCATAATTATGAAGCGTGCTACTCTTATGAATGAGAGACTATGTGATTCTTAGAAACTCTCATGTTCTCATATTCCTATGTCATGACTCTAGAGTCTTGTTATGTGCTTTCACCTAAACATTGTATCATTGTTATAGGTATGAATACTCGAAGAGTAGATGCTAGAAAGGCCAAGGAATAAATGGCTAATGTGGGAGCTCAATACAACCAAGTGCCTCCATAAGACAACCAAGTGCCTCCACTTGAGAAAGTTTCTATGGGTGATCAAGTTCTGGTTGTTCCTCCACTGATGACCAATGGAGAGATAAGGGCGGCTTTTCTCACTTTGGCCCAATCCATGACCTCTCAATCTAATGCCGTCAATTCTCAAGTCCAATCAATGACGGCTCAAGCTAATAGGGAGGTTGGACCTTGAGTGCCTCAACAACCTAACATTGTGGCCTCTCGTTTGAAAGACTTTACTAGAATGAATCCACCTATGTTCTTTGGGTTGAAGTCGAATGAGGACCCTCAAGACTTACTTGATAAGGTTTATAAGATCTCTATAATATGGGTGTAACCTCAATTGAGAATTCCGAGTTGGCGTCTTATCAACTCAAAGATGTGGCCCAAACTTGGTACGCACAATAGAGGGAGAATAGTGATCTAAGAGGTGGTCCGGTGACTTGGAAGATCTTCAAAAGGGATTTCCTTGATAGGTTATTTCCTAGAGATATGAGGGAAGCTAAGGTGGAAGAATTCATCAAACTTCATCAAGGAGGTATGAGTGTACTTGACTATTCCTTGAAGTTTACGAAATTGTCCAAGTATGCTCCATCGTTGGTTTCAAACCCAAGGGATGAGATGAGTCATTTTCTTACGGTGGTGTCCGATGACTTGGTGGAATAATGTCGCTCGGCTATGCTTAATGATAATATGAATATTTCTTATCTCATGGTTCATGCTCAACAAGTGGAAGAAACTAGGTTAAGGAGGAAGAATAGGGAGGCCAAGAAGGCAAGCTCTTATGAAGGTGGTTCTTCTAAGGGTAGGCTTGAGATTCAAGACAAACCTAGGTTCAAGAAGAGGGTTTTCTAATAAAATTCCTTCAAAATTTCCCAAGTCTCGTGATGATAGGGTGTCTAACCCTAAGTCTCAAAAGGGAAGAGGTACTAGTTCACCAAGCAAGAAACCAACTTGTAGAAAGAGTGGAAAAACATTATGGTGATTGCCTTGTTAGGACAGAAGATTGCTTTGGGTGTGGAAAGAGTGCCACAAGGTTAGGGATTGCCCTAATTTGAAGGGGCAAGATAAGGGAAGTGGGCAAGCTCAAGCTAGTGGTTCTAATGTGGATACTCCAAAGAAGAATCACTTTTATGCACTTCGTTGTAGGGGTGAACAAGAGATTTCTCCTGATGTGGTGATCGGTATTTTACAAGTCTTCTCTATTTATGCCTATGCTTTACTTGATCCGGGTGCTACATTATTGTTTGTTAGTCCCTTGATAGATAAGAAGTTTGATATTTTGCCCAATATCCTAAATGAACCTTTCATGGTAACTACTCTAGTAGGTGAGTCGGTGGTGGCAAAGAGGGTATATAGAAGTCGTCCTATAATGTTACTCAATAGAGTTATTCATGTTGAATTAGTAGAACTTGATATGGTAGATTTTTATGTAATCATGGAGATGGATTGGTTGCATGATTGTTTTGCTTCCACTGATTGTAGAACAAGAATTGTCGAGTTAAATTTGACAAATGAACCCGTCTTAGAGTGGAAGGGGGAAAATTCTAATCCTAGAGGTCCTATCATTTCTTGTTTGAAATCTTGTAAAATGATCTCAAAAGGGTGTTTATACCATATTGTAAGAGTCAAAGATTTAGACTCCGAAAATCCTCCCATTAAGTTAGTCCCTGTAACGAGGGAATTCTTGGAGGTCTTTCCTAATGATCTTCATAGAATCCCTCCCGAACGGGAAATTGATATTGGTATTAACTTGCTACCGGATACCAACCCCATTTCAATTCCTCCTTATGAGATGTCTCCGGCCGAATTGAAAGAGTCGAAGACTCAACTCAAGGACTTACTAGAGAAAGGCTTTGTTAGACCTAGTATTTCTCCATAGGGTGTACCTGTATTATTTGTGAAGCAGAAGGATGGGTCCCTTAGAATGTGCATTGATTATCGTCAACTCAATAAAGTCACTATTAAGAACAAGTATCCTCTCCCTCGGATTAACGACTTGTTTGATCAACTACAAGGGGAAAGCTACTTTTCTAAGATTGACTTGAGACCGATGTATCACCATCTTAGGGTGAGGGTAAGGATATACCAAAAATGACATTTCGAACTAGATATGGTCACTATGGGTTCTTAGTAATGTCCTTTGGTCTCACTAATGCCCTGGCGGCATTTATGGATCTCATGTATAGGGTGTTTTTAAATGACCTAGATTCATTTTTCATTGTCTTCATTGATGACATCTTGGTATACTAGAAAAATGAGGGTGAAGACATGGACCATTTAAGGATGGTGTTACAAGTTCTTAAGAAAAATCAACTATTTGTCAAGTATAGAAAATGAGAGTTTTTGTTGAGGTTAGCAGCATTTCTTGGTCATATCATCTCTAGTGAGGGAGTTGAGGTTTATCATATAAAATGGAGGTGGTCAAGAATTGGCCTAGACCGTTAACTCCAACCGATATTAGGAGATTTTTGGGTCTAGCGGGATATTATAGGAGGTTTGTGGATGGTTTTTCATCCATTGCATCTCCCTTGACTACCTTTATCCAAAAGAGTGTGACATTTGAGTGGTCGGAGGCATGCAAAAGAAGCTTCCAAATCTTGAAATAGAGGCTTACCTCCGCTCTGGTGTTGACTTTACTGGAGGGTACCAAGGGCTTTGTTGTATATTGTGATTCATTGCGAGTGGGTTTAGGGTGTGTACTTATGCAACATGGCAAAGTAGTAGCCTGTGCTTCTAGAAAACATAAGGTGCACGAGAAGATTTATCCAACTCATGATCTTGAGTTAGTGGCCGTGGTATTTTCATTAAAAATATAAAGGCACTATTTGTATGGTGTCCATAATGACGTGTATACCGACCAAAATAGTCTTCAATATGTGTTTACTCAAAAAGACTTAATCTCTGACAAAAAAGGTGTTTGGATAGTAGAAAGACTATGACGTGAGTGTTCTCTACCACCCTGGCAAAGACAATGTGGTTGCGGATTCTCTAAGTCGTATGACCATGGCTAGTGTGTCTTATGTGGAAGAATCCAAGAAAAACCTAGTGAAAGATGTTCATAGGTTGCCTAGGTTGGGTGTTAGATTGGAAGATTCTCAGAATGGTGGTTTTATGGTCCATCATAACTCCAAATCGTCTTTGGTGGTTGAGGTGAAGTCTAAGCAACACCTTGATCAATCATTGATGGATTTGAAGAAATCGGTTCTTAGTAAGATTAATGAGTTATTATCCTTAGGTGGGATGGTTTCTTGAGGTATCAAAGAAGGTTGTCTGTGCCCAATGTTGTTGACTTGAGAAACTGGATTCTTGAGGATGCTCATGGTTCCATTATTCCATTCATCGGGGTTCTACAAAGATTTATCATGACCTTAGAGAAGTGTTTTGGTGGTAAGGCTTAAAAGGGGACATATCATAATTTCTTCCAAAATGTACGAATTGCCAACAAGTGAGATCCGAGCAACAAAAGCCAAGTGGTCTACTTCAAGAAATACAAGTTTCCATTTGGAAGTGGGAAGAAATAAATATGGATTTCGTGGTAGGTTTGCCTTGGACACAAACGCAACATGATTCTATATGGGTGTTTGTGGATAGGTTGACCAAATCCGCTCATTTATTCCCATCAAGTAAACATACTTGGCGGAAAATTATGCAAGGATCTTTATAGATGATATTTTGTGTAGCCATGGTATTCCATTATCCATCATATCGGATAGGGGTTCACAATTCACATCTACATATTGGAGGTCGTTCCAAAAAGGGTTGGGTACCAAGGTGAAGCTAAGCACCGCTTTTCATCCCCAAACGGATGGTCAAGCGGATCGTACTATTCAAACTATTGAAGATATGCTTAGAGATTGTATAATTGATTTCAAGGGAAATTTTATAAACACTTGCCTTTGGTTGAATTTTCATAAAATAATAGTTACCATTCATCTATGTATATGGCTCCTTTCGACGACTTGTATGGTAGGAGATGTAGATATCCAATTGGATGGTTTGAAGTGGGTGAGTCTTCACTCTTGGGTCCTGAATTAATTTATATTACTTTGGAAAAAGTTCATATGATATGGAACCGATTGAAAACAACCTATAGCCGGCAAAAGTCTTATGCCGACCATATGAGGAGAGACTTAGAATTTGAAGAAGTTTATAAAGTGTATCTAAAAATATCACCCATGAAGGGAGTGGTGAGATTTGGCAAGAAAGGGAAGTTGAGTCCTCGTTATGTGGTCCCTTATGAAATTTTTCAAAAGGTTGGTAAGGTTGCATACGAGTTGAGATTACCTAGTGAATTGGCTTCGGTTCATCCGGTGTTCCATTTCTCCATGCTTAAGAAGTGTATCGATGATCCCTAGTCCATTCTCCCTATTGAAGGTCTAGGTGTAGAAGAGAACCTCTCCTAGGAGGAGGTTCCGGTTGAAATCCTTGATAGACAAGTAAAGAATTTGAGGAACAAGGAGGTGGCTTCCGTAAAGGTGTTATGGAAGAACCACCTAGTTTAGGGAGAAACATCGGAGGCGGAGGCCGACATGAAGTCCCGTTATCCTCATCTCTTTGATAATTAAGGTTAGTTGTTCCTACTAATAATGAAAATAATTAATAAATTCAATTTGACTTTTCATGAAAAGATATGCATATTTATGATAAAGATTTTTGTTAAAATGAAGTTTCATGCCAATATGTTGTTTGGCTTGTTTTTGTACTCATTGTGTACTTGCTTTGTTATTGCCTTTATGAAATGATATTGAGCATGTTGATAGGTTGAATTTTGCGATAATTGACTCTTTAAGTAAATGTTGAGCTCATGTTGTTGTGAGAAGGAATTTCCTCATGTCGTGATGTGAAGCTCTTGTAGGTTATATTTGATATTTTGAGTTTCTTTGTGCAACTGCCATGTTGATATGATTTGAGTTATAAATCATGTTGAGTTTTGCATGTTGTTAGTTCGGCTGCTAGTCTTAAGTCTATACTCTCTCTTCAAAAGATTTTTAGTGTCATTTGGAGACGAATGTTCCTAAGGAGGGGATAATGTAACACTCCGAAAGTCTAAAACGTAATATAGAGCCTCACAAGAGTGTGTAAGAGTGGTAACACTGTTTTAAGGTCAATAATAGTGCATAAAAGTCATTTTGGAAGTTTTAGAGTCAAAACGTCAAGGAACGTCCATGACGTCCGGAGACTAGTTCAAAAGGTGCTAGCGTGCCTTAGCCTATTTGACGAGGTTTGAGGAGTAGGAATTTAATGAAATTAGGTGGGAAGGTGTTAAAAACGTATTTAAGTTGTTTTAGGGTCGAAAAGTATGGGTACAACCTCCCAAGGACCAGCCAAAGGGTCCTTGAGGAGGACCCTTGTTTTTTGGCTAAAAGCTTTCTTGAGATAGTAGCAATCGATGGATTGCAGGCTACAAGGCGTGGTCCAATCGATGGGGCGTTGATTTCCACCATCGATGGTCACTTAGACACTTTGGAAAAGGGTCCATTTTGGACACTCTGTGACCAAAACGACGGTTGTACAGGACGGTTGGTCCAAGGCATAGTCGACGGACCTATGGCCCCGTAGGTCGGGGTCTCGTAGGTCAGGGTCACTGGTTGTTGTCAAGTTTTAAGTTAGTCCAATTAATTAATTAGGAGGTTAGTTAATGCGTTAGGGGTTAAGTGAAGTCTAATTAAGTTATTTAATGACTTTTATAAAGCCCCAAACCTAATTAAACTAACCCAACTCTCATAATTCCCAAAACCCAATTGCTTTTCCTTCTATCTACTTTCTCTCTCCCAAAGAAACTCCATAGAAGACTAAAGTCAAAGAGGGTTTTGGGGCAGAAAGAAGACTACTTTTCTCCATCAATATTCAACAATTATCAAGGTATGGGATCCATTCACCTTTGGGATTCCTTTCCCCAAAGGGTTCATTCAAAATTGCTTTTCAAAAAGATGATTTCATATGGATTTCTTTCTATTACGAATTTTATCTTCTAAATTGTATTGTTTATGGTTTATTTTGGATTATTATGGTTAGATTATAACGTATTATGATTCAATTATTCTAGTTCGTGATGTATTGACCTAGTTTGTGGAAGATGGCCTTTTTCCCTTAAACCCTAGGTTATGATATGAATTGATGTGTAGTGATTCAATTGAATTCATTATTGCATTGATTACTATTGTGTGATTATATTAAACCCATTGTTGGGTTGAATTGGATGGTTTATGGTAAAACTTTGGATGATGGCTTGTGATGGAGATTGGGGTAAGCCTTGTGATCTCAAACCTTTACTTCAATTATGATTACTTGTGTTTAGTGATGAAGTTGTATTGAAGTATACCTTATGATAAGATTGATTAGGGTTGGTATGATGTTAAATAGAAATATCTTGATTATGTGATTGTGATACTATGCTTAAGATAAAATGATATCAGGTTGGTGATGAAGTACCTATGTGCCTTACTATGATATAATGATGTTAATGTGCTAATCTCACATATGAGGGTTGTAATGAAAGGAGTTCTCATGCAATTCCTATTGAGCTATGACTATTACTATATAAGGGGTAGACCATATGACCTAAACTAAGTTATGATTGGTAATGAAAGACATTTCAAAACGCACTCTAGCTTAGCACCAAGTTAACTAGAAGTGAGGAGTGTTCCTTCCCACATAGGGAAGGTAGGTTCACTATTGTACTCATGATATTAGAGAATATAATGTGTGTAGCATAAAAAGGGTCCCAACTACATCTCCTAGTTCTTGAACTATGTTGCCACCATAGGATTACTAGCTAGTGGATCCACATAGATTCTATATTCTTTTTTTGGTACTACCTTGGAAAGTAGTCTACTTTCTTTCGGTGTAGGGTTCCATGACCCCGGATTCCACATTGGCTCATGTGGTGCATGTCGGTTAAGGGAAGATGTTCGCGAAAGTAAAATAAAGTAATAAATTGGACTCTAACTAGGATGCCTTGAGGGGTTTGACTTAGTATAGGTAGAGGTATGGAACTCTACCTATACATTGCACTAGTTGGCCTTGAGGGAAATCTTAGGAGAATGTTCTTATGTTTTATGTTATTATAAAGTAAATGAAATGTATGTGTTGATTTTATGTGTTGGTTTCCTGTATGAACATGCTATTAGTCTATATTGATAAAGTATGATGATAACTATTCTTAATGATATGTTATGTGACGTTAGGCATTGCTTGTGATTCCTTATTTTGTTTGCTTTATTGGGTAAGGTTATGGGGATTTACTTCGTCATTGCACTTGTAGATTTAATGGGAGTTTATAAGTAAGGGTCTTGTATGTGTTATTCGGACATAAACTCTTATGCACGATTTGTTGTTGTAAACATGATGTTGGAGTTACATTGATTATGAATTCTATTATGATGTGAACATGTTGACTTGGTTATACTTGATGATGTTGGTGTTGTGTTGAATATTATATTGTCTTAATAAATATGTGGTTATTGTCCTATATGAGTTCTTGATTGTGCATAAGGCTTTTCAAAGTAGCTTGGCATGGTTTTGAACAAATGTCCCTTTTAGCATGATTTCGATATTGTGTGCATATGATTCCGTACTTAGTACGAGTGATGTGTGATACCCATTTCTCCCTTTTTCCCCAATATTTAGGTTCCGGTCATTGAAGGGTTCGTGACCACTTTGAAGGAAGGCTTGGATCATTTGTCCAAGTGTGGGTATGTCCTCATGTACCGAGGATAATGCCTTTCTATCACTCTATCTATGTTACATTGTTATAGTCTAAAGAAATTCATTTCACTCATGTTGTTTCAAGATTTTGTTGTAAGCCCTAAGTGGCACTTTTACATTTGTGTAAGGGCTATGCCCGTATTTTTCTATTCCGTTTAGATTGTTTAATATGATACATTCCTTTTTAAGACTATATTATGTATGTTGTCTATATATGGCATAAAAGTTGAAGTCTATGTAATCTTCTTATATGAGGAGTCTATGTATACTCGCTATGAATATATTATGTGTAAGCGAGAGGTCTAAGTAAACCTCATGATATAGAGATAGATGAAAAGTTTTAAATTTTCCGCACTTTTAAACTATGAATGTAATGATGAATGCTAAGAGGTTAGTCTTAGTCCTCTCCGAGGACGCCGACGCCGATTGCATCTTGGGGGTACTTCCCGGATGTGACATATATAACCCAGCAAAGAGTTGGGGTCAAATCCCACAGTGAGTCGTACATGTTCAAATTAAATAAGGAAGTACAAATGTTGTCTTATCATCAGTAGGAATAGAAATTATTGAAAAAGACATGAATCAAAATAAAAGGGGTGACACGAATGTTAGATGGGGTTTTGGTTTGCAATTATCAACTACTAAGAAGTCACAACAATTCAAAATAACAAAATGGAGAGGGATTCATGGTATGTGATCGATTATAGGTAATTGTTTGATATATGAGTAATCGAAACTACTAGTAAACAATTGAAAATCAGTGAGTAGGCAAGAATATAAGGGAGATAACTTTCTCTCAAACAACTATCCGGAATCATGTGATTTCCTTCGCACATCAACAAGAATAGTAATGAAGTACAACATACACCTTACTTCACCCACTATTTTGAAATATATGATTAGGATCGGGTTCAGGATTCACTCTCCCTAGCTAACCCCAGAAAAACCCAATACCTACAAATCATTAATCAGTAATCATAGTTATAAAACCCCTCTCTCTCTCTCGAGCAATCCAATAACAAAAAATTACAACTGCAATTTCAACTACAATCATTAAATTAAATCACAATTAATTGTTAAACTAACTTTTATTTAACATTTAAACTAGTAATTAACAGTACTCATAAACTGATTCAGCCCATAATCACATGATCACACCCCAAGAATTGGGGTTTCATCAAAACATCAGAGATTTAGTCTTTACAATGCGCAATTTGAAGAATATTTGAAACACACGTCCAAAATCTCCATATTGAATATCTAAAATTCTTCAAGAACAATGGAAAACTACATAGAAAAGTGTCTTATTTAGCATTTTCTAGCATAAATTAACTTTGTCCAACCTATCAAAATAACTGTTCAATATCTAATTTGAAGTCGCCAAAAATAAACCACAAAGGACCATTTGGAGAAGTAAGTCGGGCTCGCTAAACCACTCGACGAACCTCCCATTGATCTCTTCCATCACCTTTTTGCCAAGGCACTCGACATCCTTAAGTTTTGTACCTTTGGGCGATCTCTCTTTGCATCGTGGAACTGCTCGGTGATATGATGACTACCCCTTTATGTTGTCGACTTGGTTTCTTCCTTTAGGGATGGCACACGGCAAACTGGAACTTTAGGCGGTGAAAGTAGCCACTCGGCGACACATCAAGTGCCCTTGGAAATCCTCAGGTTCACCCATCTTCACTTCTTCCGTTTTTTCATTTTTGCATGTTTGTGTCCTTGATTTTCTCCACAATCTATATACTTGAAAATAAAAGCTTTAACATCACTTTATGGTACAAATTAATAAATTGAGGATACTAAATCATATAAACAAATCCCTAAATGAGTCCAAATCTAGGACTTATCACCTACCCATCCGTCCTTTTCTTATGAGAGTTCCCTCAAATCATACATATGTTCTCTTCTTGATTTTCACACTTCAGATATTCTTCAATCGTTGAGAGATCTTATATATCCTATTCATATCTCTTCAATTCACAATACAAATTCAAGGTAAAATTAATAGGAATGTTGAAGAAAGTCCTTTGAGTTTTTTTTAGAAGTCTTTTGCAATCATTTATGTATTGTTTTAAGACTTGAGGAAAAGGGTGTGAGAAAAAGGAGATTTTAGTTTCATATTTCAAAATTTGTATAAGGGAACTAAGTACTCCCAAGCATGTAATACTTTTACATTTAAATGAAAAGAAACCTTAATTTCTAAATGAGTTCATGAGGAGTTTTGAGCAATTAAGAGAACTTTTGAGTAATTATCTTAAATTGAGGAGGATTTATGTTTTATTTAAAACATATGCGCATGATATATATATATATATTATATATATATATATGTATATATATATATATATATATATATATAATATATATATATATATATATATATATATATATATATATATATATATATATATATATATATATATATATATATATATATATATAATATATATATATATATATATATATATATATATATATATATATATATATATATATATATATATATATATATATATATATATATATATATATATATATATATATAATATATATATATACTCATAAGCCATGTATGCCAACATGGATAAAAGATCACATTTTTTAGATTATTTCCTTAGTGATTTTAAGAATAGGTTAGTGGATCCACTTAGTTGAGGATGTCTTATAGTTAGGCATGGTATAGGGTGCACGAGACGATGTATCATCACATAGCTCCTCATGATGGTTGTCGGTTAGAGAATATGCCAAATAAAAGTAAAGAGTTTAGTATTGTATATTTTTGTGTACATTGAGTTATTATCTATTGTTCTAAAAGATTTAGATATACAGAATCTTTATTGTTGCTTTCATATTAAATTATTTTGTATATTCTTGAGTAAAGTTCAGTTGAGATGAGGTGAGTATGTTTCCTTTTTCATCAGTTCAAGATTATGTTTATGTTAACAGTTCTCCTTACATGCTTGTACATTCAATGTACTGACGCCATTCATCCTACATTTTTCATGATTTAGATATAGTTATTTAGAGTCATCAACATACGCTCCATTTATAAAACTTGTAGTCTCAGTTAGCTTTGGTGAGCCTCCTTGCTTCCGGAGGGTTCAAATTTTACTTCCAGTTTTGTTAGGATATCGTAGGTCTTGTATCGACTTCAATCGCAGCACATTAGAGGCTTCATAGAGAATAGTTGTTTAGGAGTCAGTTTTCAATTTTGCTTGTTGATGTTTTAAAGATATTGAATTGAACACTTATGTTCAAATTGTGTATTTGTGATTTTAACTTCATTATTTATGAGACCTTATGAGTTGACTCTTTTTTTTAGATTTAAATTTCAACTATGTAAGTCTTCCCCTGAGTAATGAGCCAGGCCAAGGGTTTACTTGGGAACAATTATAGTTCTCAACAACCTGTTACGTCCAGGGTGTAAGCTGGGGGCGTGAAAAATATTATACAAATGAATTATCTCTTGAACTTTCAGTTCACATATAATTCATTCCACAAATAAATTAAACTTCTCAATATATCTCACCATAATGTTAGGAAATCTAACATTTACCCCAACCTCCTTTGGAGATAAATCTTTGTGCATGGTGGAGCAATAAAATGTGTCACATCAAATTTTTAGATGGAACTTATGTGGTTGCTGACCCTGAACCAATTGTGATGGAAGAACCTTATTGGCTTGTTGCATACATGTTAAATAAACTCATCTCATACCAAATTTTATTTGAGATATTTTTCACATAATCAATAGTCTAGCTATAATTAGAGGCATATAATTTATTCTAAACCAACCATCATTATCAACATAATTTTATAGTTTTTAACTTTGTTTGTAATTTAACAATTCGATCAAACAACCTTACAAAATCAAATTTGTAAGTTGATACAAATACGGATGTGACCATACCATACATGTATATCTATCAAATCATACTAGTATGCGGTCCACAGGGAAGGTGAACATGCTCATATTCACATTTGTATATGTTCCAAATAATTTCATGGGATAAAATCCAACTTATCTAGTACATTAATCACTTTACCATGAGAACAAGTAACACAACAGAATTCTTGAAGAATTTCTTATTCTTCAAACATATTGCCACGTAATTCTCAATATCTTTTACATCACATTTTAATCGGAATGGCCAACAAGTTATGCAAACTTGTATTTATTAGAAAGTTGTGGTTTACTTTTGCATGTGATTGCTCAATACGCCCATATTTTTATACAACAAATAAGAGAAAGGTGAGTAACCTTTTATGTAAATATTCATTACCTATTTTGATTGTAGTAAATGAAAGATATTTAATCTTTCAATAATTTATAGTCTCAATATAATAATTTTTTCAATTTCTCCAAAACGTAAAATGATTTTTTGATACTTACTACAACCCCAATATTATGAACTATTTCATTTTCTGGATAGTAACGAATTAGTCCTTCCAAAATTCTCAATTAATTTTTTGTATTTCCACAAATTTCATAACACCATTCTTGTGTCGATCGTCTCCTTCAAGTATAAAATTATTATCACTCTCATGGATAAACTTGAAAAACTTATTTCTTGACAACCAATGAATAATTTGTATTGCCACACAACAAAATTATTTTGGTAATGGCCACAGTCTTTATAGAAAAGAATTATTTTTTTCTTTTATCCTCCAATAGTTCATACTAAAACATATTACAATATTTGTATAGTACTCAAAGTATATGACCAAATTGACTATTTATGTAAAAAATATTATTTGTTTCAATCCCCCAAACCTCCCTTTGAGGTGAGATGTGACATTTATCTAACAATACATAAACATGTCCTTATCCATACAAATACAAGTCACAATCTCTTCATGAAATGACCATAACCTTTTGTACATGATCCATAAGGTTTTATTAGTCATACTTGGACATTATCAAATTTGTTTGATCCACCTCTACATCACATTAAATGTACTAAAATATACTACCACTTTGTATTTCTTTAATTGATGGAAGATTTACTAAATATTAAAATTGGGTTACACCAAAAAAATGTTTGCAATAACCTTTCATACCACTATTATGGCTACAAATTACTTTTACACTTGAAAAACCATCTTAAGAACTCATAAAGTTCTTCCTTTTAATCACCACAATATGACACACCCGGAAATTTCCATGACCTATAATAGAGCATAAATGTCAAGTAATAATTATTTTAGGTCAAAATAAGTGTAAATAACATGTGTGAGAAGTTTCAGAGCCATAGCATTAAGGAAATGCCTTAATGTCCGGAAACTAGCAAAATTTAACTAGATGACGTCCCTATGTATAGTGAAGGTTACGGAGGGTCATATGGAGTCCAAAACTTGTAAAAAGACTTGTTATAGGTAGAGTGTAGCATATAGAGTCTAAACATATGATAGAGACACCCCAAGGACCTCAGGAAGTGTCCTTGGGAAGGACCCCAATGTAACGACCCAAATTCTTGAATCCGAATCGCCACCGGCGTCGTTGACCTCTCAGAGGTCGCAGAAAAGCCTCATCTTGCATTCATCACATGCATCTAGTTAAATTTGCGGAAAATTTAAAACTTTTTATATGTATGAAGTATACATAGACTTCATATAATTATTAACTCGATACATCATATACTAAGCTCAACATAAGAGAACAACCATCTAACATAAGAATCAATTCAAAACTGAAGATGAATATATCATAAATAGTTTGCCAAACATGACCTTATTACAAAGCTTTGAAGTGAAAGTACAAAAGAAACGCTAGGTACAACATCCACTAGCTATGTCTAAAACTAAGGATAGACTAAATCTGTAGCATCCTCGAAATCAAGAGGACCTACCAAATGGTTTGGAGAAACGCTGAAGTCCAAACCGCTGCAAGTGTCGTCAATCTGTCCTCTGACCTACACCTATAAAAATAGTAAATAGTAGGGGGTTAGTACACCACTTGTACTAAGTATGGGTTTATGCACACATACACATAAAGCTATGCATGATCAATGAAAGCTCTTCCTAAGAAACATGCCATTTTTGAAAAGTCTAGTCATTAGACTTTCCTTATTCATTATTTGTGAATTGTGGTATGAATATGATGTATTTTAATGCATTCAAAGCACACAACTCATTTTCTATATGATTACAAGCCATTAATATCATCAACATAATTTTAGAACCCCTTGGACGAAGATTTGAAATTTTAAGTCCCCTAACCCGAGAGCTCCTCTTTGGGGACTTAGTTTTATTTTGAATCTTTTTCTTCTTCTTGTTGTGTAGTTCAATAATTCCTTTGGTACTATGTTTTACTTACAAGTGAAATGATTCTTTGTAGTCTCATACCCACAATGAATCGATGTAAGTAATCGAAGGACGAAGGAATGATTTCACTATCTTACAATGAGTCATTCTTTACTCCATGTATTCATAAACATTTCATAAGCCAATTTTATTGTCTATGCCATCTGTTTCATTACTTTCATGATATGGAAGTTATGAGTTATTTAGTTAACATTATGTTTCTACTTCCCTTTATTGGCATCATATAAGAATTCATTATAAGCCAATCTTATTTGGTTTTGCCCATTATTTGCTGAAACTTCATGAGTGTGACATTGGCAATTGACATTCTTAAGCTCTTCATCATTGCTCACTTTGAACATACGTTCCATCATCATCATCATTCTCACTTTCATAGAGACATCATAGGGAATAAGATCATGCGAGCTAACATGAAATCCAGTGTCTGCTCCACACCGAAAATGTGTGATTCACCTTTTAAAATGAATCTTAGACCATATGAGCTGCTCATGGAATCCAGTGTTTTCCCCACACATGGAAAGGGGTTATCCCCGTCTAAGGTGAATCCATCTGAAGTGTTCACTCCACATCGAAAAGGAGTGGCTCACAGCTATAGTGAACCAAGAACATATCGTGATCATTAACCGACATAGATCATGTGATCTAAACATGAAATCCATTGTCTGCCCCACACCGAAAAGGGGTAGAATCACCGGCCAAAGTGAAATCGAACTTGCCTAGCTCGCTTACGTGGAAACCACTGGATAGTTCCTATGTTGGATAGACATGGTTCGAAGACTTGGAAATTTAGGGAGACCCATACCCAACTTGGTGTACAGTATCATCTTCATGAGAATTACGTGAACCTCCGCCCTTCCCGAAGGAAGGCATCACCACTCATAACTAGTCTATCGGTGCTGTGCTCACTTTCATTATATTCTTTATCTTTTAGAGTTCACTCAAGTATTTTGGAAGCTTGCTTATATATTGAGATTTACTTACTCTTTTGATGACTTGTCATCCTTACATTACATTGATAAAATGTGAATTGCCCTTACATATCATCCTTACTTTACATTGATGAAATGTGAATTGTCCTTACATATCATCCTTACTTTACATTGATGAAATGTGAATTGTCCTTACATATCATTCTTACATTGCATTGATGAAATGTGAATTGTCCTTACATATCATCCTTACTTTACATTGATGAAATGTGAATTGTCCTTACATATCATCCTTAGGTGTTAATGAGACTAGTCTCACACATTCTAACACCTTCATTCGTGAGTATTCTTTTAACATAGTAGCTTAGGTGTAAGTAAGACTTGTCTTACTTCCTTTAACACCCCATTCTGGTCACTTACTTAATTTATACCCCTTTTATTATGTTATAAACTCACGTTACTTCTTTACTTTAGTGTAGTAGCTTCATTTCATCGTTTATGGACGATGAGCACTTCTTTCAATGAGTTACATATGGTCTTAGTTCATTCTTGTAGAGCATGTTCGGAGTTGTCCCAATGAATGTCATACCCTTGGTTTTGGATTAATTAATGTTACTTTAGAAGTGCTTATAGCATCATTTGATACTCTAACTACGCAAGATTGGCATATGATTAGTATTGGCTCAAGATTTGGGATGTTAAACTAATAAACCAATTTTATTGGCATAGGCCAATTTTACGTATGTTCATATTTAAATTGCCATATGTATGAACTCTTAGCCAATCTTTCACTTAATTACATAAGCTCCTAGCCATTAGCATACATTCGTTTTGACCAAGTAGTGTTAGCCAATTTTATTGGAACAAGATAGTCAATTCATTCAAGATGTGATTTAATAGTTGTCTTTTAAGCCAATCTTAGTTCATGACTTTAGGGTAACGTTCTTAAGACATATTGGACAGCATCATATTTACATTTGATGACTTTAGCATCTTCATAACGTTACAAAATAGCAAGTTAACATTCGTCACACACACATCAACACTTGACCTTTACGTGCGTAACTAACATATGATCGATTCCTAATCGACGTTGTAAACATTAGCTTCATACGATCATAAGTTCATAGGTTCATGCGACATTTATCATTCAAGAACATTACACATAAAATCAGTCAGCACCACATACCAACAACATGATCTCTAACCTATTCAACATTGAAATCGAAAAGGATACTAGGGACAAGGAGTTCAAAGAGAACTTTGGGAACAACCCTAGTTTTCGAGATTTCATGAATTACGACGATGGAAAGTACTCTTGGAGAAAGAATTCCAGGAGATAAACCCTTAAATTATGTATAACTTAATCTACGAAGACCACCTTGAACGAAACCTTGAAGAAACCTTGAAATCGTCCTAGAAAAATCGATAAATTTTCGTCCTTTTTCTTTCGTTCGTTTCAACCCTTTAGGACCATCCTAGGTTAAGTACTAGGATGTTTCTTGAATTATACTAGGTTAGTGTAAGGATTTCGTTTGAGAATGTTTACTTATTGTCCCAAGGGCCCTCACCATGTCCTTGGGCACTGATTAATTTACGTGATCATTTTAATTGATCATGTGCCATGGTATCTAGGCTTGACACTTGGATGCCTCATATCTTGTGAGAGTTGGACAACATATATTTTATTAGCTTAGGGTCTTCATTGCAGGTACATTTCTTAAACATCAATCTTGGATTGGGGTATGGCAACCCAAAAGTATATTTCATATTCGTATATAGAAAATTGGCTAATATCTCTTAGCCAATATTTCTATACAATGCCCAATATTTCTCAATATTGGGCATTGGGGTGCCTATGTACCCCTAATAGGCTTTGTTAAGGACGTACTGGGATCTTCATTAGAAATGTGATTTTTCAGAATGTTACACCCAACATGGATGGGCAGGTTGCCAAAGCAGCGTGTGAAAGTCAAGAATTGGAGGGCTACTGTGCGACACGCAGCTAACACGGACCTCACTATCTCAAATTATTTTTGGGAAATAAAGTGTGTGTTGGCCAGCAACACGGAGCCACTTCCCATATTTGTAAAATGTCATATTTTGGGTGTTTTGACTTCACAAATAAACCCATTTAAGTGAGGGGTCTTTTGGGTAATTTAATGGGTGCTATATAATGTATTAGGTTAAGTTTTAGGTCCATTCTATCACAAAAATCAAGTCCCCTAAGTTGAAATCAAAAAATCACTCTCTCTCTCTCCCAAATTCTTTCTCCCTCCAAAACTCCATTGAAGACCAAGAGCTCCAAGAAGAAGATCAAGCCTTCAAGTTTTTCAACCTAATTTCGTGATTCTCTAATCAATAAGGTATGGTTTCTTTAACTCTTGGGATTCCTTTCCCCAAGAGGTCCTTCAAAAGAAGATTTCTAAATCCCCCAAAACAAGTGTTTTTCTCCTCACATGGGTCTTCGTTCTAAAACAAAATTTGTGAATTAATTGTGATGAATTATGATGAATTAATGTTGTTTAAGTATGAATTAATGGTTAATTGATGAATTACTACGAGTTTTCCCTTGACCCATGTCTTTCCCCTAAATCCCTAATTTCATGGATTGATTAAGGTGAATTGTTGAGGGTGATGAACATGTCCCTTGTTTACTTTGATTTTAGTTATGTTAATACTTCATGAATTACCTATTTCATAAGTTGATTGTGATTTATTGGGTAGTGAAGTATGCATTCCAATGAACGGCAATGAAGTATGATCTTGGTCATCTCCTTTGGTCTCAATTATGCTAGGTGAAATCTACTTATGTGATAATGATGCCATAGCTAATTGTTTTGTTGTGATGTTGGTGACAAGGATCCCTCATCCCTAACCCTATATCTATGAATTGGCTATGAATTATGTGATGATGTTATGTTATTATCATTATATGATTGAATGTAGTTTGTAATGATTATAATGTTGGGTCTAAAAGTGAAAGGATAGTTCTAACTTGTGGTACCTATGAGCTATTATGATAAGTTGTTTACTTAAAGGTCTAAAAGAGACTAATGTGAAATTGTACGGTGTTATATGATTATTACTGAAGGGAATAAATGCTTAGCACCGAAAGGGCATGTAAATGAGATGGATGTCTCATGATAGTAAGTCCAGCGTCCCACATGGGTTTCTTCACGACTAGTAGTGTGGATTCCCAAGATATGTGTTGTCTCATGAGATGGAAACCTTCACGATTAGTACTCAAGGTTTATAGAAGCAATCTCCTTGTCCCTTAACTATGTGCCCGCATAGGACTCTAGCTTAGTGGATCCACCTAGAATAACTATGTACGAATGGTTGCACCTTAGGCAAGTCTGAACCCTCTCTTTTCGGTGTGGGAGTAGAACACCGAATTCCATGTAGCTCATATGGTCTCATGTCGGTTATGGTACTTATTTCTCTAAAGTAAAGGTATGAACAAGTTATGTATGTGAACTTCTATTAGGGTTGTATTAGACATTACTACATAGTGTGAGGGAGGGGACTTCTCTTACACATTGAACATGTGGGATCCTATAACATGATGCTAGTATTGTTCTATTATGATTATGATTATGTTTATGATTATGTTCATAAGCTATTACTAGTATTGGTATATAAAGCGTGTTATATATGAGAATGTTGTAAGTATGAAATGGGTTCTTAATGTGATACTTGGCTTTGAATAGGGTTACGGGGCTTTATTTTTGGCATTGCACAAGTGTTGCTTGAGTTACTTATATGTTGATATGATTATGATATTCCTTATATGTGTATATTGAATTGTTGGTCATTGTGCATAGTTTTGACTAAATGGTGCCTTTTCTCATGCATTAACGATTTTTTTTTGCATAGGGATCAAACTTAGTACATGTGATTTGTACTAACCCATATTTCTTCCTTTTTTCACCAAACATTGTAGGTTCGTGCCGGTGAGATATCATTGAGGCTAAAGTAAGAAGGCTTGGACTAGACTTTCCAAGTTTTGGTATGCCTTCTAGTTCGAGAATGCTACCACACACTCTATCTTAGTAGTACTTGTATTGTCTAGTAGACATTCATTTCTTTCCTACTGTTGAAGATATTGATATAAGCCCTATGTGGCAATTATGGATTTGTATAAGGGCTTTGCCCGGATTATTTAACTTTGCTATAGATGGTTGATATCAGACAAAGTATTAGACTAAATTCCTATGTGTTCTTATGGTCTATCGGGAGAAGCCTATGTATGCTTCCTATGTAGAGGTCTATGTAAACCTCCATGCTATATAAGCAAAAGTTTTAATTTTCCCGCGATTTATCTTATGAATTGATATGAGGAGTGCTAAGAGGCTTGTCTTAGTCCTCATAGAGGACGACGATGCCGGTTACGCCTAGGGGGTACTTTGGGTCATAACAAACTTGGTATCAGAGCATGCGGTTAAATCTTTTTAAGATTGATGTCTTATTAAACCACATCTATGTAGTGTCTATTAAAAATTGTAAAGCGCGCCACACTTCTGAATGAGAGATTATGTGATGCTTAGGAACCTTCACTCTCTTGTTATTGCTTAGTCGTGCCTAAGAGTGTTATCTCTATCGAGTCCTTTCTTCTAATCCTTTATTTGTGCTTATAGGCAATGAATACAAGAAGGAACAATGCTCGAAGGGCCAGAGAGGAGAACTTGAATGAGGCGGTTCCCCCTCAATCTCCTCAAAACCCTAAAGTTCCTAATTAAGAAGGGGATATGTCTAATGTTGAGATAATGTCAGCCATTCATAGCTTGACTCAAGTGTTGGCTACCCAAGTTTCTAGGGATACAAGGGTGCAAGTGAACCCCAATGCTAATACCACCGCTTCAAGGATTAGGGATTTCACAAGGATGAATCCCCCTACTTTCTATGGTTATAAGGTGGAGGAGGACCCACAAGGGTTCATTGATGAAGTGTACAAGGTTCTTGATGTTATGGGTGTTTCTTCTAAATAAAAGGCAAAACTAGCCACCTACCAACTCAAAGATGTAACTCAAGTGTGGTATGAGCAATGGAAGGATGACAGGCCGGTTATAGAAGGTCACATTAGTTAGGGAGATTTCAAAACGACTTTCCTTGATAGGTTCTTTCCCTTGGAACTAAGGGAGAGGAAAATGCAAGAATTCATCAACCTTCGTCAAGGGGGTATGAGCGTGAAGGAGTATATCCTCAAATTCACTCAACTATCAAAGCATGCTCCTACTATGGTTGCAGATTCTAGGGCCAAGATGAACAAATTTGTCATGGGGATATATGATATTGTGGTTAATGAATGTAGGTCAGCTATGTTGATTCCTAGCATGGACATCTCTCTTCTCATGGTTCATGCCGAGCAAATTGAGGAACAAAAGCTCAAGCAAGTTGGTAGGGAGTTGAAGAAGGTGAGAACCGAAGAGGGAAATTCTTCTAAGAATAGGTATGAGGTTCAAGACAAACCAAGGTTCAAGAAGAGGTTTTATAATCAAGGATATTCTAGTGCTCCAAGGGCCAATAAGAGTAAGGTGCCTACTCCCAATCCCCAAGAGGAAAAAGTGGTCATTCTTATGTTGATAGGACTATATGTTCTAAATGTGGTAGAAGGCATGATGGCAAATGTCTTGTGGGCATGGGTAATTGCTATAATTGTGGCAAGAGTGGGAACATGAAGGAAGATTTCCCTATGATGAAGACTCAAGGAGGGGAAAATGATCAAGCTCAAGCAAGTTCTCCAAACCCGGATGCTCCTAAGAAAAATCGCTTCTATGCTCTCCAATCCCGAAGTGATAAAGAGAGCTCACCAGACGTGGTCACCGGTATGTTAAAAGTATTTTCCTTTGATGTATATGCTTTGTTGGATCCGGGGGCTACGTTGTCATTTGTGACCCCTCTTGTAGACATGAAATTTGATATACTACCCGACATCTTAGATGAGTCCTTCTCGGTTTCTAACCCGATAGGTGATTTCGTAGTGATAAAAAGAGTCTATAAAGGGTGTCCTATTTCCTTGCCTAATAGAGTTATGTTGGTTGACTTTATATAACTTGATATGCTTGATGCCGATATTATATTGGGAATGGATTGGTTGTATGCGTGTTTTGCCTCTATTGATTGTAGCTCAAGTGTGGTCAAATTTCAATTTCCGAATGAAGCCATTTTTTAGTGGAAGGGAGGAAACTCAAATCCTAGGGGTAAGATCATTTCTTGTCTAAAAGCTTGCAAGTTAATTGCAAAGGGTTATTTCTATCACATAGTAAGAGTCATGGTTCTTGAATCCGAGGTCCCTTCCATAGAGTCGGTACCCGTGTTAAGGGAGTTTCCGGAGGTCTTTCCCGATGATCTTCCCGGAATCCCTCCCGAACAGGAGATTGACTTCGGTATAGATCTATTACCGGATGCATAACCTATTTCTATCCCACCTTATCGGATGGGCCCGATCGGGTTGAAAGAAATAAAGGTTGAACTCAAAGATTTGCTAGATAAGGGTTTTATTTAACCAATCATATCTCCATGGGGTGCCCCGGTATTGTTTGTGAAGAAGAAGGATGGTCATTGAGAATGTGTATCGATTATCGTCAATTGAACAAAGTCACTATAAAGAATAAGTACCCGCTCCCTAGGATTGATGACCTATTTGATCAACTACAAGGAGCTTGCTACTTTTCAAGATAGACTTAAGATCACGTTATCACCAAGTTAGGGTGAGGGGGGTTCATATTCCAAAAACGGCATTCCGAATAATATATGGTCATTTCGAATTCCTTGTTATGTTGTTTGGCCTATCAAATGCCCCGGCGGCTTTCATGGGCCTCATGAATCGGTTTTTTAGAATGTATTTTTATTTATTCGTGATTGTCTTTATTGATGATATTTTGATATACTCAAGGAGTGAGGATGATTATATGGATCATTTGATAATTGTGTTGCAAGTTCTCAAAGATAACCAACTTTTTTGCTAAGTTTAGCAAGTGTGAGTTTTGGTTGAGGTCGATAGCTTTTCTTGGTCATATTGTTTGTAGTGAAGGGGTTGAGGTAGATTCGAGAAAGACGTAAGTGGTCAAAAGTTGGCCTAGACCTCTTAGTCCTACCGACATTCGGAGTGTTTTAGGGTTGGCCGGATACTATCAGAGATTTGTTGAGTGATTTTCATCTATCGCAACTCCATTAACGGCTTTAACCCAAAAGAAGTCCAAATTCAAATGGTCGGAATCATGGGAAAAGAGTTTCCAATTATTGAAAGATAGACTCACCTCCACTACGGTATTGACCTTACCGGAGGGTACCGATGGGTTTGTGGTTTATTATGATGCCTCCCGAGTGGGTCTAGGATGTGTTGTTATGCAACGTGACAAAGTCATAGTGTATACCTCTACATAACTCAAGCCACATGAGAATAATTATCCAACACACGACCTTGAACTTGCGGCCATGGTATTTGCTTTAAAGATTTGGAGACACTATGTATATGGGGTGCATGTTGACGTGTTCACGGATCATAAGAGTCTAGAATATGTATTCACCCAAAAAGACTTGAATTTATGCCAAAGAATATGGATAGAGATTTTAAAAGATTATGATATGAGTGTCCTTTACCATCCCGGGAAACCTAACCTTGTGGCGGATGCTTTAAGTCGAGCATCCATAGGTAGTGTGACGCATGTGGAAGATGATAAGAAGGAGCTAGTGAAAGAGGTTCATAGGTTGGCTGGTTGGGTGTCCGACTAGAAGATTCTCTAATAGGTGGTGTTATGGTTCGCCATAACACCGAGTCGTCTCTAGTGGTTGGACTGAAATCTAAACAACACCTTGATCCTCTATTGATGGAGTTAAAGGAAACAACCCTTAGTAAAGCTAATGAGTCCTTCACTCAGGGGGAAGATGGGATGCTTAGGCACCAAGGAAGATTGTGTGTACCGGATGTGGATGGGTTGAGGGAATTGATCATGGAAGAGGCTCATGGCTCCTGATATTCCATTCACCTGGGAGCCACAAAGATGTACCGCGACTTACGATAAACATTTTGGTGGAATGGTATGAAAAGGGACATAGCGGATTTTGTCGCTAAGTGTCCAAATTGCCAACAAGTAAAAGTGGATCACCAAAGGCCGGGTGGCTTGACTTAGAATATAGACATTCCCACATGGAAGTGGGAGGATATTAACATGTATTTCATAGTTGGGATGCCTCGTACCCGAAGGCAACATGACTTGATATGGGTTATTGTGGATAGGTTGACCAAGTACGCACATTTTCTTCCCGTCAAAGTCACATATTCGTCGGAAGATTATGCCAAATTTTACCTCAAAGAAATAGTGAGATTGAATGGAGCCCCTTTGTCCATCATTTCAGATAGAGGTACTCAATTTACCTCCCATTTTTGGAAAGCTTTCCAAAGTGGGATTGGTACGAAGGTGAAACTTAGTACCGATTTTCATCCCAAGACGGATGGTCAAGCGGAACCCACTATTCAAAACATTGAAGACATGTTGAGGGCTTGCATAATCGACTTCAATGGTGATTGGGATGACCACCTACCTTTGATAGAATTCTCCTACAACAATAGCTACCACTCTACTATCTCCATGGAACCCTTTGAGGTACTTTATGGGAGGAGGTGTAGATCCCCGATTGGGTGGTTATGAGGTAGGGGAGTTTGCTATAATTGGCCCTGATTTTGTTTATGAAGCTCTCGAGAAGGTTTGGGTTATAATATATAGGTTAAAGCGGCTCAAAGTCGACAAAAATCCTGTGCCGATAATAGAAAAAGGGACCTTGAGTTTGACGTAAGAGATTGGGTCTATTTAAAAATTTCACCCATGAAAGGGGTGATGAGGTTTGGCAAGAAAGGGAAACTTAGTCCCCGTTATGTGGGGCCGTATGAAATTTTGAAGAGGGTGGGGAATGTTGCCTATGAATCGAAATTGCCAAATGAGTTGGCCATGATTTATCCGATATTCCATGTATTTATGCTTAAGAAGTGTATAGGCGATCCTGTGTCCATTCTTCCTCTAGAAGGGTTGGGGGTAAAGGAGGACCTTTCATATGAGGAGGTCCCGGTTGAGATCTTGGATCGCCAAGTTAAGAAATTGAGGAATAAGGAGGTTGCCTCTGTAAAGGTTCTATAAAGGAACCACGTTGTTGAGGGTGCAACATGGGAGGCCGAAGCCGACATGAAGACCCGCTATCCTCATCTTTTTATCCTTACTCCTAGTCAAGATTAAGGTTAGTAATTCCTTTTATGATTATTGTGAATAGTGTTGAACTTATCATGTTTTTCTAAAATATGTGCATATTGTAGTAGAAATTCATGCCTAAGTTGAGTTGTTGTCTTTCCATTAAATATGTTTAATATGTTTGCTTTCACTTTAGTGTGTTGTGTGCGATGAGTGTTCATGGAAGATTATAATGAGCATAATTGATATTGTTTTGATAAGAAATAAGCATGTAAACTTTTAATGTTCATATTGAGCTCATATTGAAATGGAGAAGGTAGTACCTCCTTATGTGATATGAAAAGTTGAGCTTCTGTTATGGTATGTGTGGATTAAGTTCCTACTTGTTAATGCTATGTTTATGTGTTGAAAGGGGTGGATATTTCCTCCTATGATCTGTGACTCATTATGATATTGTTGTTTTGTTGGCTGCTAATCTTGAGTCTTTCCTCCTATAGAAAGATTTAGAGTATCCTTCGGGGACGAATGTTCCTAAGGGGGGGAGTATTGACACACCTGACAATTTCAATGACCAATAATAGAGCCTAAAATGTCAAGTAATAGTGATTTTAGGTATAAATAAGTGTAAATAACATGCGTGAGAAGGTTCGGAGCCATAGCAATAAGGAAAGGCCTTAACGTGCGTAAACTATCGAAATCTAATTAGTTGACATCCCTATGTTTAGTGAAGGTTTCGGAGGGTCATATGGAGTCAAAAACTTATAAAAAGACCTTGGATAGGTAGAGTGTAGTATAGAGAGTCTAAACGTGACAATAATAACACCCCAAGGACCTCCGGAAGGGTCCTTGGTAAGGACCCCAACATGGGTGGGCAGGCTGCCGAAGAAGCCTGCGAAAGTCAACAATTGGAGGGCTGTTGTGCGACGCGCAGCTAACACAGACCTCACTGCCTCAAATTAGTTTTGGGAAATAAAGTGCGTGTTGACCCCGCTATGCGGAGCAACTTCCCAGATTCATAAAATGTCGTATTTTGGGTGTTTTAACTTCACAAATAAACCCATTTAAGTGAGGGGTCTTTTGGGTAATATAATAGGTGACTATATAATGTATTAGGATAAGTTTTAGGCCAATTATATCATTCAAATCAAGTCCCACAAGTTGAAATCAAAAATCACTCTCTCTCCCAAATTCTCTCTTCCTCCAAAACTCCATTGAAGACCATAATAGCTCCAAGAAGAAGATTAAGCTTTCAAGTTATTCAACCCAATTTAGTGGCTTTCTCATCTATAAGGTATGGTTTCTTTCAATCTTGGAAATCCTTTCCCCAAGAGGTCTTTCAAAAGATGATTTCTAAATGTCCCAAAATAAAGTTTTTTCTCCTCACATGGGTCTTCTTTATAAAATTAAATTTTCTATCAATTGTGATGAATTATGATGAATTAATGTTGTTTAAGTGTGACTTAATGGTTAATTGATGAATTCCTATGATTTTCCCCTTGACCCATGTCTTTCCCCAAAATCGCTCATTTCTTGGATTGATTAAGGTGAATTGTTGAGGGTGATGAACATGTCACTTGTATACTTTGATTTTAGTTATGTTAATACTTCATGAATTGCCCTATTTTATATGTTGGTTGTGAGTTCTTGGGTATTGAAGTATGAAGTCCCATGAAGGGCAATGAGGTATGATCTTGATTATCCTTTGATCTAAATTATGCAAAGTGAAATCTACTTCTGTGATAATGAAGGGCAATACTTCATGAATTGCCCTATTTCGTATGTAGATTTCACCTTGCATAATTGAGATCAAAGAAGATCAAGATCATACCCCATTGCCGTTCATGGGACTTCATACTTAAATACCAAAGAACTCACAACCAACATATGAAATAGGGTAATTCATGAAGTATTAATATAACTGAAATCAAAGTAAACAAGTGACATGTTCATCACCCTCAACAATTCACCTTAATCAATCCAAGAAATTAGCGATTTAGGGGAAAGACATGGGTCAAGGGAAAACTCATAGGAATTCATCAATTAACTATTAATTCATACTTAAACAAAATTAATTCATCATAATTCATCACAATTAACTAACAATTTCGTTTTAGAAAAAGACCCATGTGTGGAGAAAAACCCTTGTTTTGGGGGATTTAGAAATCATCTTTTGAAGGACCTCTTGGGGAAAGGAATCCCAAGAGTTTAAGAAACCATACCTTATTGATGAGAGAACCACGAAATTGGGTTGAAAAACTTGAAGACTTGATCTTCTTCTTGGAGCTCTATTGGTCTTCAATGGAGTTTTGGAGGAAGAGAGAATTTTGGAGAGATAGAGAGATTTTTTGATTACAACTTGGGGGACTTGTTTTTGTGATAGAATGGAACTAAAACTGACCCTAATACATTATGTTGTCACCCATTAAATTACCCAAAAGACCCCTCACTTAAATGGGTTTATTTGTGAAGTCAAAACACCCAAAATACGACTTTTACGATATGTGGGAAGTAGGTCACGTCGCGGGGCTAATTCCCCAATTTATTTTCGAATTTTGAGCTGAGAAAGTGAGGTCCGTGTCAGCCTCGCGTCGCGATGTTGCCTCTCAAATCATAAGGCAGTGACGTCAACATAGTTGAATTTCGCTAGTTTCCGAACGTTAAGGCTTTTCTTTAATCCTATTGTTTCGAAACTTGTCAAACAAGTTATTTATACTTATTTAGGTCTAAAACTAACATTATTCAACATATTAAGCTCTAATATAGGTCATGGAAATTTCCAGGTGTGTCAATACACCCCCCCTTAGGACATTCGTCCCCGAATGACACTCTAAACCTTTCTATAGGAGGAAAGACTCAAGACGAGCAGCCAACCAACCAACAATATCATAATGAGTCACAGCTAATAGGAGAAAATATCAACTCTTTTAGACATATAGTCATAGCATTAACAAATAGGAACTTAATCCACACATACCATAACAAAACTCAACTTTTCATATCACATATCTTCTCCATTTCAATATGAGCTCAATATGAACAATAAAAGTTTACATGCTAATTTCTTATCAAAACAATATCAATTATTCTCATTATAATTTTCCATGAACACTCATCGCACACAACACACTAAAGTGAAAGCAAATACATTAAACATATTTCATGGAAAGACAAGAACTCAACTTAGGCATGAATTTCTACTACAATATGCACATATTTTAGAAAAACATGATAAGTTAAACACTATTCACAATAATAATATAAGGAATTACTAACCTTAATCTTGACTAGGAGTGAGGGTAAAAAGATGAGGATAGCGGGTCTTCATGTCGGCTTTGGCCTCCCATGTTGCACCCTCAACAACGTGGTTCCTCCGTAGAACCATTACAGAGGCAACCTCCTATTCCTCAATTTTTTACTTGGCGATCCAAGATATCAACCGGGACCTCCTCATATTATAGGTCCTCCTTTACACACAAACCTTCTAGAGGAAGAATGGACACCGGATCGCCTATACACTTCTTAAGCATAGATATATGGAATACCAGATGAATCATGGCCAACTCATTTGGCAATTTGAACTCATAGGCAACACTCCCAACCCTCTTCAAAATTTCATACGGCTCCACATAACGGGGACTAAGTTTCTCTTTCTTTCCAAACCTCATCACCCCTTTCATGGGTGAAATTTTCAAATATACCCAATCTTTTACTTCGAACTCAAGGTCCTTTTTTCTATTATCGACATAGGAATTTTGTCGACTTTGAACCGCTTTTAGTCTATCTCTTATAACCCGAACCTTCTCTAGAGCTTCATAAACCAAATCGGTACCAAGTAGAGCAAACTCACCTACCTCATACCACCCAACCGGGGATCTACACCTCCTCCCATAGAGTGCCTCAAAGGCTGCCATGGATATAGTAGAGAGGTAGCTATCGTTGTAGGAGAATTCTATCTAAGGTAGATGGTCATCCCAATTACCTTTGAAGTGGATGACGCAAGCCCTCAACATGTCTTTAAGGGTTTGAATAGTGCGTTCCGCTTGACCATCCGTCTTGGGATGAAAATTGGTACTATGTTTCACCTTCATACAAATGCCACTTTGGAAAGGTTTTTAAAAATGGGAGGTAAATTGAGTACCTCTATCCGAAATGTTGGACAAAGGGGCTCCATGTAATCTCACTATTTCTTTGAGGTACAATTTCACGTAATATTCCGCAGAATATGTGACTTTGAAGGGAATAAAATGTGCGTAACCTATCCACAATAACCCATATCGAGTCATGTTACTTTCGCGTACGAGGCAGCCCAACTATGAAATCCATGTTAATATCCTCCCACTTCTGTCACATCCGGGAGCACCCCCTAGAAGTAACATGGCGTACTTGACCTCTCGGAGGTCTTATACAAGCCCATAGTTATCATTCATCGCATTGATATAGTAAATTTAGCGGAAAATTTAAAAATTTTCATAGCACATCATTTGCTAGAAACTTTACTTCATATATAGATAAAAGGTAAGTCATAATACATATTTAGACCTTAAGTCTCTTTGTCATCTGAGACTCAACAACATTAGAGTACATTAGGGACACCTCCCATAAGACACATTACATAACTTTACAATATACAATAAAGACATAACTAGGAGATCCTTGAACTTAAGGATTCCTTTCATTGAGCTTCTATCAAGCTCTTCACCATTAAAGACATCCTTTAAGCATCCATAACCTACACATTGTGTAAAAAGTATAGAACAATGGGATTAGCACAAGAATGTACTAAGTATGACAACCATACAAAAACATGCATTTAAAAGGGACATTTTCCTTGAAATCATACTTCATGCCATTTTGAGTAAATCATCATAAAACCTTCATTCAATAACATTTATATCATTCACATACTTCATATAAACATATTCAAACGCCAAACATTACATAAGATCACATATAGAATTTATGACATTTTTAGTCACATTACAGTGAGCTCTCTTTCCCTTAACAATGAGCTTTATTTCCTTTTATTCATTAACTTCCCAAGCAACCCTCTAGTGATAATTCGTACAATGTATCACCTTAAGACCCTACATAAACCAGCACATATCCTCATATAAGCATAATACATCAAAAACACATTTAAGTCAAAACCATAGGACATTACAATAAACTACCTTTAACTTGCACAATTACCAACTTCACTTCACATCAATGCATTAGAAGACCTTACTCATAATCCTACTCTAAATCTACTAGTGCAATGTATATGTGAAGCCCCATAACCTCACACATACTTAGTAAACCTATCATAAAACCGCAAGCCTTACCATCCAATTCATACATCGACAAGTAAGTGAATATAACTTCATTCATGTCAATACAAGACCTTTACCATGTAGTCAATAATGTCAACATCATACATATAGACTCATACCATGCACATCTTCATAACAAGTAGACCAATACTACAATGTTATCCATAACGATATAATCATAATCATATACATGAGGTTACCTCTCTAGGACTTCCTAAGGAGCTACTTGTGCATTGTCTAGATGGGTTCATTACTTCCACCTATCCTAATTAACCTCCCTTAAGTCATCCTAGTCAGGATCCTAGTCATTTACTTCAATTGTCCATTTTACTTTAGGGAAACTATAGCCTTAACCGAAACTAAGACTATGAGTGCTAAACATGGAATTTGGTGTTGTAGAGCCTTACACCAAGGGAAGGTGTTCCTACCTAGACAAGGTAGAACATTAACATATATCCTAGTATATTAGGTGATATCACTTGCTAGATCCTATGTCGCAAGCATAGTTTATGGAACTAAGAGATAGGTATTCCCTCTTCATACCATTTGGTAATTGGGCCTCCTCTCATGGGAATCCATTGGATGAGTATCTCTCAAAGGGGAGTCAACATCACATGTGGAACTATAGGGTGAATCTTTCCTCTTTATGGAAAGCCATAACCTCCCATTGTCAAGTTCACTCGGTGATAAGCTAAGTCACCTTTATTGAAAAGCCTTTATTACATTTATTTATAAAACATAGGCTTAGGATATTTATTCCTCATATGTTATATCATACTCAAGCACTTATCTAGTTTTAAAGTAATCTTGGGCACCCCTCTCAAGGACCCTCTACTTACTAGATCATCATACATGTGTGTGTGTGTACATATATGTGAACAAACCATTCACATAAAACATAATGTCAGACATGTTCATATATCAATACATAAGTCTATAGGCATAACAATATGAACAATACTTTTCATATAAACCCATTAAGACTCTATGCACATTCATACATCATCATATCATGTTAATCTAATTCATAACATGTCCATACATTCATTTTCATATACATAGAAACCAAACCTAGGAACTATCCTATCAAGGTACACATGTGCAATGCATAGACAAGGTCACATACCCTTTCCCACACTAATAAACCTATCAAGTCATCCTAGTAAGGAAATACATGTCATACTTCACATACATATATTTTACATGCATAGTAATAGACACTAGTGAATATGAGAACAACCTTCCATTTAGACACCATGACCTATGCTACTTGTAAGCATGCATGTAGAGTGAGGGTGTGTGTACATTAGTCAATATGATCACATAATGACTATCAACAACATATTGAGGCAGCCACCCCCTTAGGACTACAATACACATTCAAGCATAGACCACACAACACACAATAGCATAGGAGGCAAGACAATCTACACATTATAATCAAGACTCCTAACATTAGCTATTTACACATTCACATAGGGGTACACGGGTAGGGGGCATCAATCCTTAACAGTTCATTAATGTCAGCACCTACACATGATCTTAGAAAATCCATTACATGCTCATAACAATAGTAACATAACCTAGATTCACAACTATAATAGAAGACTAGGCGCAAGTTACACATAAGGTGATCATCATAATCACTCAATCATATATTCATCAATTTCGTTTAAGGCCATGGTCAACACATACATAATGACAATAAAGTAAACACCGCCACCATAAGTGGACCATACCACACAATTCCATACAAGGCTTTATCAACTACAATACTAGAAGAAAAGTAGAGGAGATAAGCATTCTTTCCAATTTCTCACCCTTTGATCATCATTGATCAATACACCTTTTTATCAACAATTAATATGTATATGGCAGTAGCTATATGTACTTTAATCATTAAAGAAACCATGCACAATTTGCTACAAAATCATACTATAACATAATACAAGGCATCACATATATACTAGAAAGTAGAGAGTCATAGATCACTCATTAATATACTTTACTTTGTTTATCATGATTAACATTCATAATATACCAATAATAACAACCTAGGGCAGTAGCTATAGCCATAAAAATCAAGACTAACATGCTTCATCTACCCTAAATCGATATCACATTATGCTCATAGCATTAGCAACTTTAAGGTTAAAACATGTTGATTAATCCTTATCAAGGTTCCTTTGATTTGATCATTATGGGTTTACACCCATAATTAATTCATAACATCAACCTAAAACAGAAGCTATAAGAATCTTCACCTAATCGATTTTAACATTAAATCATTAAAAAGGCAATGTTACAGTGAATTATAAGTTACCCTTTAATAGCTTAAAAGCACATAGATAAATTAGTACCAAGCTTTCTTTAATTTGATCATACCATATTTGTATTCACAATTCAGCCAACTGATCATCCTAAGGTAGTCGCTACAAGAACCACAACATAATCGAAATTCACTTTTATTCATTAAAAGGCCAATGTTACAGTGAATCATAGAAATCTAAGCTAAACATGTTCAAATCTTCATACATTTATCCACATGGATCATTCATAATCAATTAAACGTTAATACACGTAAATAACAATATATATAACCACTTCAACGTAATATAATCACAATTCAATCGATAACAAGTCAAGATCACAAAGCCCTTGCAAGGACTAAATCAATTTAGGGGAGGAACATGGGTTCATCATGAAATTGGAGTAAAATCATGTTCAAACCAATACATTAAAATCAATTAATCATTATTTAACCATTTAAAAGGATTTTAAAAAGAACCCATGGCTAGATTGAAGAAGAAGAACTTTGATTATAAAATCTCTTTTGAAACTTTGAGATTAACTCTCTAGATTGAAGGATAACTAGAGATGAAGGATCACCATACCTTTTTATTCATGAAAAACTTTAAAACATGATTATTCTTCCATGAAAATCCAAGCTCCAAGCTGTTCTTGAGCTTCATCAACAATGGTGGTTTCCAGGGAGAATATTTTTGGAGGGAAAGGTTCAATTTGTGAGTTGGTTTGGTAATGGGTTGATCACGTTTTTGATCACTTAAATGCAACCAAAAATCATCAAATAAATCATGTGGGGTGAATTTCCCATTTACCCCTTTAGTGAAACAATCAACAGGCAGTGGCACCAGGCCACCATCGACGGACCCAATCGACTGGCCGTTGGTCAATCGACTGTCCGTCCTTTGGCTTACGTCGATTGGTCCTTGGCCAATTTTTGGGTTGAGACCTGCCAAAGATAAGTATCAATCGACGAGACCTCACCTACGGGACGTTGGATGACCAACTGGCCGTCGTTTAGTCTGTCGATTGACACTGCCAAGGCAGTGTCTCGACCAGCCTTGAGTCCTTCTTGTGGGCCCTTTAGAAGTTGTACCCAGACGTTTCTAACGTAAATACAACCCTTAAAAAATTTTAGACATTCCACATAAATTTCACCCAAAACAAACAACTACAACTCATCAAAACATGCAAGGCCCCATCAAGACACACACATGCATGTCTCTAGGCTATCTTTCGACTGTCTTGGACGTTCTTGGATGTTGGGCCTCCAAACTTCATGAAACTCCATATACTACAACTAAACATCATTATAACTCATTTAAAAACTTCATAAGCTCATTTCATACAATTTTAAGCATGCATAGACACATGAGGCACATAGGTTACTAGTCGTCGAACGTTTTGGTCGACCTTTACGTTTAACTTCCAATTCACCTCAAACATTATACACTACCTCTAAACCATATTATAAGTCATTTTAGGACCTTAGAACCTTAAGAAAAACATATTAGGATCTAGACACCACAACTCATTTTGGGGGTCTTACAACTTCCATGCGGGAATGTCTATATTTTTAGTCAAGCCACCCGGCCTTTGGTGCTCCGCTTTTACTTGTTGGCAATTCAGACACTTAGCGACAACATCCTCTATTTCCCTTTTCATACCATTCCACAAATATGTTTCTCATAAGTCGCGGTACAGCTTTGTGGAACCCGGGTGAATGGAATATCGGGAGCCATGAGCCTCTTCCATGATCAATTCCCTCAACCCATCCACATCCGGTACACACAATCTTCCTTGGTGCCTAAGCACCCCATATTCCCCATGAGAGAAGGACTCATTTGCTTTACTAACGACATTTTCCTTTAACTCCATCAATAGAGGATCAAGGTTTTGTATGAATTTCACTTCAACCACTAGAGATGACTCGGAGTTATGGCTAACCATGACAGCACCTTTTAGAGAATCTTCTAGTCGGAAACCCAACCGGGCCAACCTATGACCCTCTTTCACTAGCTCTTTCTTATCATCTTCAACATTCATCACACTACCCATGGATACTTGACTCAAAGAATCCGCCACCACATTAGCTTTCCCGGGATGGTAAAAGACACTCATATCATAATACTTTAAAATCTCTAACTATATTCTTTGGCGTAAATTCAAGTCTTTTTGGGTGAATACATATTCTAAACTATTATGATCCATGAACACGTCAACATGCACCCCGTATAGATAGTCCCTACAAATCTTTAAAGAAAACACCTCGGCCGCAAGTTCAAGGTCGTGTGTTGGATAATTCTTCTCATATTGTCTTGTGTTGTGTAGAGGCATATGCTACGACTTTGCCACGTTGCATAATCACACATTCTAGACCCACTCGGGAGGCATCACAATAAACCACAAATCCATCGGTACCCTTCGGTAAAGTCAATACTGTAGCGGAGGAGAGTCTATCTTTGAATAATTGGAAGCTCTTCTCACAAGATTCCGACCATTCAAAATTGGACTTCTTTTGGGTTAAAGCCGTTATGGATATGCGTTAGATGAAAATTCCTAAGCAAACCTCCGATAGTAGCCGGCCAACCCTAGAAAACTCCGAATGTCGGTAGGACTCAAAGGTTTAGGACAACATTTTAACACTTTCGTATTCGTGGATCAACCTCTACTCCTTCACTACAATGTTGCCAATGAAAGCCACCGACCTCAACCAAAACTCACACTTGCTAAACTTAGCAAAAAGTTGGTTATTTTTGAGAACTTGCAAAACTATTGTCAAATGATCTATATGATCATCCTCACTCTTTGAGTATATCACAATATCATCAATAAAGACAATCACAAACAAATCAAGATACTTTCTAAAAGCTCGATTTATGAGATCCATGAAAGACGCCGGGGCATTTGTTAGGCCAAATGACATAACAAGGAATTCGAAATGACCATATCTTGTTCGAAATTCCATTTTTTTAATATCAACCTCCCTCACCCTAAGTTGGTGATAACCCAATCTTAAGTCAATCTTTGAAAAGCAGCTTGCTCCTTGGAGTTGATCAAATAGGTCATCAATCCTAGGGAGCGGGTACTTATTCTTCATAGTGACTTTGTTCAATTGATGATAATAGATACACATTCTCAAAGACCCATCCTTCTTCTTCACAAACAATATCGGGGTACCCCATGGAGATTTGCTTGGTTGATAAAACCCTTATCTAGCAAATCTTTGAGTTGAGACTTTAGCTCTTTCAACTCGGCTGGGGCCATCCGATAAGGAGGGATAGGAAAAGGTTGTGTATCCGGTAATATATCTATACCAAAGTCAATCTCTCGGTCGGGAGAAATTCCGGGAAGATCATCGGGTAAGACTTCCAAAAACTCCCTTACCACGGGTACCGACTCTATGGGAGGGACCTAGGATTCAAGATCCATGACTCTTACTATGTGATAGAGACAACCCTTTGCAATCAACTTGCAAGCTTTTAGACACGAAAAGATCTTACCCCTAGGATTTTAGTTTCATCCCTTCCACTCAAAAACGGGTTCATTCGGAAATTGAAATTTGACCACCCTTGACCTACAATCAATAGAGGCAAAACACGCATACAACAAATGCATTCCCAATATAATATCAAAATCTAGCATATCAAGTTATATCAAGTCAACCAACATAACTCTATTGAGAAAGGAAATAGGACACCCTTTAAAGACTCTTTTTACCACTACGGAATCACCCACCAGGGTAGAAACCGAGAAAGGCTCATCTAAGATGTCGGGTAGTATATCAAATCTCATGGATACAAGAGGGGTAACAAAAGACTGTGGAACTGGGGTCCAATATAACATACACATTAAAGGAGAATAAGCGTAACATACCGGTCACCACATTCGGGGATCTCTCTTGATCACTTCCGAATTGGAGAGCATAGAAGCGATTCTTCTTAGGAGCATCCGGGTTTGGATCACTTGCTTGAGCTTGAGAATTTTCCCCTCTTTGAGTATTCATCATAGGGCAATCTTTCTTCATGTGACCACTCCTGCCACAATTATCGCAATTACTCATGACCACAAGACATTTGCCATCATGCCTTCTACAACATTTAGAACAAAGAGGCCTATCAACATAAGAACGACCACTTTTCCCTCTTGGGGATTGGGAGTAGGCACCTTACTCTAGTTTTCCCTTGGAGAACTAGAAGATCCTTGATTAGAAAACCTCTTCTTGAACCTTGGTTTGTCTTGAACCTCATACCTATTCTTAGAAGAATTCCCCTCTTCGGTTTTCACCTTCTTCAACTCCCTACCAACTTGTTTAAGCTTTTGTTCCTCAATTTGCTCGTCATGAACCATGAGACGAGAGATGTCCATGCTAGGAATTAACATAGACGACCTACATTCATTAACCACAAGATCGGATATCCCATGAAAAATTTGTTCATCTTAGCTCTAGAATCCACAACCATAGTAGGAGCATGCTTTGATAGTTGAGTAAACTTGAGGCTATACTCCTTCACGCTCATACCCCCTAGACGAAGGTTGATGAATTCTTGCATTTTCCTCTCCTTTAATTCCAAGGGAAAGAACCTATCAAGTAAAGTTATCTTGAAAGCATCCCAAGTAATCCGACCTTCTCTAACCGGTCTTTCATCCCTCCATTGCTCATGCCAAACTTGAGCCACATCTTTGAGTTGGTATGCGGCTTGTTCCGCCTTTTCTTAAGAAGAAACACCCATAGCATCAAGAACCTTGAACACTTCTTCAATGAACCTTTGTAGGTCCTCCTCCACCTTAGAACCATAGAAGGTTGGGGGATTCATCCTTGTGAAGTCCCTAATCCTTGAAGTGGTGGTATTAGCAATGGGGTTCATTTGCACCCTCGTATCCCTAGCAACTTGGGTAGCCAACACTTGAGTCAAGCTATGAATATCTGACCTTATCTCAACAATAGAAGTAGCCCCTTCTTCAATAGGAACTTGAGGGTTTTGAGGAGCTTGAGGGGGAACCGCCTCATCCCTGTTCTCCTCTCCGGTCCTTCGAGCTGTCACGACCCAAAATCGAGCCGCGAGTGGCACCCACACTTATCCTACTATGTGAGCAAACCAACCAATCTAAAACCCCAACATATTGAACAAAATACAAGGCGGAAGACTTAAAACTCATTAACGAAATCAATTAAATAACTTCTAAAATTTATAACTCATTATCCCCAAAATCTGGAAGTCATCATCACAAGAACATCTATCCTCAAGTTACTAATCTAAAAGTATCTAAGAAGCTAAAATAAATAAAAGGATAGTCCATGCCGGAAGTTCAAGGCATCAAGACATTGAAGAGAAGATCCAGTCCAAGCTAGAAGCATTAGCTCACCCAGAAATCCGGTGTAGTGAAGACTGGCTAGAATTTCTGCTGAGTTGAAGACGACGGTACGTTTGCTGCATTCCCCAAATAACAAAGAAAGAAACAACAAGTAGGGGGTCAGTACAAAACACAAGTACTGAGTAGGTATCATCGGCCAACTCAAAATAGAAAACAGTATATATCAGTTCATATCATAAATCAACTACAATACTCAACATGTAGCAACAAGTACTATAATCATCAATAAGTACTACCAAGTTCATCCATGAGGACTCAAGCCTCAATACCACACTCATTTGGGAATTAGGTTCATTACATTGAGTATATTAACATCTCTCAAGATTCATTATCTTTCTTCCTCTTGTGTCGGTACGTGACACTCCGATCCCCTACTACTATGTGTCGGTACGTGACACTCCGATCCCCTAATTCTACGTGTCGGTTCGTGACACCCGATCCCCTAATACTATGTGTCGGAACGTGACACTCCGATCCCCTAATTCTATGTGTCGGAACGTGACACTCCGATCCCCTAATTCTATGTGTCGGTTCGTGACACCCGACCCACTAATACTATGTGTCGGAACGTGACACTCCTATCCCCTAATTCTACGTGCGGTCCGTGACACCCGATTCCCCTAATACTATGGTCGTGAACGTGACCCTCGATCCCCTAATTCTTCGTGTCGGTTCGTGACACCCGATCCCCTAATACTATGTGTCGGAACGTGACACTCCGATCCCCTAATTCTACGTGTCGGTTCGTGACACCCGATCCCCTAATACTATGTGTCGGAATGTGACACTCCGATCCCCTACTTCTACGTGTCGGTTCGTGCCACCCGATCCCCTAATACTATGTGTCGGAACGTGACACTCCGATCCCCTAACATCATTCTATCAATTCATCAAGCCTTCTTTTATACCAAGGCATCATCAATAACAAGGTGAATTAGGGTTCTTCAAGATTTTGGATTCAAAGCTTCATTATGTTATTTATCACAATCACATAATCAACATTTCATGCAAGCATACAATTAAGCATATAGAAGGGTTTACAATAC